>CM046454.1:13230680-13486495 GCA_025506515.1 Flaveria trinervia | reverse complement strand
GTTGTGCGATGGCACTGACCTGAGGATAAGCATAACCAGAATTCTAGAATCATTGTTGTTTGCCGCCTCTCTGCTGTGCGATGGCACGGACCTGAGGACAGGCTTCTCGTTGAAAGCTCTAAGAATAGTCTCTTCTTGTAATAATACCAGTAGACCGCTCAAAAACCTCTGAGGAATGTTGATTACCATATAAGTGTGGAATCCACAAATGTTAGCTGAAATAATTAAACCTAATCAGTCACCAGTCTGCATCAAAAGTCTGTGTATGGATTAAGGGAAAACATACTGACAATCTTAGTGGCTACATTCTCAAAAGTTCAAATCAATGTGAAAATCTAAGAGTTTCAGTATGATCTCATGAAGTTGCTAACGACTCTGGATGAACACCGAGGAATTTAAGCATCAAAGAACTTTAAGAACAAGTCCCAAATGATTTGATGTTCCTGTATGATTCCAAAATTGAATTGGTCCAGATATGATCAATCTAAGTTGAAGCTGTCTACTCCTAATCAAATCCCTTAGATTTCATCTTAGGATTTTATCTCTCACAATAAGTCCAACATAAACTTTAGTTGTGTAGTTAGTTTAAGTTCCTATGTTTATCTTTTAATTTGGTGTGTCTGTCGGACTACATCACGGAAATCAAAAGGAATTAACTTACTAAAAAGGGTCATGTCTGAGATGGCCACATGTTTTTCAAAATGTCAAGGTCACGTCTGAAGTGACTGAATTGGTTAAGAGCTTACAAGTTATTATCAAAAGTGAAAAGGGTCTGAATAGTAAATGTTAAAAATGAATGTAAACTCACAAAGTGTGACCCATTCGCACTAGTGGATCATGGTTATCGACCAACTATGCGAATGGCTTCCAACGGCGACGGGAACATGAAACTTGATCCATCGACCGAATGGAAGGGGGAAAATGAAGCAGTAGACCGATGAGGCTCAGTCGGTCAACTAAAGGGGCGAATGAAGGAGACCGAATGAGTCAGTCGACCGACTGAGACTCAGTCGGCCGACTGAATGCGATTGACTAGGCCAATCGTACGACTGAACCTCAGTCGCCCGATTGAACTGAGCGACTGAGGCCAGTCGGCCGAATGAACCTAGGTTAGTATTTAAGGGTCTTAATCGATCGCATATCACTCATCACTCCCAAAACACCCCGAATCGCGTTCATTACCGTTACCCTGTCGAATTGCCACAGATTCTGATATACATTGTTGTTAAGATTCTTACATTCGAGTGACGTTTTACAGGTACACTACTCCTTGAATCCTACCAAAATCAGTACATCACCGAACTACAATAGCAACCATGGATTGAATCAAGAACCGAACTGTGAATGACCTAATGCCTATGTAAATGAAGCAAAATGTTAAAATTGAGTTTAATAGGTTATAGTGACAGTAGACGAGGCTAATGGACCATTACACACTGTTAAAAGACTTAGATTGGTCAAGATTCGACCCACAGGCGATCGAACAGTGGGGCAAGAGACTGGTCGTCGAATGAACTCCAATCGCACGATTGAACCTTGCGATTGGATCATTCGACCGACTGAACCACCCGAATGAGTCTAGTCGGCAGATTGAACTCAATCGCATGTCTCAGTCAGCCGATTGAACTCAATCGCATGCATCAATCAGCCGATTGAACTCATCGCATGCCCAATCAACCGATTGAACTCAATCGCATGCCTCAATCAGCGATTGAACTCAATCGCATGACTCAAAACAGGCGACTGACTTCAGTCGCATGATTCATTCGCACGAATGAATCAAAATGACTGTCAACTTTACACTTAGAAAAGAAGTCTTCATGTCTTATATATTAATAGTTCTATGTCTTGTGTTTACAGATAAATGGCAGAAAAGTGGACCATAAATCCAAAGCACAACATCTGTGCCCATTTGGATCACACCACCAGGAACGGGGCTGAGTTTACCGACATAATAGCATTTCTGAGACGGTCCCGGATATATAAGGCAATCTCCACTCCTTGCACGCCTTATAGATCACTCCATCAGGCATTCTGGGAGAATGCCTCCATGGACCGCTCTCGTGAGCTTACTGTATCAGGAGCTCCATACTGGGCCATAATATTGAGATCTCTGCTGCCGATATTCAGAGGGTCCTAGAGTTCGGGGAGGACGCTGATCATCCTACAAAACTACATCCATTGACAGTGCGAGGATGCTTCCTAAGGCTAAAGTACGCTGGGGATATCAACTCAGGTGTGCTCAACAAGAGCAACCTGAGCCCCCAGTACAAGTACTTAGCACACGTGATCCTAAAGTGTGTAGCTTCGAGGAGGGGTGGGTTTGACGACCTCTCAGACCAGATTCAAAATGCCTACGTGGCACTGGTTCTGAACCACCCCTTCAGTTTTTCCAGCATGATATTCTCCTACTTGGGGAGAATTTGGAGGTAAAGGGAAAAGAGGGGTTCTGTATGTACCCCAGATTCTTACAGCTCATCTTCAACGAGAAGCTGCCACAGTTGCCCAAAGAGAGTCATGACGCAGTGGCCTTAGAAATAATGGATGATAATACTCTGGGCAGGATGAGAGTTTACAGGGGAAAGCAGATTAAGCCCAAGTGAAAAGAATGATTGGCCACTAGCAGATGAAAGCTATGTGGCACCGGGGAGACGCCAATGGCGTCACGAGGACAGTGACTCCGACGTGGAGCCAATTGTCCTCCCTACTGATGAGTCAGAGGAGGATGACAGTGGGGATGATGCTGTTCCATCCAAGGCACCGTGTCTGACTCTGTTCCCTCGGCGTCTGTCTCACCTGCTGAGGTAACTGAGTCAGCAGGATTTCATCAAGATTTTGTTTTGAACGAGGAGGATGAGGATGAATCTGATGAGGAACCATTGACCCGGACTGTGGGAAGGAAAGTGGTTCCCACAGAACACGGGTTGAGGGTTGTGGTGAACAACCGAGAGGCTCCGGAGATACAGAAACTAATCCATCATATGCTCCGGGGTCCTCAGGCGGGATTGAAGGGGGAGCATCCACCTCGAAGGGAACGAGGAGAAAACGGATGGCTCAACCCCATGGCCAGAAAAAAAGAAAAAGCGTAAGGTAACCTTCATCACCACCACATCCCCACACCTTCCACCACCATACCTCTCCCCACAGCAACCACAACCACCACCATACCGATCACCACAAGCCAGACCCCTGCCACCACTACATCATTCACCCCACACTCACCACCACTATCATCCAGACCTGACCCTATATTCACCACCTCCACCACCACCACTAGCCACCAAACCGAGCCCTCAGCCTACCCTCACACACCTACAGATCTCCTCTACCTCCAATCGGGTAGAGGAACAACTGTCAGCCTTAAAAGAATGGTGTTACGACTGCTGGCGGGATGAGGAAAAGACCTCTCAGATCCGCCAGCTCACCGACCTGACTGCTGCACAATCGCAGAAAATTGCAGAGCAGGATCGAGTTATTGAGGAGCAGGCCCAGAAATTGGCTGCTCAGAACACTCAGTTGGACCAACTCCGAGCGCAAACTGTCACAGCAGGTAAGCAGATAGAGGAGTTGGAAAAAGCGAAGAGGTCCATTTTGCTAAAATTGAAAGGATCAAAGGAGGAACCTCTAAAGATAAAGGATGGAGAAAGAGATAGTGAGGATGATGATGATGATGATGACAGTGATTCTGATGAAGAGAAAACAGAAGAGTGGTGTGCAGATGAAGAGACTGAAGAAGGAGAAGCAGCTGAATCTGTCTTAGCTCCCGGTCAAGAGAAGAGAACAAAAAACAGACAAGATCAGTCAGCTTCTACTTCTGTACCTTCACAAGAAGAGTCTAGCATTCAGGATAAAAGTAAATAGTGGATGTTTTATGTATTTAATTACTTTGTATTCTGTATTGAAAAAAACCTGTACTAAATGTTTATATTAAGTTAATGCATTTTGTTGATATTACTAATGATTTGAGTGTGAAATGTGTAAATCAAACAGATCCAAAGTACCACAGAGATGAGTTTGATATTGCTCCCCTTCAACAGATCAAGTCACAACTCACAATGATTCTTGATCTACAAGGGATTGTCAGAAGGTCAGTGAGTTATACCCCTGAAGAAGGTGAAATAATTCACGACCTTTGTAACGAGCAACTGGCAGAGATGTTCAGACTCAATCCTGATGATATTGTCAAGGATGCTCCAACAGTTGATTCAACCAGTGACGACGAACTACACGACGTTGATGAAGTTGAGGTTGAAGATATGCTGCTGAAGAGTACCCTCAGTACGCTGACAACGAGGGTAATGTGGTCCCCAATCTGGGTGAGTCCCTAGTCAGTGATATGTTTGAGGTACTAGACAAGATGGAGCAGGAAGCAGGACAGACCGAAGGAACAACCCAAGCCTCAAACAATGACGTATACATTCGAAAGGCTGAGTGGGCTGAATGTTTTAAAGAAGTCAGAGCCCAAAGTGATGCACCGAAGAGGGATGCCTACACCAAGTTCTACAGCGTCAAGAAACATTGCGGTGTCAGGCAGAAGAATTATAGCATGGGCATATTTTTTGATGATCTTTAATTATGCCGTTAAGAGGGAAAAGGGCATAGAGTACTTTAGATTTCCACATGATCTAAAGACTCTACCTGGATTTGAGCTCAACCAGCTGGCCAAATTGAAGCTGTTGTATGCTGACCCGAGAAAAATGTCAGGCTGGTTTGAGGCTGCCCTAAAGAAAGAGTACCACACCAGGTGGATTAACTTCAGACCTCAAAACCTACAAGGTATATTAGAAGGTCTGAGATGGATGCCATTACTGGGAAACCTAAGATTGTGTTGAAGTGGAGTCCTCCTCGCACTATGTCGAGAATCCCTCTCAGGGAAATGCCACAGGACTTCACTCCACACTTCAAATGGTGGTACTATGATTGGAGAACTGCTGAAGCTGTCATAGTTCTGAACAAAGGGGATCAAATGGATACTGTCAGGGTATTCGACCCAATGTGGCTAACTAACTTGTCTGCTAATGATGTCTATACTTTATAAAGTGGCCACTGTTCTATGACACACAAGACATTGTACAAGCCCTCCAGTTCCAAAATGTTATACGACTTTGCTTCGCGTTTGATATTCATGCGGGAGTCACACAAGAGGACAAGTACAAGAAATATGAGAAGGTAATGAACAAAACAAGACATTAGAGAGATCTAGGTCCAAGGGGGAGTTTGTTGATACATGTATGTCCCTAGACATGATATGTGATGTAATGGATCTTGTTTGGTATGATTAATGAACTGATATTGATAGTCTGTTGGTTATAATGTTTAATAGTTCATTAATGAGTCGTGACTGAATTGATTGGGTTTATAATTACTTGAATGATTACATATATATTATATTAATTAACTAAAACATTCAAGCTTAACTTAATGAAGTTCCCATGCGAATGGATCATGCGAATGAACCATACACATGAAGAACTTCACACGATTGACTCAGTCGCATGGACGGACAGGAGACTGGATCAGTCGTACGACTGTAACATAAGATTGGCTCAGTCGCACGACTGACACTCAGTCGCACGAATGAACCAACCGCATGGTTCAATCGCACGACTGAACCAAACTAATGGTTCAGTCGCACGATTGAATAGTGCCAACCTATAAATACAACTCAATTCGTGAAAAACGAGGAGATTCGAACAAGTACGATTCAAGTCGAACCCTAGCCGTCCAGAAACCTTCCAAATCGTTCTCCAAGTTCATAGAACACATTAGATCGATTCCTTATCGATTTCTAACGTTAGTTTCAATCCTTGATTGATTCTTCGTGTGTTCTCATTGATTGGATCACCAATCAAATAGGATTCCGCACTATTTGATCCGGTATACACGTGATCTCTAGGTATTTCAGTCGAATACCATGTCCTAACACTTATAATTATGCATAGTTGGTAGAGGTATACGAAATCCTGATATATTTAATGGGGAGTGCAAACTAGCTGGAAAGAGACTAAAGTGTCTTATATGCATCTAGCACAAGCTCATACCTATTTGATGGACGAAAGGTTCTGACGAGCCCGTTGCTGGTAGTTGTGGTGAAACTAGGGAATGCACTTTACTTATAGACCCAATTATCAATACCCATATTGTATGTAAGGCCCCGTTCCTGAGACGCTTACAGCTAGATCCTCATCGCACATAAAACATATAAATTACATTGCCTTATGAAAATATTGCAACGGAAACATAAAAATAACTTTTCATATCATTACAAATGCTTTTGCAAGTTAATACAAGCGTTCTTTCAAAACATCATTCGTTCGCATTACAATGCAAAAACATTAACAAAAGAATGCCATCCAAAAGAGCTGAGTAGCTGCCTCGTGCCATCCTCAGCAACTATTACCTGCCAACTGGAAACACATAAAGGTCAGCGTTGCTGAGTGAGTTCTAGTTTTATAATAAAACATTGTTTTCTTTCGTAAAACCGTTCTTTACTTTCTTTCAAAATCATACTATACTTTACATTCATTCGTGATCATACATCATACGTACATACAGATAAGATCATCATTATCTTCTTTAATCTTTCATGCTTCATTCTTTACCTTTCCATTCTGTCAACCATAAATCCTTCCCTTCTGTTCATGGTACTGGACCTAGGCCTATCATAGACCTTCTATACCGGTGCATCGCACCTCGTGGTCACAATACCTAGGGTAAGATTTAGGTTTACTATGCAATACCTTTATGTTCGTGGTTCTGGACCTAGGCCTCTCATAGACCTTCTATAACGGTGCATCGCACCTCGTGGTCGCAGTACCTAAGGTATGAATGTAGGTGTACCATTGCCATATGCAATACCTTTCTGTTCGTGGTTCTGGACCTAGGCATATCATAGACCTTCTATAACAGTGCATCACACCTCGTGGTCACAGTACCTAAGGTATGCAGCGATAGTTCTATGCAAATGGTCAATCACCAAGAAAGACCTCGCTATACATGCCATGCTTAACAGACTATCTTCACTTTCATTACTCGTTAATGCATGCATTCTTACTTCATGTTCCTCTTTTCTTTATCTTTCACTTTACGTTACATAATACTTCATTCATTTATTAACATTCAACGTATAGCCATAGGAAAGATAAACATACATCATAAACAGGAACATAACATACACAGGCATCAACATCATATAGGGCAACATCATACATACATAACATGCATAATCATGCAACATCATCATCATCATGCCAATATACTCTTTAAGGCCTCAATCATCATCTTACATGCTCTTACAGGAACCCTTACGACAAAACTTACATCTGCACTTTCTCCCGAAAGTCAAAAGTCAGACTACACTTTCCTCGGGTGCAACCACAACACCATTCAAGCACACACAAGCTCACAATCAAGACTCAAACGTATCATACGCATACATACATATACACAAACGGGTCAAACATACACACACACAAAACCCGATTTTTAGATGTGTTCCAGCCCCAAATCATTCAAAAACGTTTAAAAGAGGGGTCCTAGAACTCACAAAAGTGACCACAACGAGTAGAGCTTTGATTTGACTCGCTTCTCAATGATTTGGCTACTCGAACCAACCCGAACCAACTTTTTCTCCTTTTTCTCTTCTTTCTCTCTTCTCCTCTTTCTTTGGCTGATTTTGGTGGGTGTGGGGAGAGGGTAAGGGTTGCCCACTCCCTTAAATACTCCCACTTTCCCAACTTTCTCTCGTTGGCGAGTTTGGTCCCTCGACTTTAGACTTTATTTCTTTTCTTCTTTCGTCGGCTTCAAAATAAACAAATAACCGGGTGTTACATTGTATGCATGTCAATGTTAATTCTACAAAATGTATAGAATGAGCTTATGTCTTTTTTAGTATATGAATCACACGTAACACCTAAGAAAATATTTAAAAGCTCTCAAAAATAATGGATCTAGAACACCAAGAATTTTTTATTTTAGATTGTTTTTATATATTATTGTAAAATAGTAGTGTGACATGCCAATGATATTATAGCTTGTAAAAAAGTTATTTTGCTTCCGCCGTAAGTTGTATCAGTTGTACACACATATCTTCTTCGGGTGGGGTGTCACAGTTGGTATCAAATACTAAGGTTTTAACGAATTAGGTATCTTTAGTACCTAAGCTTTAACCATGACATCATCAAAACCAATATGACTTGCTTTAAAACTAAGACTTTATTTCACCAATTATCCTATATATTAAAAAAACAAGTTTATCAAATGTGTATTTTCTGGTGTTAGTGGTTTGGCCGCTAAAGTTCATGGGTTTGCATATCACCCCCTCCCCTAAATGTGTTTAAAGAGACAAAAAAGGAGTTGTTCACCCATTTCATTCTCTAGTCTTTTTCTTAACGAGAGAGATAAAGGATTCATCGGTGGTACGCGAAGTCTATGTCTTCTGTAAGTGGTTGGTGGTTTTGTGTGTAGGTGGCAGCTCTAGTGGACCCATGTATCGTCACCGTCCATGAATGGTGGTGCATGTTAGAATCGGCTTAGATCTATCGATTTCGACACCGTCGGTAGTCTGTCGACCACCTTTGATGGCATCTATGTGACTGTAACATCCGATTCTTTTCATATTTTCCTCGATGACGATTGCACCTAGCACATCTTAGAGACCTAATCTAGTTTTTGATGATGTGCTTTTGAATAGAGAGAGAGGTTTTGGTGATCTTGCAATGCCGCAACCACCGACCGTCATCCATGGACGGTGATGCATGCATATACCGGCTAAGATCTGTCAATTATAACTCAGATGTTCACCGGTTGACTACCTTTGGTGGTGTGTGCGTAGCGATGAGGTCCTTTATTTTCTTTACTTGCTCGATGATGATGGTTATCGCGCATCAAAGACCCCAAATCCGGTGTTGAAGATATGCTTTAATGGTGGGTATTAGTGATGTTGCATCTTATGTTTGTTGTCGTTCCTAGAGATGGGTGTTTTCAAAAATTCCGAACCACTTATTGTTACATTCAAATGGTTGTACTATAAAGTTTTTAGGGTGGGTTAAAAAAATATGTAAGGTTATAATTTCTATCTGAGCCTATATCTAAGTTTTTCTTTTTGATAATCAATTATGGGTTTTATTGATTAGTTATGATCATTGGTTTTTTTCACTTGTCTTTGATGACTCCTAAATGTTTTCCAATGAATATAGTGTGGTAATGATGGTGGATGGTTGGTTTTTAACCTACAACTCGCCTTTGCAGCCATGATTTTTGGGAGTTCTGAGCCACAAAAGTTTATTCAGCCTAGAAGCGTGTCTTTTTCTTCATTTTATTGTTATTTTTAAGGTGATGGAAACATATGAATTTGACCTAAGTTTACCCAGTTGTTAAGTCGGTTTGCCTCGTTACAAAGCGCAAGTGAGAAAATGTCTAGTTGTCTTAAGAATATCTAAGTATAGGAAATAGAATCTTTAAGCCCACTTGATAAGATTATGACCGATAGGTAACTCGGGGACTTAATATGACATGTAGCTAAGAATATTGTTATAAGTTATAACAATTTGGTTATAATTGACTATTAATAATGTTCAATATAATCTCTAATATTGGGCAATGTTAATGTGTGTAATCTTCTAACATCTAAATCATATGATTATAGATCTTATATGATGACGACCTAATTAATAGCATATATTGTTAGATATGACGGGGTTGTGCACTTAAGTTGTCTGCAAAATAAGAGCATACCATTGAGTTTGATGCAGTCGTGTATATGAAACATGGTGGCAAAACTAAGAGAATATAAATGTGTATGACATTAGGGGTGAGCAAATTTCAGGTATACCCGATTATTACCGAGTACCGAACCGATATTTAACCTTTAACCGACCCGATGGTAGAATGTGTAGTAGGTACTCGGTCCTTGGTTTATGTAATATTCGGGATCGGGTCGGTACTCGGGTATCAAATCGAAAAACCCGACAGTTGTAGTACCAAACCGAGAATTTGGAAAACCTAGAAAAATCAGGAAATAACTAAATTATAAAGATATGATTATAGATAATTTAAATTCAATCGAAATTGATACAATCTGCATTCTTCAAATTGAATACAATGTGCATTCTTCAATATACAAGTTTCATCACAATCAATACAGCATATTGTTGCTGCATCACAATACCAGGTTAGTTTTTTAGTAAACATTATGCAAATATTAACAACAAATAATTGGTATGCATATTTTATGATTCTTGTCGAACGTACTCTTACTATTTGAAGTTTCAAATCATTACAGTAGGTTCATAAGGTTAGTTTTTAATTTACCATAATGAATGTATTGATCTTTTCTAATTAAAAACATTTATCATTCTTGATTCATGATGTTATTAAGTGTAGTCAAATGATCTGATCACAATGGTAAAACATATTAGAGTCCCGGAATGTTCACATATTATTTGATTTCTTTTTCTTGTGCATTAACTTTAGATGGATTTAGAGAATATTCAAAACTTGTCAAGCGATGAATCTCAGGATCAAAAAAGAAAGTCACAACATGATCAAAAGAATACGAGGAATCAAAAGAAAAGTAAAAATGCAGTTGGTACTAAGAAAGGGGGTTCTAAGGTTTGGGTTGATTTTGAGAAGTTTGAAGACGAGGAGGGGAATAAAAAGGCAAGATGTAAGCATTGCCTTAATGTATTGGCTACAGATCCATATATAAATGGAACATCTGGAATGAAACGACATATTAAGTCATGTGTTAAACATCCAAATCGGTTAAAAAATCAAAGTAACTTATGTTTTAAGAATAATAATGATGGCGCGAGTGGAAATAGTGAAGTAAAAATATGGAAATTTAGCGGGGAGAAAACCAGAAGGGCAATAGCTGAGATGGACATACTAGACGAGCTTCCTTTTGCCACTATAGAGCACGAGGGATTTAAGAGACTTATGGAAACCATTTTCCTAATTTTAAGATTCCTAGTAGGTTACAGATGCAAGGGATTGTGCAGACATATTTTTAGAGGAGAAAGGGAAGCTTAAGTCTTTTTCTACAACGAGCAAGCCTAGCGTGTGTCTAACCACCGACATGTGGACATCAATCCAACGCATCAACTATATCTGTGTCACAACATACTTTATCAATGACGACTGGGTCTTACACAAAAGGATATTAAATTTTAGGCCAATTTATAGCCATAAAGGGGAGGACATCGCCCGGGTCATACTTAAGTGTCTGAAAGAATGGGATATTGAACATGTCCTTACAATTACTATAGATAATGCCTCTTCTAATGATACAGCCATATCAGTTCTCAAAACCAGATTACCAAATGTTATGGGTGATGGGAGATACTTACATATCCGTTGTATGGCACACATAATAAATTTGATTGTGAAGGATGGACTAAATTATCAGGGATCATCAATTGATCATATAAGAAATGCTATACGATACATTAGACATTCTTCCAAAAGAATAGATGCCTTCAAAAAGTGTATGGAGGAACTGAAGATTGGAAGTAAGGCAATGTTGTCTTTAGATGTGTCTACTAGATGGAACTCGACGTATGAGATGTTGGATGCTGCAGAGAAGTTGAAAAGGCTTTTTGTAAGGCCCCGTTTCCGGAGACCTCACAGTTGGTCAATCACAGCAGTTAAAAACATTACACATAATAATGTTACAAACTTAAGCAGCAGAAATAATTTATCAAAAACCATTCATTTCATTTAAAGCACTGTTGTTAAGCAATACATCATCGTTAACAATTTACAAAAGAAATGTTGTACTGCATTACAAAACAACAGCGACATAAAATACGAATGGATATCAGTCTTTCCCTGCCAAGTAGCTGCACCCTCGTGCCATCCTCAGCAATAATTACCTGCCAACTGAAAATATATAAAAGTCAACGTTGCTGAGTGAGTTCTAGTTTTAAAAGTGATAAAATACTTTCTATATGTTGTATAAGAAAATACTCTTTTGTGTATAATACAACTCTGTACTGTATATGCGAGCACACATTAACTATATGAACAAATACTATTCGTTCTCTTTACTGTATGCCTTGTATGTATGTTCTATAAACTTTTATTTTTATCTTTCACTATCTGTATGGACCAATAAGCAATACCCCAACTATATGCGTGATGGAAAACGGGTGATGGGCCATCTATATCCTTGAAAGGGTCAACTGTATCCCTCGAAAGAGTCAACTATATCCCTCGAAAGGGTTCTGTGTACTGTGTACAAGGCTGACCCAATCACCCAGGGTACACTACAAAGGTCCTGCCAATCTCAATTGATTGGCCCTATATGCATAATAGGGTAGCTAACCTGCAGCATAGTTGAGCTAACGACAACATGGCCGTGTACCTCCTGTAAGCTTGCAAGACTTGTTAACATTTTCATTAATGTTCCTCTTCTTTTCTTTATTGCTCTTTCACTTTATTATTACGGTATACTTTAGGTTTCGATAATAACATACCACGTAAAGTCACATACTATAAGTAATAATAATAATAACAATAATAATAGTAAGGAACAATCATAAGTAATCACATCATGCATGAAACATCATCATTAATAAGTCCTTAGTCAACCTTGGTCAAAACCCTAAAGCACAGACTCTTAGAAAATTCTGTAAAAATTTCTAAGTGCTTAGGTGCATGGGAACTATTGGGCGTATGAGCCCTGTTTGGGCGTTTCATCCTATATAGGCGCATCAGCCAACACTTTAATCATTTATCACTTTAGGCGCATGAACTATTCAGGCTCATGGGCACTATTGGTGCGTATGAACACTTAGGCGCATGGGTTATTCGGACGCATAGGCAATTAGGCGCATGAGCCACTTGGGTGCATGGGCACTATTGGGGCGCATGGTCCTATACTTAGTCGTTTGACTAACATTTCTAGGCGCATGGGTCACTGTTCAGGTGCATGGGCTATACTTAAACATTTCTAAGGCAATCTTAGGCGCATGGGCTACTGTTCAGGCGCATGGATTACACTTAAATCTTCCTAAGGCATTTTCAGGCGCATGAGCCTTATCTAGGCGCATGGACCTTCTGTGTAACATGTATCCAGTATGTTTTCAAACCCAATTATCAAACCCATCTGTTCTAAGCTTAATATGGCTATTCTAAACATGAACATCCTATAAGCATTTAAGAATCAACAACAATCATGCATATACATACGGGTATACATGAACTTTGAAAATCATTTTAATACATTTTTAGCCCCAAAGATAGTTCAAAACAGGTAGAAACCGGGGTCTAAAACTCACTTGATGCAACTTGGGTGTTTCTTCCTTTCTAACCCGCTTGCAGTGAGTTCAAACACCTAAAAACAACACCAAACACACACACCTGAACACATACACAAACACATAAGCACATATGCATATAACCGGGATAAAACCCGTCATAAACACTTAAAACCCACGAATTCGATTCCTTCTTCTTCTTCTTCTTCTTCAAACCGAGAGTTTCTGTTCTCCTCTTGTCTTTCTCTCTCTAAAGTCCGAATGAGAGTGATGTGAAAAGAGGATGGGCGGCCATGCCCACCTTTACACCAACTTTTTCAAAGTTTTGTCCTTTTTACACTTTTAATCCCTCTACTTGGGTGTTATTGATTTTTCTTTCTTTTATTCTTCACCTATTATTCTTTCTTTTCTTTTTAAGAAATAGCCGGGTGTTACACTTTTGAAGCTTATGAGTTTATAGATCCAAATTATTCGAAAGAATTAGGGTTTGATGTTCCTATAATTACAGACTGGCATTACACGAGACATATTGCAAAAGTTTTAGCATTATTTAAGCGTAAAACCACAGATGCTTCTGCCTCGGCGCAGGTATTTTGTTTAAATCTATAATTTATCTCTCAAGTATTAATTTTAGTTTTTATTTTCAAACTTCAAATATCATTAATTTTAACATAAACATGTGTGAAACAGGTAGTTGCAAATCAATTCTTCACTGAATCAATGCATATTGATAAGCATTTACGAATGTTGAAGAGTTCAAATGACTTGGTAAATATGCAAATGGGAAGTACTATGCAAGAGAAGTTTGATAAATATTGGAGGAAGGATAAAAATTTTAATAAGCTTTTGTACTTCACAACTATTCTAGATCCTCGTTGGAAAGTTCGTATCATTGCATTTGGTTATAACAGAATTTTAGGGCTGAAAAAAATAAGGGTGAAACAGAATATGATATTAAGAAAAACGTTGACGCGATAGTTAAATCTATCATTGGCGAATTGGAGATAGTATTTTATTTTTATAAGCTAGCAAATGAAACTCGAAGTTCTAATGACGTTAGACAAAGAAACATTGATCTTTCATCACAAGGAGATAACGAAGATAATGATTTTTTAAGTGACTTCAAATCGGATTGTGGTTTTACAGTGTACAACGCCAAGTCAGAACTTCAAAGGTATCTTGAAGATAAGGAAGAGGTTGATTATCGGGGATTTGATATTCTACAGTGGTGGAAAGGTTCTTCATCAAAATATCCAATATTAGCAAAACTGGCTAAAGGTATGTTTAAATATATATTATTAGCAGTTCTTTCCAGCATGTTAATTTCTAACTTTTTGTATTATATTTTTAGATTTTTTAGCCATTCAAGTTTTGAGTGTAGCTTCCGAGTCAGCTTTTAGTACATATGGACGAGTTGTGGAAACACATAGAAGTTCTCTTTCCCCTCCAGTTGTCGAAGCACTCATATGTTCACAAAATTGGATTCGTAAGTCAAGTAATGAAATCAATTATGACGAGGATTTGATAACATTTGATAACCTTGGATCACGTAAGCTAACATACAATTTAATTTTTACATAGTTCGTTTACGTAACCTTATTAATAATTATATATTTTTTTGTAGAAATTTCTAATAACTTGGAACCAAGTAACACAAATGTTGATAGAGATTAATGGTGGTCGCGGGTGCATATGAAAGAATGAATGGAGACATTGTTTAAGCAATTTCAAATACAAACATTTGGTTTGGTTTTAATGTTTTTTTCATAAGCTATTATCTCATTATTTTGAATATTAAGACGTTTGCATTGGATTTTATTTTTGTTGGGTAATTGTTGGATGTTTGTTTGATATTTTTATGCAACTAATGACTAATATTACGTTTTGGTGTGATTATGAAATCGGGAATCGGGTAGATGGTCTAATACCGAATAACCGACTTTGTTAAAACCCGATTCCTGAATATGTTATCTAGGTCCCGGTATCGGTACATAAGTTTTCACCAAATCAGGTATCGGGTTGGGTCGGGTACTAACAAACTGGTCTCGGTTACCCGACAATGCTCACCCCTATATGACATAGCTAAACCATGATGGCTAAACTATAAACCATGCTATGGTATGTAGCATGGTCATATCCTTAAGTCATAATAACCAAACTTACAACATATTCTATTGTGTATGATGTGGTCTTCTAGTTGAGAGAATTAGTTTACATTTTGATACATCATAAAAGAAAAATAAATGTACTAACATATATAAAGTATCATATAAACGTTATGTCTAGAAACATAAATGTTAGTTGTGTTAACAACCAAAGCCAGGTCTATTTTAAAACTAAAACTCCAACCCAAAATGTTAAAACTTAAGGAATTGTAAAAGTACAATAAGATAACAAGACAAATGCACAAATTTATCCTCAAGGTAGTCAAGATTATAATTGTCACTCAACCAAAGACTAATCCGGAGAAAGTAGAAGACAAGCTACAAAAAAGTTCCTCATCATCTACAACTAAGATTCTTGACAAAGAAAGTAGAAAATAGAAAAGGAAGTACAAAAGTGTGTTATAAATCCTTCATGTCATGAAACCATTCAACCTTTGGTTACAACAAAGGATCTATATAGGCATATGAGTGCTTAAGACAAATGAAATTTGTCATAGAAACTTGTGACTACAAGAAGGCCATAAGGTCAGATTCATAGTATATTAAATTCAATCAAAAGCATTACATTTGTATGAATAGAAGCTTAGTATAACTATCTTTAGATGCTATCTGAATTAAGAGTCTCAAGCTTTAAACCATATCTTCGTAATAGAATTGATAACAGGATACAAAAGAATATTATTAAAATTAAAGTAAGAATTGATTAATCGAACTGAAAAACCATTTCATCCCTATAGACCTAATGTCTATAGAACTTGGAGAATTCAATGCAGTAAGAGGAATGGACTCATGAAGAAATTGTATGTGATAGAAAATTAATATGTTTACCTTTACTCAATGGTAAGAGACTAGTGGTATTTGTGAACAATTAGGAAAAAATATCATCTCAATAACTAAATGACAAAAATGTTAAAACAAAAAAGAAAGAAATACATTTGGTACTAATATATGTCATGAATACTCTAGAGAAATAAAAGACTAAGGATGTATCTAAGACCGTCTTAGGGGTACATTCACTATGACTTTTTAGTAATGCTTTGACCAATGCACCTAGTGTATTCATTCATTCGCGAACTAAGATTATAAACCTTAATATGATAAACTCATGATCCTCTGCTTCGAAGAAATTCTGGTATAAGCTAAGGATAGAAAAAATACAAAGAACGTCTCAAAGAAATTCTTAAATAAGTTAAAAAAATAAACTCTATATAAAACTACATGGAATAAGAGGATATGAGAAGTATAATTTGTCACACCCTGACCGACGACGAAATTATCGAGGCAGACGAATGTGAAACAATTGTTCATAGCACATGGAACTAAATAAGTTGGAATAATATTAAATACCATTTTTCATTGAACAATACTAGACAATTAAGTCATTATAATACCATAAAGATATAAACAACAACATAAGATTTTTAATTAAACTAAGTCCAAGTCCTGTATGAGCAAAAAGAGTTCCTCAAGTAGCAATCCTGAAACATGTAAAAATAAAAGGTAACTTTGAAAGTTGATGAGTTTCCTTGGGTTAAGCATACATATATATATATATATATATATATATATATAATATTTACAAGTAGCAATTTATGTCAATGGTTATGAATTATGCAAGTTTATAGAACGCATATAGCTACAATCAAACCTTGACCAAGATTAAGATTGCAACTTTATAACGATTAGCTAAGTGTACTTGGTTCCCATGATGAACAAGTCATACATCATCAGGAGCAGGCAATACATCGGCTTTAACACCAATTAGGCTTGTCAAGCCCATTGATCTATGATGTTGTCAGGCTAGCAATAGTTAATAATTGTCAACATATAATGTATCTCATATAACACTCACAATAATATCAATAACCATGACAAAAAAGTAAAGATGAATTATATGTGAATTTACAAGTATCAATATGTCTACAAGTGTAAGTTTATAAGGCTAACATGTTTCACCCCAAAAGGTGTAAAATAAAGTAGAAAGGGGCATGGAGAACTCACATGGAAAAATCACAAGTATAGTGATGGTTGTACAGTACATAAGAAAATTTGAATGTCAAAAGTCAAAGGTTATGTCCTAAATGATAAAAAAACAATAACTTGAGATCAGAATTCATTACAAGAAGTTATAATGTTTAGATAATGCTAAAAAGTGAAAGGTAGATTGAAAAAGGATTATTGTATCAATTTTAGATTCTGTATAGAATGTTTGGTATGTGTTTGAACAGGTTTTAAAAATAGCAAACAATTTCATAAAATTATAAAAATTTATACTTAACTAGTTTGTCACACCCCAACCTTGACGGCGGAAACGTCGAGGGGTGAGAGTTAAGATCGTTCACAGCCACATAACACTATTAATAATCTAAATATATATTAATCATAAGTTCCAATTATACCATAACAATCATAAGTCTCACAGAAAATAAATGACATAATATAAGATGCAACAAGCCAATTTATTTCATTTATTTAACTAAGTTCATTCCTAGATGTGAAAGTACTTCAAAAGTGGCGATCAAGCTTGAGTATTTCTTGAAACATGCTAAAAATAAAAGGTCAACATAATGTTGGTGAGATTTCCATAGTTTTCGATACATAAGTATATAAAAGATGGCAATTCATGTTGTAAGTTAGAGAAAAAAGTAACTAGGGATGTAAGACAGAATGCACAATCAAACCTCGACAAAGTTTTACAAGTCTCAAACGTTTAAAAGTATATACGATTAGCTAAGTGTACTTGGATCAACCAAGCATGCTTTTCTAGCCCATAGATCTATGACTTCTCTAGGCTAGCAATAGTTAATGATTGTACATATATTCGACATTACGGGTAGCCACAAAGTTCAACTAACCACAACATATAGGTGAAATGCCATAAGTTTACAAGAATCAAACGTGTTTATAAGTGCAAAGTTTATAAAGTAACATGTTTCACCCCAAAGTGTAAAAATATGAAAAAAGGGTATAGAAATACTCACATGATCAAATAAGTATATATTGGATGATTAATAAGAAATAATATAAGCGTTGTTTCAACGTAGCCCTTCATAATGCACCTAAAATATATATATATTTACAAGGTTTAAGTTTAATAATATAATTAACGTTTTAACGCGAACTAGGGTTTTAGGATTTTGGGGTTTTGTAAACAATTTAAAAAATTCTTATTTATATTTTGTTCAACAGAAAGTAATCATTATAAAATTTTAAAGGAATTATAACCATTGTTAATAATTTGTGTAATATAACATATATCTTTAATCAAAGAAAACATAAGATTCAATAATAATTAATAATTCAAATTATTATATAAATCCATTTTTATAAAAATACTTAATTATAATTTTTATAATAAAATATTAAAATATTTTATAAGGATAAATTTACAGAAAATATTTTGTTGATTTTAAAAGATAAGAAGTTTGTAAAAATCATTTTTATATGTAATAGAATTTTTCTAAAATAGGATTAAGGCTAAAAAAACCATTAAAAATAAAAATAATAAGGGGTGCCCGGGTACGAACCGGGACCTCTAAGTTGAAAGCATAGTGACTTAACCGGTGAACCAAGGCTCCTAGCCACGGTTTATAATGGTTTCAAATTCTTAAAAAACATCAGCTTCAAAATAGCCCCAATTCGAATGAACCCTAGATTGATTCGAACCAAAATTGAAGATCAAATCGATGTTGCTAATGATCTAAATCATGGGGCTTTTGTTTCCCACATGATTTCGAGTATGTGTGTGTTTTTAATTACCCGGTATCGAAGCTTGAAATGCCCAGAACCATGAAGAACAAGCCGCGACGAAGGAGAGTTAATCCCAGATGATTCGGTTGATGAAAACCCAATTAATTGTAGGTTTAGCTTAGATAAAGGATGAGAAGCGAAAGCCCTTTGCCAATTTGTGATGTTGTAGCGCAGAAGATAGGGCTTGATCACGTTGCAGGTCGTGACCGTAAAATGAATCAAAGAGAGTGATTATGTTTATTTCAGGTGAAATTGAAGTTAGTGTTCGATTAAGGATAGATAATCGATCATTTGGATTCATTTAATTGGATTATGATTAGGTATGAATGCCCGAACGGCTACAAGATTAATGAGTTTCGGTTATGCACTTGATTCAAGTTGTAACCGGCGTTTAAACGGGTTTAAGGTGTGCATTCAAGTTCGAATCGTGTAATTGAAACGATTAGAGTCGGTTTGAGTGTTAAAACCGATGATTTCGTGGGTTTATGGGGCTCACCGGAGCTCGCCGGAGACTCCACCGGAGCTTCGCCGGTTTTGCGGGGAGAGAGAAAGAGATTGTTTTGGATTTTTAATAAATTACACAAATGGTCCCTGTAGTTTTCAATCTTTATAATTTTATGCTAAACTTTATTTTCAAAGTTTTTAAATTGACAATAAGGCCCCCTTAACTTCTTAAATCCAAGTTATAACCATCTTTTAACTTTAATAACTTTTACAAATTATTATTATTATTGTTATTATTATTATTATTTATTTATTTATTTATTTATTTATTATTATTATTATTATTATTATATTATTACAATTTAATAATTTAATTACTAACTTACATAATTTAAATGATAACTAATAAATAACATGGATAACCATAAGTTCCATAAATGTACACAAAGGTCCTTACAAGAATTTAATGATGCAAGCTTTTTATTAAACCAAAAATACAAGATGTTACATAGTTCAAAGTCTCCTGGACAACTTGCACTCAGAAACATATTTATGAAAATGTCCGTAAATAAGTCAAAACAACAGCACAAGATAGAAGGTGCTCAAATGCGCACTTATCTTGTGAAGGCTATTGTTGAGTCGTCCGATTGAGTTTTGTTGATACATGTATGTCCCTAGATCATGATATATGATGTAATAGATCTTGTTTGGTATGATTAATGAAATGATATTGATAGTTTGTTAGTTATAATGTTTAATGTTTCATTAATGAGTCGACATTGAATTGGTTAATTAGGTTAGTGATTGCTTGAATGATTACACATAATGTTTATTAATTAATTCATTCAAACTTAACATAATGAAGTTCTCATGCGAATGGCTCATGCGAATGAACCATACGCATGAATAGCTTCACACGATTGATTCAGTCGCACGACTGAACCAGTAGACTGGATCAGTCGTACGATTGTAACATAAGATTGGCTCAGTCGCACGACTGAACACTCAGTCGTACGAATGAATCAACCGCATGGTTCAATCGCACGAGTGAACCAGACTAATGGTTCAGTCGCACGATTGAATAATACCAACCTATAAATACAACTCAATTCGTGAAAAAGAGAGACTCTCGATTAATTATGATTCCAGACGTACCCTAGCCGTCCAGAAACCTCTCAATTCATTCTCCAAGTTCATAGAACACATTAGGTCGATTCCCAATCGATTTCTAACGCTAGTTTCAATTCTTGATTGATTCTTCGTGTGTTTTCACTGATTGGATCGCCAATCAAATAGGATTCCGCACTATTTGATCTGGTTTACACGTCAATCTCTAGGTATTTTGGTCAAATACCAGGTCCTAACAAGTGGTATCAGAGCTATGGCTCTTGATTACGTGTGATTCAATCAAAATTGATAAAAAGTTTGTGTTTTTGCACTAAAAACGCAATCTTTTGTGTCAAAAGTGATCTTGGACATTCCCTGCATCATGATTTGATTCTATTCTAGAGGTCAACAATTAACCTTGCGAAAGTTCGAATTTTTACGGCTAAAACACGTTTAACCTAGAAATTTTTGCATAACAGCAGCTTCAGTCGCACGAGTGAGCCATTCGCACGACTGGACTTATTCGCATTGCTTAGTCGCACGATTGGACATAGTTCGTATCTCCATTCGTACGATTGAAGCGTTCGGTCGCACGGTTCATACGCATCAGATTCATTCGCACAACTGAGCTAATCACTTAGTACAGCCGCACGATTGAACCAGTCGTAGAGTTCATACGCACGACTAAGTGTTCATACGCACGCCTAGTCCATTCGCACCCTTCAGTCGGCCGAGTCAAAATTGCTTATTAGACTTAAAGTTATTTACAATGGAAGATCAATTGTCAGCCTTTACTGCTGGGAAGGACTCTAGGATCCAGAACCTGCTGCTACTTGAGAGTGAGGTGGGTAATCATAATAAACCACCAAAGCTTTTAACGTTAGATGAGTTTCCCCACTGGAAACAACGTTTTGAGATCTACCTCAATGGAGTGGATCCGAATCTATGGGAGGCCATCGAGATTGGATATAGTACACCGGTGGGAGACGATGGAGTAAAGTTAACCTTAGGAGGGATGACAGACGCGCAGAAAGTCAAATATAATGCAGAGAAGAGGGTCTATGCATTGATTACACAGTCTATCCCTGAGATATTCACCAGTACTCAGGAAATAAGCAGTCCAATAAACTATGGGATGAGCTAGAGAAGAGGTACGGCGGGAATGCCTCGTTGAAGGCAATCAAGGCTAAGGAGTTAAAGAAGGAATTCGACAACTTCTCATCGATGGGAAACGAGAGTTTGGACGATGTTATAGATAGATTCTACCATCTGATGAGTGAACTGCATACCATGGGGGTGGCTACTACCATGGAAGAGAAAGTTAATAATTTTGCAGACGGGTTGCCTGAAAAATGGGTTTCATTCGTGTCTAATCTTAGACAGAATGGAATGCTGTCAAAACTGGATATTAATGACTTCATTCTGAAGTTGCGAGAAGAATCACTTAGAATAAAGTACAGAGCTCAGAAGTCTACGTACAATCAAAATCCAGCTTTATACAATGCCACTCCTCAAGCTAAGACATCTGGAACACCCCTCCAGACTGCATTCGTGTCTAGCTCATCGAGTCCTACACATGCACATGCTCTCGGGTTCAGAAACGTCAGGGTCTTCTTCTACCAATACATTGGATCTGAAGCGAATGCTACTAGACTGAAGACCGAGAACCTCGGTAATGTGACTGTGGAAGTAGCTCGAGAGCACATGGATCTATTGCAGCAATGGTCCATTCCTATGATGAACTTGTGCTGGAAAGATTGGAAACTGCCATCTGGCAGACGAGGACTACGAGCAGGTGGACGAAATGGAGCTTGAGAGAATGGATATAATGTGGCCTTAGCAAGTGCTGTCCGGAGGGCGAAGAAGTTTGTGAAAAAGACTGGACAGAACTTGGTTGCTACTAAGGATACCACCTTTGGCTTCGACAAGAGTAAAGTGACCTGCTTTAACTGTGGTGAAAAGGGGCACTTCAAGAGAGAATGTGTGAAGCCAAGAAGACTGGGAATGGGAACCCGTTCTCATCCTTCACTCGTCTAGACAAGCAAACTACCAGTTCTACTTCCTCAAACAAGGACTCAAAAGCCTTGACTGCTCATGATGATGAAGGACAGGATTGGAGTTTTAGGTTTGTCTCACCAGGGGAATCAAACATTGCAAATGTAGAAGATATTGACAGTGATTCCGCTAGTGAAGTAGATCTAGCAGTTGAGATAGCAATGTCACATAGTGAAGAAGCAACTGCAACCGAGGTCAGTTACAAGCCAAAAGTGGAGACTACCATGTCAGAGACAGAAAGACAGAAGCAAAAGAATCAGAATCATCTGATACTGCATTGATGGCAAACACTTCTGAATCTGCTCAGGTAAGTACTACTGACACAATGTTTAATAATCATGCTTGTTGATTGTGATGCCTTTAGGAATAGCATAGATGCTAAATTTGCTAGGTTATTAGATCATAATGATAACTTGATAAAAATTTGCATCTATGCACTGAGGCTAATAGGGTACTAAAACAAAATGAGCTCAGTTATAAAGAAAAGATAAACTTTTGACTAAACAGCTTAGGGAAACCGAAGTAGTTGCCTTTAATCAAGCTAATGACATTAGGTATTATCTAAACTCCCTAGAAGACACTAAGAAACAAAAGGCAGTTCTAGAAGTAGAAGTAAATTCACTAAAACAGAAACTGCATAGTTGGACTAGTTCGTCGCACATAGTCCAACACTTAGTGAAAGAAAGGAACAACGGGGAGGGATGGGTTATAAGTGGTTCCGCCACCACCTGAGACTTTGATGAACACTAAAACTAGACCTTTAAGTAGTAATCCCATCAAGGATCATGTAGTGTCTACTCCTCTTGTTAGTGATCCAGATTCCTTATGTTCATCTATTGACACTGGAAACAAACAAAAGGAGACCACTTCAAAGGCAAAGGGTAAAGTGCCTTGTGTTAATCTGGAAAAGAAATTTGAAAAGGTTAACTTAAAGTCAGGTTCTAACAAAGTCAAATCAGAACCAAAAAGGGCTTTTAAGGATAATCTTTCACATACTTCAAGTCAAAGACCAATTAACCAAAAGAAAAGGATGTAAAACAGGTTAAATCAATTAATTTTGTTAAACCAGTAAACACATCAAAAGAACCAGAGTCAAAACCTAAAGTGAGTGATATTACTAGAGTGTCACACACGTCTCCACAAGAAAGTTTAATCATAAAGTTGATAGCAGGGCGTGCTACAACTATGGGAATGTGGACACATTGCTTCCTACTGTACTTATTATCAGACACCTAGGAAGAAGATTGAACTTCAGGACTCAAAACCTAAGTCTTCTAAGAGGAGCTCTTTAACTCCACCTAGAAGACTAGTGAACAGAAAGTTCAATCCGTTAGCCAGTCGACTGTTTATCACAAATAGGCATTGCACAAATCTGGCTTATGGAAAGAAAAGTCAACCTCTGTGGCTGATAATGATGACAAGAAGGAACCTGAGCTACCCTCACCTTCTAAGGGTCAATGGGTTGAATTTCTGATGTGTGATGCCTCTGGGAAACCCAAGCCAGTAAAGGCTTGGGTTCCTAACCTAAACTAATCCTTTACCTTGTATGTGCAGGTTGTTCAATACAGTGCTGAAACTAACACGTGGATAGTAGACAGCGGAGCATCCAGGCACATGACAGGAAACAGAGCCCTTTTATCAAATGTCAAACAAATAAAAGGAGGGCATGTTTCGTTTGCTGGAAACAAGGGAGGATATATCACAGCTCAGGGAGAAGTTGGAAATCAGAAAGTTAAGTTTGATAGGGTGAACTACGTCCAGCAACTTCAAAACAACTTACTCTCTGATTCTCAAATATGTGATAAGGAATTTAAAGTCATCTTCGACAACAAGAGGTAGTACTGAAGAAAGACTACGTGATCCAGAGGACCAAGTTTGATGACTGCTTCAAGATATAAAGATCTTTATGTCTTGGATCTATCAACAGCTTCTACAATGGATCATGAGGTTCAGTGTTTTCTATCCAAAGCTACTGAAAAAGACTCCATCTCCTGGCATAGGAGAATGGGACACATCAGTCAAAGGAAGATGAATCACTTGTTCAAAAGGATCTGGTGAGAGGTGTAAATGTCAAGAACTTTCAGCTTCCTGATTTTTGTATAGCTTGCAAGAAAGGTAACAGACAAAGAAGTCTCATAAGGAAAAGAAAGTTAATTCAATAGAACTTCCTCTTGAACTTCTACACATGGATCTGTTCGGTCCAGTCAGTACAAAGAGCATTGCAGGCGACTTGTACTGTTTTGTGGTCACCGATGACTACTCAAGGTTCACTTGGGTAATGTTTCTGAAATCCAAATCAGAAACATTTGAATCATTCAAGGAGTTGGTAACCACACTGGAATCTCTCTACAAGCTGAAAGTTAGACAAGTACGCTCAGACAACGAACGGAATTCAAGAACCATTGGATGGAGGAATACTGCAAGGAAAAGGGGATTGTGCATCAATTCACTTCTGCTTACACACCTCAGATGAATGGCGTTGCTGAGAGAAAGAACAGGAGCTTGATAGAGACAGCACGGACTATGCTGGCAGACTCGAAACTGCCTATCAATTCTGGAATGAGGCAGTGGCAAATGCATGTTATACACTGAATCGAGTCCTGATAGTCAAGCGCCACGGAAAAACATGTTACGAGCTACTACAAAGACGCAAACCGAACTTGGAGTATCTCGAACCATTTGGGGCTCCGTGCACACTTCTGAAGAAGACACAAGAGGGTAAATTCAGCGAGAAGGCAGATGTAGGCATCTTTCTAGGATACAACATACCTAACAAGCGAGTTTACAATAACTCAACAGGTCTAGTAGAAGTTTGGTGTAATGTTGATGTTCAGAGATTCACCACACCGCCTACTGGAAAAGGACCCGCCTACTTCTTTGACTATGATGGATTCTTCAAGTCCTTCAACATTCCTCTCTCTCCCTTGGACGACGAATTAGCTACACGAATGATGTATGATAGCTTGAATCCACCAACATCTAGCTCACAGGAAGAATCATCTACTCATTCAGGGGGAGTAATCGACGACAATGAAACCTCCTCTGAAAATGAAGCTGAAGAAGATACCCAAAACAGTCAGGAGGAACAGGTTCCAGGACCTGAAAGTCCACAAGCATCTACCAGTGGTGCACCTTCGACGTCAGAGCCTCAAACTCCAACTACCTCAGATGAAGAAACAAAAGTTCATCATCTTGGCTCTGAGGTAGCTGTTCCTACTACTCCAGGATCACGTCTAAACATTTATCATCCCTTAGACAATGTCATTGGGGATGTCCGATCAGGAGTACAAACCCGAAATCAGCTGTACTCAGCTGACTATGCCTCTGTTAGGAAAAGGGATATATTCATGATGGTGCCTATCGGTGTTTTGTCTCACAGGTTGAGCCAAAATATGTCAGTGAAGCACTAAATGATGCGGCATGGGTGAGTGCAATGCAAGAAGAACTTCTTCAGTTCAAGAAGTTAGGTGTATGGTCTCTGGTTGATAGACCTAAAGGTGCTAAGGTCATTGGCACCAAATGGGTTTTAAAATGCAAGAAAGATGACCAAGGGGTCATTATCAGGAACAAGGCTCGACTGGTTGTTCAGGGATTTCGCCAAGTCGAGGGAATTGATTACAATGAGGTATTTGCACCCGTGGCAAGGATGGAAGCCATTCGTATCTTCCTTGCCTATGCATCGTACATGAAGATTAAAGTCTATCAATTAGATGTGAAGAGTGCATTTCTTCATGGGGAAATTAGAGAAACAGTTTATGTCAGTCAACCCGAGGGATTTGAAGATCCTTATCATCTGGATAGAGTCTACAAGCTCGACAAGGCTTTATACGGGCTTCATCAAGCTCCAAGAGCTTGGTATGAGAAACTCTCGACTCATCTTGTGAAACACGGCTTTCACAGGGGAGTCATTGACTGCACGCTGTTCATTAAAGAAAAAGATGGCGACCTACTGCTCGTACAAATCTACATTGATGACATAATTTTTGGCTCAAAGAACGAAGAGTTATGCAAAGAATTTGAAAGCAGTTATGCAGAAAGAGTTTGAGATGAGTGCTATGGGGGAGATGAAGTTCTTTCTCAGGCTACAGGTGGATCAAACACCAAATGGGATCTTTCTACATCAGACCAAGTACGTAAGCGACATTCTCAATCGTTTTGACATGGAGAATGCATCTGCTGCAGGTACTCCACTGGCTACGAATCACGACATAGCCCCTGATGAAAATGGAGATCTGGTGGATGCCACGATGTACCGAGGAATGATTGGATCCCTCATGTATCTCACTGCCTCTAGACCTGATAGCATATATGCAACATGTTTATGTTCTAGATATCAGGCTAAACCTAAGGTCAATCATCTGATCGGGGTCAAAGGATTTTTCGCTATCTAAAGGGTACACCCACACTGGGGTTGTGGTATCCTCATGATGATGATTTTGAGCTCACGGCGTATAGTGACTCGGACTACGGAGGCTGCAAGATGAACTACAAGTCTACATCAGCAGGGTGTCAATTCTTTGGGAGAAGATTAATTACCTGGCAGTGTAAGAAGCAGACATCGGTTGCATTGTCAACCTGTGAAGCCGAATATGTTGCTGCTGCAAGTTGCTGTTCACAAATCATCTGGATTCAACAGCAAATGCGGGATTACGGTTTAACGTTCCATTCTACTCTTATTTTGTAGATAACTCTGCTGCAATTGCAGTAACTAAAAATCCGGTCCAACATCCTAAGACCAAACATATCGGTATTAAATATCACTTCATACGAGATTGTTTCGAAAGAACTTAATTGATGTGGTAAAAATTAATACTGATTTTCAACGCGCTGACCTCTATACTAAAGCCTTTGATAAACCACGTTTCAATATCTGCTAGAGGTCAACGGCGTTAAAAAGAGAAGTGATGTTATTCCTGATGATGATCATGTGTAGTCCGATGTAGTTTAGTTAATTTTTCTTTTTATTTTATTTTATTTGTTTATTTTAGTCTGTTTAAATTAAACTCATGTTATTCTGCTGTTTATTAAAATCCTAAAATAATTAAACCAGGTTTGATTTAGTATTTTAGGGGGAGAATAAGTCAGCAAGCAACATAAAAAAAAAAAGGGAAACCGAGGGAGAAGGAGTGGAAAGCTGATACAAGGTAGATCGTATCTGTGATACCGATTCAAACCCTTTGGAATATGATAGTACACAGGAACAAGTCAAGAGGGACTTTAAAATCCTAATTTAGAAAAGATGAAAAAAAAAATTAAGTATAAGTCTGTGAGTCTAAGCAATATAAAAGGGAAAATGATAGAAAAACTGGTAACTCTAAGGTAACACAATGAGAGTAGACCTAGAGGTTGCTAGACCACAATTGATATGTCGGTAGATTCAACACAATAGATGATTAGACCGGACTGGTGATCTCAAGATCAAACTAAGTTGTTCAACTGACTGTGGGCTTCCATCTTATCACTAGTTAACACAATCAATAATATTCCAATAAGGGGTAATGAGCATGTAAACGCCACAAATGTTGCGGATGACCATAAATAGAGCAAAGCACGAAAAAAATGAAAGAAAAATGCTATCAAGCTAATGACCTATGTTGTTGGTGCATTTGGTGCAAAATAAAAGCTGCTCTAACAAGGAGATAGGTTGTGTGCCTCTCTGCTGTGCGATGGCACTGACCTGAGGATAAGCATAACCTAGATATTCTAGAATTCATTGTTGTTTGCCGCCTCTTTGCTGTGCGATGGCACTGACCTGAGGACTGGTTTCTCTATGAAAGATCTAAGAATAGTCTCTTCTTGTAACAATACCCGTAGACCGCTCAAAAGCTCCTGAGGGATGTTGATTACCATATAAGTGTGGGATCCACAAATGTTCGTTGAATTAAATAAACCAAAAACAATCACCGGTTTGAGTCAAGAGTCTGTGTATGGATTTAAGTGGACAAACATATTGACAATCATTGTGGCTGCAATTCTTGAAAGTTCAAATCAATGTGGTAATCTAAGAGTTCAGTATGATTCCCTAAAGCTGCTGATGACTCTGGATGAACACCAAGAATTGAGCATCGAAAGAGTTTGATAACAAGTCCCAAATGATTTGATGTTCCTGTATGATTCCAAATTGAATTGGTCCAGGTGTGGTCAATCTAAGTTGAGCTTTCGATTCCGGAACCAAATCCCGTAGATTTCCATCTTAGGGTTTTATCTCTCACAAAAAGTCCAAAAACAAATTTTATTTGTGTATTTAGTTTAAGTTTCTAGTTTAATCTTTTAGTGTGTGTGTCTGTCGGACTACATCAGGAAAATCAGAATGGAATTAACTCACGAAAAGGGTCATGTCTGAGATGGCCACATGTTTTTCAAAGTTTAAAGAGTCACGTCAAAGGTGACAACGTGTTTTAAAAGAGTCACGTCTGAGGTGACTGAATGGTTAAGAGCTTATAATGTTATTGTCAAAAGATAAAAGGGTCTTAAAAGTAAAATGTTCAAAATGACTGTAAACTCACTAAGTGTGACCCATTCGCACGATTGGATCATGGTTATGGACCAACTATGCGAATGGCTCCCAATCGGCCGAATGGACATGAGAATGATCCATTCGACCGAATAGAAGGGGGAGAATGAAGCAGTCGACCGACTGAGGCTCAGTCGGTCAACTGAAGATGCGAATGAAAGAGACGGAATGAGGAAGTCGACCGACTGAGACTCAGTCGGCCGACTGAATGCGATTGACTAGGCCAATCGTACGACTGAGACTCAGTCGCCCTGAATGAACTGAGCGAATGAGGCCAGTCGGCCGATTGAACTTAAGTTCAGTATTTAAGGGCCTCAGTCGATGCATGTTCCTCATCACACCAAAATCGCACTCAAATCGCATTCTTCCCGTTACTCTGCCAAAAATTGCTACAGATCCTGATTTACATTGCTGTTGAGTTTCTTACATTCGAGTGACGATTTTACAGGTACATTACTCTTGAATCTTACCAAAATCAGAAGATTACCGAACCTACATAAGAGACACTCGATTGAATCAAGAACCGAACTGTGAAATGACCTAATCACCTACGTAAACTAAGCAAAATGTTAAAATAAGTTTAATAGGTTATTAGTGACAAGTAGGCGAGTCTAATGGACCATTAAACACTGTTAAATGACTTAAATGGTCAAGATTCGACCACAGGCGATCGAACAGTGGGGCAGCGACTGGTCATTCGAATGAACTCCAATCGCACGATTGAACCTGCGATTGGGTCATTCGGCCGAATGAACCACCCGAATTTCGTCGCCCGACTGAACCAATCGAAGACTCAGTCGGCAGATTGAACTCAATCGCATGTCTCATCAACCGAATGAACTCAGTCGTACTTAAGAACAACCGAATGACTCCAGTCGCATGATTCATTCGCATGAATGAATCAGAATGGAAGTGAAACACTACACTTAGAACTGAATTCTGATGTATTATGTACTAATGATCATGTGCTTTGTGTTTCAGGAAAAATGGCTGACAGATGGTCTCTTAATCCAAAGCACAACATATGTCCCATTTGGACCACACAACTCGGAACGGGGCCAAGTTCTCCGAGATTATAGCCTTCCTCAAACGCTCACGGATACATAAGGCTATATCTACACCGTGCACGCCTTACAAATCACTACACCAGGCATTCTGGGAGAATGCCTCAGTGGATCGCTCTCGTGAGCCATACAGCATCCGAAGCACCATTTGGTCAAGCTATCGACATTACCGCTACTGACATCCAGAGAATCCTTGAGTTTGGGGATGACTCCACTCACCCCACTAAGTTACATCCTTTGACAGTGAGAGGGTGTTTCCTCCGAATCAAGTATGCGGGGGACATTAACTCGGGGGTGCTAAATAAGAGCAACTGTGCCCACAATACAAATATCTGGCACATGTGATTCTTAAGTGCATTGCTTTGAGAAGGGGTGGTTTCGATGACCTATCAGATCAGATACAAAATGCCTTCGTGGCTCTGGTGCTGAACCACCCTTTCAGCTTCTCTAATATGATCTTTGCTTATTTGGTAGAGAACATTGAACAAAAGGGAAAGAAGGTTTTTGTATGTATCCAAGGTTCCTTCAGATGATATTCAATGAGAAGCTGCCTCTGCTCCCCAAGGAAAGTCATGATGCAGTGACTTTGAACTTATGGATGACACTACTTTGGGTAGGATGGTGGTGTACCGGGCAAGCAAATGAAGCCCCAGGCAAAGAGGCTGATTGGCCATTTAGCAGATGAAAGTTATGTGGCACCGGGGAGACGCCAATGGCGTCACGAGGAGAGTGACTCCGACGTGGAGCCAATTGTCCTACCTACTGATGATTCAGATGATGATGATAATGGGGGTGCCGGAGACAATATGACTGTTCCACAGAGAGGCACTACGTCTGATGTCATGCCTCCAGCATCCGCCCCGGCTGCAGAAGTTACCGAATCAGCTGGGTTTCATCATGATTTTGTCCTTGAGACAGAAGTAGAAGAAGAAGAGTCTGATGAGGAGCCCCTCACCAGGACTGTGGGAAGAAAAGTGGTTCCCACAGTACATGGCTTCGGGTGGTTGGTGAGCACCCAAGAGACTCTAGAGAGACAGAGACCGACCCGACCTATGTTCCAGGGTCAATCGGCAGGGTAGGAGGGGGAGCATCCACCTCGAAGGGAACGAGGAGAAAACGGATGGCTCAACCCCATGGGCAGAAACCAAAGAAGAAGCACCGTTTGACCTTCATCACTACCACTACCTCAGCTACACACAGCCACTACCACAACCACTACCACCTCTTTAGACACACCATCCACCACCATAGCCACCACAGCCCCCACAGCAACCCCAGACACCACCAGACCTACCACCACAATACAGATCCCAGCCACCACTACATCATTCACCCCTCACTCACCACCACTATCATCCCGACCTGACCCGATATTCACCACAGCCACCACCACCACCACTAGCCACCAACCGAGCCCTCAGCCTATCCCTCATTCACTTACAGATCACCTCTACCTACAGTTGCGGTAGAAGAACAGTTGTCGGCACTAAACAGAATGGTAATGCGTTTGCTGCTGCCGATGAGGAAAAGGCCTCCCAAATCCGCCAGCTTACTGACCTGACTGCTGCACAAACTCACCAAATTGCAGAGCAGGCTCAAGTGATAGAGACAGGCCCGACAGATGACTGCCCAGAGCAACGAGATAGCCATTCTCCAAGCTCAAAGCGTCACCTCAGGGAAGAAATAGAGGAGTTGGAAAAGGCTAAAAAGACCATTTTGCTAAAGCTGAAAGGATCGAAGGAGGAGCCCTTAAAGATAGGGATGGGGACAGAAATGATGATGATGATGATTATGATGAGAGTGAAACTGACGAAGAGAAAACTGAAGAATGGCACGAAGATGAAGACACTGACGAGGAGAAGCAGCTGAATCTGTCTCAGCTCCAGGGCAAGAGAAAAGATCAAAGAACAGACAAGATCAGTCAGCTTCTGCTTCTGCACCTTCACGTGATGAGCCGAGTATACAGGATAAAAGTAAATAGTAGATGTTTATATATTTATTTACTTTTGTATTCTGTATTGAGAAAACCATGTATTAAATGTTTATATTAAGTTAATGCATTTCGTTTTATAAATTACTAATGATTTGAGTGTGAAATGTGTAAATCAAACAGATCCAAATTACAAAAGAGATGAGTTTGATATTGCTCCCCTTCAGCAGGTCAAGTCTCAACTCACAATGGTTCTTGATCTGCAAGGGATTGTCAAAAGGTCAGTGAGTTATACCCCTAAGAAGGGGAAATAATTCACGATCTATCAAACGAGCAACTGGTAGAAATTTTCAAGCTCAATCCTGATGAAATAGTGAAATGCTCCGACAAATGCTACCTGTGATGATGAGCTAAATGACGTCGATGAAATAGAGATAGAAGATGTCACTGCAGAGCACTATCCTCAGTATGCTGACAATGAGGGCAATGTGGTTCCCAATCTGGGTGAATCCTTTGTCGGTGATACATTTGAGGTGTTAGACAAAATGGAGCAAGAGTCAGAGAAGACAGAGGGATGGCCCAAGCCTCAAAGGATGTTGATATCCGTAAGGCTGAATGGGCTGCATGTTTTAAAGAAGTTAGAGCCCAACGTGCTGCACCGAAGAGGGATGCCTACACCAAGCTCTACAGAGTCAGAAACATCTTAAGGTGTCAGGCAGGATTATCGCATGGGCATATTTTGATGATCTTAACGTTTATGCCGTTAAGAGGGAGAAGGGCATAGAGTACTTTAGATTTCCACATGATCTAAAGACTCTACCAGGTTTTGAGCTCAACCACTAGCCAAATTGAAGTGTTGTATGCTGACCCGAGAAAGATGTCAGGCTGGTTTGAGGTTGCCCTAAAGAAAGAGTACCACACCAGGTGGATTAACTTCAGACCTCAACAACCTACATGGTATATTAGAAGGTCTGAGATGGATGCCATTACTGGAAAACCAAAGATAGTGTTGAAGTGGAATCCTCCGCGCACAATGTCAAGAATCCCACTTCGGGAAATGACAAAGGATTTCACACCACACTTTAAGTGGTGGTACTACGATTGAGAACAGCAGAAGCGGTCATAGTCCTAATAAAGAGGGCTAAATGGATACATTCAGAGTATTCGATCCGATGTGGCTACCAACTTGTCGGAAAATGATGTCTATACACTTTACAAGTGGCCACTGTTCTATGATACGCAAGATATTGTACAGGCTCTCCAGTTCCAAAATGTCATAAGACTTTGCTTCGCGTTTGATATTCACGCGGGAGTCAGAAAAGAGGACAAGTACAAGAAATATGAGGAGGTAATGAAGAAACAGAGATTAGAGAGATCTAGGTCCAAGGGGGAGTTTGTTGATACATGTATGTCCTAGATCATGATATATGATGTAATAGATCTTGTTGGTATGATTAATGAATGATATTGATAGTTTGTTAGTTATAATGTTTAATGTTTTATTAATGAGTCGACATTGAATTGGTTAATTAGGTTAGTGATTGCTTGATGATTACACATAATGTTTATTAATTAATTCATTCAAACTTAACATAATGAAGTTCTCATGCGAATGGCTCATGCGAATGAACCATACGCATGAATAACTTCACACGATTGATTCAGTCGCACGACTGAACCAGGAGACTGGATCAGTCGTACGATTGTAACATAAGATTGGCTCAGTCGCACGACGACTGAACACTCAGTCGTACGAATGAATCAACCAACCGCATGGTTCAATCGCACGACTGAACCAAACTAATGGTTCGGTCGCACAATTGAATAATACCAACCTATAAATACAACTCAATTCGTGAAAAAGAGAACTCTCGTTAATTACGATTCTAGACGTACCCTAGCCGTCCAGAAACCTCTCAATTCGTTCTCCAAGTTCATAGAACACATTAGATCGATTCCCAATCGATTTCTAACGTTAGTTTCAATTCTTGATTGATTCTTCGTGTGTTCTCACTGATTGGATCGCCAATCAAATAGGATTCCGCACTATTTGATCTGGTTTACACGTCAATCTCTAGGTATTTTGGTCAAATACCAGGTCCTAACAAGTTTGAAGACATATAAACTATCGTTAAAAAGGCTATTCGATGAACTTAATATCGGAGTTTGAGTTTACTCAAATTTAGTTTCTTATGGCCAAGTTATAGTTAGTTTAAGTCTGACTATATTCTGCCAAATATGTATAAGGCACTTATGTGCACTTTTAAAATTGCTAAAGCATGAATCGGGTTAGAACAAATTTATTATGTCAATATATGATATATTAGACTTCATTTGATTTATATAAAAAATATTCCAAGAGTTTTCATAGGCATCATTTAGAGAAATAATCTTATGGAATAACCGAATGTGGCGGCATAGCCGTCCATATGCAAACGAAATTCTTTGTTTACATTAGTGTGTTGTTAAATTGATTTAAAAATGTTACTGATTGTTATAAGGTTAGTGAATGTTAGAAGGTTGATGATCAAATAATAATGATTAATTAAAAATTTATTAGAAAAATAATAAAAGTAAGAACATAAAAACAATCGGATGTTAGGACGATTGAAAGAATATAGAAATGCATAATATATAAGAATATAATATTACCTTAATATTAGAAAATTCTTGAAACTATTTGTAAAATAAAATTCTTGAAATTGATCATAACCAATGAATGATAAAATGTTTGTGTGTTAAATTTGTAGAAAATGAGCAAATGAAAAGTCAAACCTAAAACTTGTTTTTATAGTTGAGGTTGGGATAGGGTTATAAATGATTTTATTGGTGAGTTACAAGTATTTCAAAGGGGGGTTATGATTAGAATTTAAAATAAATATAAAATTAAATGGATTAAATAAATAAAATAATAATTACAATTTAAACTCTAAATTTAATTAAACAACTTCATTTTTATTAAATCTTTTGTAGACTTATAAATCTCACAGAATTTGTGATTTGATTATTTATTTTAGTTGAATATTTTAAAATATTATAGATATTAATAATGTTTTAACATTTATAAAATTTATTTTATAAATTATAGAATTTAATTTAAATTGATTAAGTGACATATTTATTATTTTGAAACATATAAATAAATCAAATGACTAAATAATGAATTTGATTTAAAGATTGATTCAAACGGGTTTGGGTTTGGGTTTCGTTTATACTTTTAAAATAGACAGATGTTACAGACTCCTCTACTTTAAAATATTTCGGCTTGAAATTTAATCATGAGATGACTGATTTCAAAGATATGAGTGGACTTGACAATAATTTCTTGTTCTCTAGTGAACGCTTGGGAACTTTCAAACTGAATGAGTTGGATTATGGTGTTTTGCTACGCTTAATTTTGTTCAATTTCATGATTCGAGACTTTATAGGTTTCTTGACAAGTGAATTAAAGTCATCAATTTGATTAGAATTTTGGCTAATAAGCTTTTTCTTTTCAGACGATACGATACGATTAGGAAGATTTTGCCATGAACGAAGCACCAAGCATTAGATCAATACAAGAGTTGGCTTGACGAACATGAGACATATTTTTAAGACACTTTTGGATGAGATGTGAATTCATAGGAGCTTCTCAAAGCAAATAACTTCTACATGGTTCTTAGATGATCGATTCTTGATTACTATGTCATTGAGGTTTCAAATTACATTAGTTTAAAGTTGATACGAGAATCATGTTTGTTAAGATTAATGGTTCAGTTCAAAATAAGAGTATTATTGAAATGAGTTTTTAGATTAAGTGCGGTTTTTAGGGGAAGACATTCAAAAAGACTATTAAGGGTCGTTGTGAGAATTGAGTAATGAGTTTTAAGATCCAAGGAAGACAAAATCAATGATAATACAATAACAACAAGATATTTCAAGTGTAATGTTCGGTTTACAACCAAGGCAAATACGTTGACTTATCAAAGTATTAGGTCAACTACAACCTTAGTGAAGACATGTGTACCTATAAGCGGACACTCACCCAAGGGTTCTCAGGTAAGCTAAACGGATCCATCGGTTGATTTGGATTTATATGAATACCTTGCCTAGACAGAATACCTCGAGATACAGGCATCACATTCTTCCAGCAATACATGTTTCAAGTTGTATGACATAGACTTTGACGGGACTTGAAAACCACAAATAACGAGTCAAAGCACATTTTGAAAACCATTTGATTTAGGCACACCATGCCATAGAATATGATTTGATAATAATGTGTGCATTGATAAGAATCAAGGTATAAGAATAATATATAAGGCATATAATCACATAATCATGTTAAACATATAAGGCACATAAAATCCTATCTAAGCATATATAATACATGAGATGACTCATGTGTAAGGTACTTAGTTATAGTTTGGTCATTCCATTTCTAATAACCTAATTCCCTATAACCATGGCTCTGATACCAATCTGTCACACCCTGACCGACGGCGGAATCATCGAGGCGGACGAATATGAAACGATTGTTCATAGCACATGGAACTAAATAAGTTGGAATAATATTAAATACCATTTTTCATTGAACAATACTAGACAATTAAGTCATTACAATACCACAAAGATATAAACAACAACATAAGATGTTTAATTAAACTAAATCCAAGTCCTATATGAGCAAGAAGAGTTCCTCAAGTAGCAATCCTGAAACATGTTAAAAATAAAGGGTCAACTTTGAAAGTTGGTGAGTTTCCATGGGTTAAGCATACATATATATATATATATACATATATAAAGATTTACAAGTAGCAATTCATGTCAATGGTTATGAATTATACAAGTTTATAGAACACATAAAGCTACAATCAAACCTTGACCAAGATTATGATTACAAGTTTATCACGATTAGCTAAGTGTACTTGGTTCCCATAAGGAACAGTCATACATTATCAGGAGCTGGCAATACATCAGCTTTAACACCAATTTGTAAGGCCCCGCTCCCGGGACGCTTACAGCTGGTAAATCATTGCACATAAAACATATATATACATTTAACTTTCATAAATCATCGCAACGGAATCATCAAAATAGGCATCTCATTTCATTATAAAAGCTTTTGCAAAACAATACATCGTTATCAAGTTACAAAGTTCATGTTGCATTACATCACAAAAGCATTATAAAAATGAATGCCATCCAAAAAAGCTGAGTAGCCGCCCCAAGCCATCCTCAGCAATCACTACCTACCAACTGGAAACACATAAAAGTCAGTGTTGCTGAGTGAGTTCTAGTTTTAAGATAAATCATACTTTATCTTTCGTTTAAAACCGTTCTTTACTTTCATGCGATCATACATCATACGTACACATAATAATGTCATTATTATCTTCATCATTCATTTATACATTCTTACTTTCATTCATCCGTTTATCATTACATCTTTTCTTTCCGTCAAAACCATGGACTTTACCCTTCTGTCACATGGTACTAGGTCAAAGCCTATCATAGACCTTCCATCACGGTGCACAGCACCTCTAGCCACAGTACCGAATATAAAGTTTAGGTGTACTATTGTCATGTGATGTGCCCTTCCGTCACATGGTACTGGGCCGAAGCCTATCATAGACCTTCCATCATGGTGCACAGCACCTCTAACCACAGTACCGAAAGCAAGCAACAATGGTTCCATACGAATGGTCAATCACAAAGAAAGACCCCGATGTGCATCCTTCTGGGGTAGCGAACCCACACACCGTTGGGCTAACACCCCTTACAATGGGGCGTGTCCTGACATACAAGGCTTGCAAGACTTTCATTACTTACATCATTCATTAATGCATGCATCCATCATCTCCTCTTTTCATTATCTTCCACTTTACGTTACGTAATACTTTCATTTCATTCATTAACATTCAATGTCAAGCCACAGGAAAGATAAACATACAAAGCAAGGAACATAACATACACAGTTAATAACATCATCATACAGGGCATCATCATACATACATAGCATACATCATGCATAATCATACAACGTCATACATCATCAACATGCCCAACATAGCGTCTATGACCTCAAAAGTCAACTTATATGAACTCCTGGGAACCTTACACCTCAAAACTTACATCTGCGCTTTCCCCGAAAGTCAGTAAATAAACTACGCTTTCCCTCGAGTGCACAAGCCCTACTTGGGCGTATGGGCATCCTTCAGTCGCATGGCCGTCCAGGCGACTGAACATAATGTGAATTGATAATATGCGAATGGATACCCATGCGAATGGACCTAATGCGGATGAAATCTTATGCGAATGGACCTAATGCGGATGGAACTAGGCGTATGGGCCTTAGTTGCATGACTCCCCATGCGAATGACCCTCAGTCGCATGACTTGCATGCGTACGAGCTCCAGTCGCACGACTCACATGTGAATGAACCTCAATCGCACGACTGACATGTGTATGGACCTCAGTCGCATGGCATTCGGTTGCATAGCCTAACTGGTGCAGAATGCAGATTCATCCCGAACCCAATCTGCCATTTTCGACCTCCAAGCTCTTCCAAACCCATTCTCAGCCAAAATCAACCATCCTAACCCTTAGAAACACCTACCACAACACCATTCAAGCACACATAAGCCCAAAATCAAACCCCACATGAATCATACACAAACACATACACACGGGTTCAACACACACACATTTTAAAAATGGGTTTTCACTATGTGTTCCAGCCCCAAATCAGTTGAAAAAGGGTAAAAAAGGGGTCCTAGAACTCACACAAATAACACCGTCAAGTAGAGCTTCGATTAGACCCACTACACTTTGATTTTCAAGCTCGAATCCACTCGAACCAAGCTTTTTCTTCCTTTTCTCCCTTTTCTTCTCCTCTTCTCTCTTTAACTGAATTTTTGTGGGTGTGGGGAGGGTGTGGGCTGCCCTCCCCTCTTATTCCCCTACTCTTCCAAACTTTCTCCCGTTTTGGCAAGTTTGGTCCCCCGACTTTTGACTTTATTTATTTTTCTTCCTTCGTCGGATTCAAAGAAAATATTCGGGTGTTACACAATTAGGCTTGTCAAACCATAGATCTATGACGTTGCAAGGCTAGCAATAGTTAATGATTGTCAACATATAATGTATCTCATATAACACTCATAATAATATCAATAACCATGACAAAAAGGTAAAGATGAATTATATGTGAATTTAAAATTATGAATATATTTATAAGTGTAACTTTATAAGGTTAACATGTTTCACCCCAAAAGGTGTAAAATAAAGTAAAAAGGGCATGGAGAACTCACATGGAAACTCACAAGTATAATGATGGTTGTACAGTACATAAGAAAGTTTGGATGTCAAGAGTCAAAGGTGATGTCCTAAATGATAAAAAAATAACTTGAGATCATCATTCATTACAAGAAGTTATGATGTTTAGGTAATGCTAAAAAGAGAAAGGTAGGTTGAAAAAGGATTATTATATCAATTTTAGATTCTGGACAGAATGTTTGGTATGTTTTTGAACAGATTTTCAAAATAGCAAACGGTTTCATAAAATTATAAAAATTTATACTTGACTAGCTCAAAGTCTCGCGGGCAACTTTCATTCAGAAATATGTTTATGAAAATATCCGTAAATAAGTCAAAACAACAGCACAAGACAGAATGTGTTGAAATGCGCACTTATCTTGTGAAGGCTATTGTTGAGTCGTCCGATTGAGTTTAGAGACATATAAACTGTCGTTAAAAAGTTTATTCGATGAACTAAATATTGGACTCTGATTTTACTCACATTTACTTTGTTATGGCCAAGTTATGATTAGATTAATTTAGACTATATTCTGCCAAATGTGTAGTAAGGCACTTATGTGCACTTTTAAAATTGGTAAAGCATGAAACGGGTTAGAACGAATTTATTATGTCGATATATGATATATTAGACTTCATTTGAGTTATATAAAAATGTCCAAGAGTTTTGCATAGCCATCATTAAGAGAAAGAATCTTGTGGAATAACCGTGTAAGGCCCCATTCCCGGGACGCTTATAGCTGGTCGATCATCGCACATAAAACGAACATTTTCATTTATCTAAAATAAAAACATTGTAGCGGAAACATTCAAAAATGACATTCATTTCATCATAAAAGTTTTTGCCAAATAATACATCGTTAACCAGTTACAAAATACATTGTTGCATTACATCACAAAAGCATTAAATAAATGGATGCCATCCCAAAAGAGCTGAGTAGCCACCTCGTGCCATCCTCAGCAATCATTACCTGCTAACTGGAAACACATAAAAGTCAACTTTGTTGAGTGAGTTCTAGTTTTATAAAATAAAACATACTTTTCTTTTGTTAAAACCGCACTTTACATTCATGTGATCATACATCATACGTACACATAGATAATATCATTATTATCTTCATTACTCGTTCATACATTCATTCTTTCATTCGTATGTTCATTAACTTTCGCATTCTGTCATCATTACATCTTTTCCTTTCATCAAAACCATGAACTTTACCCTTCATGCTCATGGTACTGGGCCTAAGCCTATCATAGACCTTCATTCACGGTGCACAGCACCTTTGGCCATAGTACCTAAGATAAAGTTCAGGTATACCATTGTCATGTGCTATGTCCTTCATGCTCATGGTATTGGACCTAAGCCTATCATAGACCTTCATTCACGGTGCCCAGCACCTCTGGCCACAGTACCTAAGGCAAGCAACAATGATTCCATACAAATGGTCAATCACAAAGATATAGACCCCAATGTGCATACTCCCGGGGTAGCGAAGCCGCACACCATTGGGCTAACACCTTTTAATGGCATGTCCCGACATACAAGGCTTGCAAGACTTTCTTTACTTTCATCATTTATTAATGCATGCATTCTTTCTTCATGTTCTTCTTTCATTATCTTTCACTTTACGTTACATAATACTTTTATTTCATTCATTAACATTCAATGTAAAGCCATGGGAAAGATAAACATACATCATAATAAGGAACATCAACATACACAGTCACCATCATACAAGGCAACATCAAACATACATCATGCATAATCATGCAACATCATCATCATCATGCCCAACATACCTTCTAAGGCCTCATAGTCATCTTACATGAACTTACGGGAACTTTCACGTCAAAACTTACAGCTGCATTTTCCCCCGAAAGTTAGTAATTAAACTATATTTTTCTCGGGTACAACAGCCCTATTCAGGCGTATGGGCACCCTTCAATCGTATGGCCTCTGGGCGACTGAACATTATGCAATTGGACTAATACGGATGAACACCTATGCGGATGAACACCCAATCATGCGAATGAAACTAATGCGAATGGACTCAATGCGGATGAGTCCCATGCAAATGGACCTAATGCGGATGGACTAAATGCGGATGAGTCCCATGCGAATGGTACTAATGTGAATGAACACTTATACGAATGGGCTCTCAGTCGTGCGAATGAACCCTCAATCATGCGAATGAACCTCAATCACGCAAATGAACTCAATCGCAACTCATTCGGCCGTATGGCCTCCATTCGGTCGCCTAGCCCTAGCTGATGCAGAATGCAGTTCATCCCGAACCCAATCTGCCATTTTCGACCTCCAAGCTCATCCAAACCCATTCTAAGCCCAAATCAATCATCCTAAACCTTAGAAATGCATACCACAACACCATTCAAGCACACACAAGCCAAAACACAAGACCCAAACGAATCATACACATACCCATACATACATAAACGGGTCAAACACACACACACTTCAAAAACCTGATTTTCAGATGTGTTCCAGCCCCAAATCATTCAAAAACGTATAAAAGAGGGGTCCTGGAACTCACACAAATGACCACAACGAGAAGAGCTTCGATTAGACCCACTACCCTTCGATTTCCACGCTCGAATCCACTCGAACCAAGCTCGAAACCCCTTTTTCTCCCTTTTCTCCTTCTCTTCTCTCTTTTGGCTGATTTGTGGGTGTGGGGAGAGGGTAAGGGCTGCCCTCTCCCTTTAAATACCCTCACTCACCCAACTTTCTCTCGTTGGCAAGTTTGGTCCCCCGACTTTGGACTTTATTTCTTTTTCTTCTTTTGTCGGCTTCAAAATAAATATCCGGGTGTTACAAGTCCACCCCCCTTATATAGGTTTCGTCCCTAAAACCTGTTATTCCTTGAACAAACGTGGGTAATGTCATCTCATTTCTTCTTCAGCCTCCCATGTTGACTCGGATCTTTTCTTGCGCTTCCACTGTACGCGCACAAGAGTAACCACTTTATTTCTCAGTCTCTTCTCTTTTCGATCGATGATCGCCACTGGTTGCTCCACATAATTGAGACGTATGTCAACTTTGATATCCCCCAGTGGAACAATCATATCTTCATCTGCCAAGCACTTTCTCAGATGAGATACATGGAATGTCGGATGAATTCCACTTAACTCATCTAGTAACTCCAGTCTGTAGGCCACCTCTCCTACTCGAGCAATGATTCGAAAAGGTCCTATATACCTTGGGCTCAACTTGCCCTGCTTCCTGAATCGGATAATGCCCTTCCAAGGTGAGACCTTCAACATAACCCGGTCACCCACCCTGAACTCAATTGGTATGTGTCGTTATCAGCATACGACTTCTGTCCATCTTTGGCTGCCTTCATGAATGCCTTGATCTTTTCAAGCTTCTCAGTCGTAGCCTCGATTACCTTGATGCTCCCTAACTCCTTCTGACCATTATCACCCTAATAGACGGGTGTTCTGCATCTCCTACCATATAGCATCTCATAAGGTGGCATACCAATGCTGGCAAGATAACTGTTGTTGTATGAGAATTAAGCTAATGGTAAGTGGTCATCCCAACTTCCCCTAAAATCAATAACACATGCCCGAAGCATGTCCTCCAATGTCTGAATGGTTCTCTCTGACTGACCATCAGTCTAGGGATGATAAGCCGTACTAATGTGTAACCTCGTCCCCATCGCGTCATGGAACTTCTTCCAAAATTTGGATGTAAACCGGGTGTCACGATTAGACACAATAGACACCGGCACACCATGACGAGTTACAATTTCCTGATAAACAGATCAGCCAACCTCTCAGATGAATATGTCTCACGGATCAGTAGGAAGTGAGCACTCTTCGTCAAGCGGTCATCAATCACCCATATAGCATCATACCTTTTCGGAGTATGCGGCAACTTCGTAATGAAATCCATGGTGATGTGCTCCCACTTCCATTCCGGTATATCCAAAGGTTGGATCTTCCCATACGGCTTCTGATGCTCGGCCTTCACCTGTAGACAAGTAAGGCATTTACTCACATACTCCACCACATCACGTTTCATACCCGACCACCAATAATCTTTCATCATATCTTGGTACATTTTTGTGGCACCTGAATCAATGGAATATCGAGTCTTGTGAGCCTCCTCCATGATCCTCATGCATAGATCCCCAAAACGAGGAACCCACACCCGTCCAAATTGGGTTTTAACACCAAGTGTGTTCTTACCCAATTCTACTACCAGACCTCTCATTCTTTCAGAGTTAAGATGATCTTCTTTCAATGCCTCATCTTGAAACTCCTTGACTTGCTTCATCACGTCAGAGGTCATGATCAACTAATATGCCTTCACCCGAATCGGCTCGGGCCTCTCTTTTCGGCTAAGGGCATCCGCCACCACATTGGCTTTGTCCGGATGGTAATGGATCTCGCAATCATAATTCTTTATAAGTTCCAACCACCGTCTCTGCCTCATGTTCAGATCCTTCTGCTCAAAGAAGTACTTTAAGCTCTTGTGGTCAGTGAAAATGGTGCACTTCGTCCTGTAAAGATAGTGCCTCCAAATCTTTAGTGCAAAGACCATGGCTGCAAGCTTCATATCATGAGTAGGATAGTTGACCTCATGAACCTTCAACTGTCGGGATGCATAGGCTATAACCTTTCCTCTCTGCATTAACACACATCCCAACCCCGAGTAGGAAGCATCAGAATAAACCACTTGATCTTCACTTCCATCAGGTAATGACAAAACAGGAGCTTGAGTCAACCTCGCCTTCAATTCTTCGAACGCCTTCTCTTGTGCTTGACCCCATCCAAACTTCACATCCTTCCGGGTCAACTTAGTTAGTGGAGAAGCGATCTTAGAAAAGTCTTGGATAAATCTTCTATAGTAGCCTGCCAAACCCAAGAAGCTACGAATCTCGGATGGCATCTTTGGAGACTTCCATTGCATCACTGCCTCCACCTTTGCCGGGTCCACCATAATTCCGTCGAGATTCACCACATGACCCAAGAACTGAACTTCGCGCAACCAAAACGCGCACTTGGAGAACTTGGCGTACAACTTCTCCTTTCTCAACGTCTCCAGAACCTCCCGAATGTGACCGGCGTACTCAATCTCGCTCTTCGAATAAATTAGGATATCATCAATAAACACAATCACTGATTTATCCAACATCGGCCGACACACCCGATTCATCAAATCCATAAAAGCAGCTGACGCGTTGGTCAAACCAAAAGACATGACAAGAAACTTGTAGTGACCATAACGTGTGTGGAAAGCTGTTTCAGGAACATCCTTCTCTTTCATCTTCAGCTGATGATAGCCAGATCGAAGGTCTATCCTTGAAAACCAACAGGCACCTTGAAGCAGATCGAACAAATCATCTATTCTCAGTAAAGGGTATCGGTTCTTCACCGTCAACTTGTTCAGCTAGTGGTAGTCAATACACATCCTCATACTACTGTCTTTCTTCTTCACAAACAGGACCGGAGCACCCCAAGGAGAGATACTCGGTCTGATGAAACCCTTATCCAGCAGCTCTTACAACTGCTCCATCAACTCTTCCATCTCCGTCGAAGCCAACCGATATGGTGCTGTGGCAACAGGTTGGGCACCCGGTATCAAATCAATCTGAAACTTGATCTCTCTGTCAGGTGGCACTCCTGGTAAGTCTTCTGAAAACACGTCTGGAAAGTCACACACAATCGATACATCGGATAGTTGTGGTGTTAGCGTATCCACATCCTTTACATAAGCCAAGTAGGCGCTACATCCACGCCTCATACACTCTCCCGCCACCACCATTGAGATTACTTTCGGGATCGTCGTGATCCGATCTCCATGAACAGTTACCAAACTCCCGTCAGGCGCTGTCAAACAAATCATCTTCTTGCGACACACAATGTTCTCCTCGGAGTCCGCCTACCAATTCATCCCAAGAACCAAATCGAAACCACCTAAGGTCATCACGAACAGTCTAACAGGAAACTTATGACCTTATAGCTCCATATCACAGTTCTCTATCATCTTAGAAATCTTGATAGACTTACCTATAGCAGTTTCTACATCAAAGGGCGCATTAACATGTCTACTACTAACAGGCAGCTTAGCACAGAAAGCAGCAGAAATAAAACTTTTACTGGCACCCGAATCAAATAACACAGAAGCTAAAGTTTGGTTCACTAGAAACATACCGGACACAACATCAGGGTCCGTCCTAGCTTCCTCCTGTGTCATGGTGAATGCCCTGGCGCTCGCCCTCGGTCCTTCACTCCCCGCCTTCTTCGCCCCAGAGCCCTCCGCCCTCAGCTTCTTACAATCCTTACTTATGTGACCTTCTTCGCCATAGTTAAAGCACCAGACCGTACGACAGTCCCTTGCCATGTGCCCCGCCTTCCCACATTTAAAGCACAAGTTTGACCCAACCTACATTCCCCACTATGCTCTCTCCCACACCTACCACATGGCGGTCGTCCCCTTGCCTTCTTGTTACCCGTCGAGGCATCACCCCGACCAAACCTCTTCCCATTCCAGTATCGATCACCTCCACCCTTCCTACTACCTTCAGCCACCACCACTACATCCCTCTCATCATATAACCTCCCTGCCAAATCCACCGCCGACCTAAACGTGCTCGGTCGGGCAACGATCATATGCTTGCGAATGTCCGCTGGCAAACCCTGAATATACTGCTTAATCTTCCGTGACAGAGGCGTCACCTGATCCGGCACCTGACGTGCCATCTCGTTGAACTTTGTGGTGTACTGCTGGTGTGTCATGGTTCCCGCCTCTAGTTGCAGGATCTCCCTCTCAACCTTGTCCATTTCCCGGTGAGGACAGAACTCATCAATTACCAACTTTTTCAGCTCCGGCCATCTCATTCTCCCAATGGCCCTGCTACCCTCGGCTTGGACTATATTGTCCCACCAGCACAGAGCCGAGTCCACAAAAGATGTGGGCAGCAAACTTTACTTTTTGGTCCTCCCGGCGCTCACTGATATTCAATACAGCTTCCATTTCTCTCACCCACTAATGAGCAGCAGTAGCAGTGCCGTTTCCATCAAAAGTAGGGGGCTTTCATCATTGAAATGCCCCATAGTTACAGCCTCATGCCACCTTCGGTGCAGGCTCTTCTTCTTCCTTTTCTTCATCATCAAAGAGAACCGTTTCCGGCTCGGTTGCTCCCGTCCTCGCGAGGACCTGTTCCTCTCTTGTCTTTCCCCTTCCCGTACAGCCTTAATGACTTCGGTCACCACAGACGGTAAGATTGTCTGCATGACCCGATGGACTTCTTCAACAACAACCTCCTTTACTGAGGCTCTCAGATTGGCGCTCTTGTCGCCACCCTCTGGATGAGGGGTCTCTGGTTCCTCGGGAACCACCTTTTCAACTCTGGGTCTTCCACTCTTGGGTCACGGCTCAGCAACAAGCCCATCATGACCACCTCCATGAGAGGCTTTCAAAGATCTACCACCAGCCATTCACACGCACACTGAAAGATTCAAACACCAACATGGTCATTCAAGGGAACAGCTCAGTTTATGTCAAGTATAGTAAGTCCCTAATTACAGTGGCCACTTGTGATTAGCCACTTACTTTACTCTTCACACCCCGAGCATTACCTATCCTGACTACATCAGTATTCAAATCTACAAACAACACAAAAACCACACAACATGCGCACATAATACCGGTTAACATTACGAAAATACCTGATGGCACGCAACTACTCAGACTGGCATCCCTTCCCTTTCCGTCCCATTCTCAGTTTAAGTTAAGGTTTATTTTGAAAATTTACCCATTTGACTTAAACTTCGGCTCTGATACCAACTTGTAAGGCCACATTCCCGAGATGCTTACAGCTGGTCGATCATCGCACATAAAACAAACATTTTCATTTATCTAACGTAAATATTGCAGCGGAAACATTCAAAAATGACATTTCATTTCATCATAGAAGTTTTTGCCAAATAATACATTGTTAACCAGTTACAAAATACATTATTGCATTACATCATAAAAGCATTAAATAAATGGATGCCATCCCAAAAGAGCTGAGTAGCCACCTCGTGCCATCCTCAGCAATCATTACCTGCCAACTGGAAACACATAAAAGTCAGTGTTGCTGAGTGAGTTCTAGTTTTATAAAATAAAACATCCTTTTCTTTCGTTAAAACCGTACTTTACATTCATGCGATCATACATCATACGTACACATAGATAATATCATTATTATCTTCATTACTCGTTCATACATTCATTCTTTCATTCGTACGTTCATTAACTTTCGCATTCTGTCATCATTACATCTTTTCCTTTCATCAAAACCATGAACTTTACCCTTCATGCTCATGGTACTGGGCCTAAGCCTATCATAGACCTTCATTCACGGTGCACATCACATTTGGCCACAGTACCTAAGATAAAGTTCAGGTATACCATTGTCATGTGCTATGCCCTTCATGCTCATGGTATTAGACCTAAGCCTATCATAGACCTTCATTCACGGTGCCCAGCACCTCTGGCCACAGTACCTAAGGCAAGCAACAATGGTTCCATACAAATGGTCAATCACAAAGAAAGACCCCAATGTGCATACTCCCGGGGTAGTGAACCCGCACACCATTGGGCTAACACCTTTTAGTGGTGTGTCCCGACATACAAGGCTTGCAAGACTTTCTTTACTTTCATCATTTATTAGTGCATGCATTCTTCCTTCATGTTCCTCTTTCATTATCTTTCACTTTACGTTACATAATACTTTCATTTCATTCATTAACATTCGACGTAAAGCCACGGGAAAGATAAACATATATCATAATAAGGAACATCAACATACACAGTCATCATCATACAGGGCAACATCAAACATACATCGTACATAATCATGCAACATCATCATCATCATGCCCAACATACCTTCTAAGGCCTTACATTCATCTTACATGAACTTACGAGAACTTTCACGTCAAAACTTACATCTACACTTTCCCCCAAAAGTTAGTAATTAAACTATGTTTTCCTCGGGTACAACAGCCCTATTCGGGCGTATGGGCACCCTTCAGTCGCATGACCTCCAGGCGACTGAACATTATGCGATTGGACCAATACGGATGAACACCTATACGGATGAACACCCAATCGTGCGAATGAAACTAATGCGAATGGACTCAATGCAGATGAGTCCCATGTGAATGGACCTAATGCGGATGGACTCAATGCGGATGAGTCCCATGCGAATGGTACTAATGTGAATGAACACTTATACGAATGGGCTCTCAGTCGTGCGAATGAACCTCAATCGTGTGAATGAACCTCAATCGCGCGAATGAACCTCAATCGCACCTTATTCGACCGTATGGCCTCCATTCGGTCACCTGGCCCTAGCTGATGCAGAATGCAGTTCATCCCGAACCCAATCTGCCATTTTTGACCTCCAAGCTCATCCAAACCCATTCTAAGCCCAAATCAACCATCCTAAACCTTAGGAATGCATACCACAACACCATTCAAGCACACAGAAGCCCAAACACAAGACCCAAACGAATCATACACATACCCACACATACATAAACGGGTCAAACACATACACACTTCAAAAACCCGATTTTCAGATGTGTTCCAGCCCCAAATCATTCAAAAACATGTAAAAGAGGGGTCCTAGAACTCACACAAATGACCACAACGAGAAGAGCTTCGATTAGACCCGCTACACTTCGATTTGCACGCTCGAATCCACTCGAACCAAGCTCGAAACCCCTTTTTCTCCCTTTTCTCCTTCTCTTCTCTCTTTTGGTTTTGGATGATTTGTGGGTGTGGGAAGAGGGTAAGGGATGTCCTCTCCCTTTAAATACCCCACTCACCCAACTTTCTCTTGTTGGCAAGTTTGGTCCCCCAACTTTGGACTTTATTTTTTTTTCTTCTTTCGTCGGGTTCAAAATAAATATCTGGGTGTTACAAACCGAATGTGGCGGCATAGCCATCCATATGCAAACGAGATTCTTTGTTTAAATTAGTGTGTTGTTAACTTGATTTAGAAATATTAGTGATTGTTATAAGGTTAGTGAATGTTAGAAGGTTAATGATCAAATGATAATGATTAAATTAAAAGAAATTTGGTAGAAGAATGACTAAAAGTAAGAACATGAAAACAATTGGATGTTAGGATGATTGAAAGAATATAGAAATGCATAATATATGAGCAATATAAGATTATCTTAATATTAAAAAGTTCTTGAAACTATTTGTAAAAGAAAATTCTTGAAATTGATCACAACCAAAAGATGATGAAAGGTTTGTGTGTGAGATTTTTAGAGAATGAGCAAAATAAAAATTAGGCCTAAAGATTGCTAGGTTAGGTGGGGTTTATGAATGATGTTAATGGTGAGTTACAAGTCTTTTAAAAGGGGGTTATGATTAGAATTTAAAATAAATATAAAATTATAGATTAAATAAATAAAATAATAATTACAATTTAAACTCTAAATTTAATTAAACAACTTCTTGTTTATTAAATCTTTATAGACTTTGTAAATCTCACAAGAACTTGTGATCTGATTATTTATTTTAGTTGAATATTTTAAAATCTTATAGATATTAATAACGTTTTAACATTTATAAAATTTATTTTACAAATTATAGAATTTAATTTAAATTGATTAAGTGACACATTATTATTTTTGGAACATATAAATAAATAAAATGACTAAATAATGAATTTGATTACAAGATGATTCAAACGGGTTTGGGTTTGGTTTATACTTTGAAAATAGACGGATGTTACATAATTCTTAGGTCATATGATCAAAAGTAAGGTATACAAGTAGCACTACTAAGAACAAGCAATTAAGAAATGAAAAACACACAAAAAAATCCCATAGAGTTTTAAATATATTTGGGTTTAAAAGTTACTATAAAAGATTTATTCAAGTTTATTTAACACAAATGTAAATAAAAGGAATTGTTAAGTTACTACAATTAAGATATGATAGCATCTAGGAAAAATCAAAGTTATATAGCATATGCACTTTATAGAATGAAAAAGACTCCATCAGTAAGAATTTGTACATCAAAAATTAATTTTAGTATAAACATGTTAGACCAAATTAGAATACACAAAAACAAATTCTTAATGGAATATCACATTAAGAAAAAAATGGATGATTGATAGATAAAAACTATTAAGATCTAGAAGTAATAGTATCTCAAGCCTTCATAATCGAATAGGGGTTCTAAGTTTGGACATGATATGATACTAGAGGAAGCCCATAAATCATATTTCACACACACATATAGGTAACAATAAATTGTTTTAGAATTTAAGAATGAGTATACGTATTTAAGAATTTAAGATCACTCATAAGGCATGTAGAGAAATTATTTATTTACTTAAGATTACGGTAGAAGAAACTGTCTCATTATATACAAAAAAAATCTCCTGATGAAGATGGGATAATAACAATACACTTTGTTAGTTTCACGGTCAAGTTATGTATAAGACACCATCTTGGTTGTAATTAAAAGATTTACTAAATCAACATACTTTGTAACTACCTGTAAATTATAAAATAGAAAAATATTAGCCAAACTTCATAGATAGTCTCGTAACATAGTGTATATATCTTAATTATATCTAATAAAGATAGTAGTATCCTCCAAAAATCTAACAAAACTTCTAGTAAGAACTAGAAATTCTAGTAAACCAAAACACCATCATCCATAAACTTTGGTAGTATTACTAGTATTATTATTGTTAGGTGGTAGGGTTATGTTAGAGGTGGGTATAAGGTAGTTTAGCCTTAGTTAGACATGGATTAATAACTTGTGTTTAAATAATACAATGTTAACAAATAACTTATCATGATAATGACTAGTTAGTTGTATCATTATCTAACTAAGAATTGTTTAAACTATGTCATGACTCTAAGATATTACCCGATCATACTAGTAACTGCTCTCAGTTGGTCAAGTTATTGGAACGAAGACACGAAGACCTAATTCCTACCATTATTTATGGGCCAGAGGAATAAGACCTATGAGCTCTCTCATTTCTTTCATGGTTGGAATGTTTGTTCATGACCACAGGGTGGGCTAGATCTTGTTGAATTATACCTACCTGGTAGTGGTTTTCTTTGCTATTGTCTTTCTTATGGTTATTGTTTCCCTTTGTTCTTGAACTTAGTTTTTTAAGGGTTGAAAGCAAGTGTTCTACAGATAACTAATGTTTTTGAATGAAATATATTATCACTCATGAAAGTTAAGCTACCATAAACAGATGATTTATCATGACGGTTTTCAAAATTGTCATAAAAAACTCGTTGCATCTAGTAATAATAATGTTTACAGATATGTACGCGTCAGTAGGGGTTACAGGATCCTGATATATTTAATAGATTGTGCCAAACTGGCTGAAAAAAACTAAGTTGTATCATGTGCATCATGCACACGCTCATACCTATTTAACAACCGAGAGGGTCTAACAAGCCCGCTGTCAGTGATTGTGGTAAAACCAAAAAAGGTATTTTGCCTATGGACCCAAACATCATAACTCATATTATACGTGTGTCAAAGTTAATTCTGTAAACTATATAGTATGAGCTCACCGGCATTAGCGTATGCCTTTTAAGTATATGTGTCATAGGTAACACAAAGCAAAGGTTTTAGAGTTCTCAAAGATAAATGACCTAGAAGACCAAATAGTAAATAAGTTTGGGTTATGATAAAATTACTGTAAGTTGTATCATTTATACACACCCACGTGGGTTTTGAGTGGGATGGCACACTAGGCCCATGATTTTATCCGTATCCGGTTAACCCGTCCGACCCAATTTCACCCGTACCTGAAGAAACCCGACTCAAACAACCCGTTACCCGAACAACCCGAAAACCGATTAAACCGATTCTTATTCGAGTCGGGTTTCAGATAAAATTTCAAACCTCAAAAACCCAAATAACCCGAACCGATTAACCCGAAATCCGAATAACCCGATCAACACATATTATAATTAAGTAAATTATATGTATACACTTGTTTATATTGTCCAAATTGATCAAATTGTTTGTATATAAATATATATATTTAAACACATTTTATAAATTATAGAAGTAAACTAATTTGTTCACTAGTATTATAAGATTTCAAATAAAAACTTACTAAAATCTACTAATTTGAGTCTATTGCTTAATACCCGAAACCCAAACCGAACAACCCCTTACCCGAACAGCCCGAAACCGATTAAACCAACTGTTATTTGGGTCGGGTTTCAGGTAGACTTTCAATGTTGAAAAACCCGAATAACCCGAACCGATTACCCCGAAACCCAATTAACTTACCCGATCAATGTCACACCATTCAAATTAGCCTAGGTCATGGTATATTTTTTAAATGTAATTTTAAACTAGTGAATTCAGTTAGTTCATTTATGATTACAATGTAAATTTAGTTTCTGTTGTATTATATAAAATATCATTCATTCGTTTTCAACTCACCCTCATCAGAGTGTGACAGAAAGTCCATGACTTGTATGTAGAAGTCCACGCAAAAGTGTAGTTTCGTCAAAAGTATTGTTTTATCCGAAAGTGTAATTTCGCCGAATGTATATTTTCACGTGAAATCCATGTAAAACTGAATACTGTTTGATGTCCTATATATGTGAAAGTCGAACTAATTCACATGTAAACTTTCTTTTTATCAGATTGTTAATCCTATATATAATATATAAATATATATATATATATATATAATATATATATATATATATATATATATATTATATATATATATATATATATTGCTAAATGATACGAGCTTTCTACTTGGATCAAACTAAATAAGCTTACGATTAGAAGTCGTTATTTACCACAGTTAAGTTCTAGGCCTCTTTTTATCCATCTTGGGGCAATGAGCATACATCGTAAAGAAACAATGATGAAATGTTTTCCAAATGAATGAATAAATGAACACTTTCTAAACAAATGAATGAATTAATGTTTTCTAAATAATGGAATGTTTAAACAAGAACATAAATGAAGTATAGTTTTCATAACGAAATAATGAACCCGTGTGTGGGGCCATGGCCACCCTCATATGGACATGATGGGCTAACTGCTTTATGGTACGCCAACGATTGTACAACTAGTAAACGATAGCTATGATACCTGAGTGAAAATAGTATTACGTATAGCTAGTTATGTTGATATTATGTTATGATGTGAATGTTCATGTTAGTGTGAGAACACTTCATGTTTTAAATGTCAGGAACAACATTTTACACCTCACACCGTAACAACCACTTAACAGGTTACAATTTATTTAAAGTATAATGTATTTCGGTCGATAAATCTGTCAATATGTGCATAAATATCTTATTTGATTGTTTTGGTTAACAATTATTCTGATTTAGATATGATATTCACCCTGCATTCATTGAATCTTTGAGATAAATCATTTTGTGCTGTCAGTTGTTTTTTTAACTGTAGTTTTCATGGGAGCTGGTGAAGGGAGCTCGACTTCTAAGCATTGCAACCCAACTTCAACTCAGGTCTTCTTACCATTTGTTTTCTTCAAGATAATAATATTGAATATTTTATATAGAATTTTAGATGATTACAACATCATAGAAACCATTATTCCAAACAATATATTCTTGGGCATCATATAAGTCAAACATTCAGGTAAATATACAAACTACTCGATTGTATGGAACTATTGATTTTTATGATGTCTAATGGTTTAAAGTATTCATATAAGATGTTCGGAAGCTACCGGAACTCATCAAAGTCGATTAGAATGCAAATGCTGCAACTTGATGAAATTGTTTTCTTTTTTCACGATATTAGTTAATTTAGTTACTGATTCTGGAAATAAAGGATGTTCTCTGGAGCAAAATACATCATTTGTAATACATATAATTAGTTGAAATTAATATGATAGTTAAATTAAGAATTCAGTTATTTTACTTTTGATAAAAACTTCAGGCTTAACCTGAAATAGTGATTTTGTGAAAATCAAACTTTTAATGCATATAAACTTATGAAAATGAGTTAAAATAGTAATAGAACGTTCTAAATAATAAAAGGTTATTAAAGAATTAAAATGGTCATTTTGATAGAGAAAGGTGTTCTATGCCTAAATGGGAAAAAACCAATTTGGGTGTTTCTGTATAATCGTGGGACGTTAAGATAATTAATAATTAAGGAATCCATTAGCTTACATAGGTACTTATCTTCTGTAATTGTAAGGAGTTCTAGAAGTTCATGTTAGTATCCTTCAATAATTCAAAAATTGGGTGTTTCTGTATCATCATTTGACTATCAGCATGCCTCAATCTTTAGATTTTGGTTAATATATTTAACCATCAGAAGAAGTTTCGTTTAATTCATTAGTCATTTTCATTCTTATCCATAGCAAGTCCACCTCTCATGTAATTAGGCATCAAAGAACATTGTTAATATTTAACTCAAGTCGGTTAATTATAACCTAAACAATGATAAACATATGAATTAAAAGTATCTCTGGTTTCTGTCACTCATATTTTTTGTATCTCAACAGAAATTACATCAACTCATAATTAACTGGTTGATTGGGTCGAACTCAAAGTTTTCTATTTTACTTGCAAGAGTCAAACCATAACCTAGATTAACCCATTAAATATGTAATTTATAGTGAGACTAGGCAAAACTTTCTGCAGTTTTTATGAGTTTGTTTTATTGCAGGTGGAAAACATGCGGGTTGAACTTGGACGGGTTGAGTAACGGGTAGTAGTGTTGTCCAACGGGATAAAAAAGGATCATTTGTGTTGTGTTGACAAGTTATACTTTTGTCTTTTAGGCACGCTTTAAGTGCAGGGCTAGAGTTCAATACGAGATATCATCTTCCTTGTTATTCAATCTACTAAGGTTGGTACCCATCCTAAACCCAACCCAAGATTAATAGGGATTTTAAAGTGAGCGTATGAAGCATACTAAGTCTATTTTAGCCCTAAACATTTAAATGTGTGATTGTTTTTGAAGTAATTTAGAGAAATAAGTAGGTCAAGTTGTTATAATGTTTTAGTGTCCCCTTCTTTTCTTGAATTTTCAAAATTTATGTTGGTCACTTTTAAATTAAATTCAATGTTGTTCTTTTTGTTGGCTTATTGTAGACATATACAACCCATTTGTAGGCTATACATATACACATTTGTAAGTATGCGCATACATATATATATATATATTTATGTATATAACATATACACATTTGTAATTACTTATGTGCATACATATATATTTATGTATATAACACACGCACACACTTAACTAGATTGTTATTTACAAACATTGACAGGTACAAGAAAATAAACTTAGATAGATTATAGCTCAATAACATTCAACAAACATAATAAAATGACATGAGGTTTTTTTTAATATTTTGCAGGACAAAAGGTTTAACCGCCTACCATTGTATAAAAGATTCAATATCAAAACATGATTCGATGTACAAGGGTTGCACCGATAGAAAACTTACACCAAAAGGCAACACACTCGCCCTTAGGGATCAACCTAAGGAGATTCTCCTGAAATGTTAGCTGACAACATGACATCGGTAGCTCTAACGATGACACTACTATTTCACTGACAAAAAGACAATGCATTGGAATGGTAGTTCAACATGGATGTGAGGAGTAGAAATGCACAAAATAACTGGGTACGGACCTTTCACTCGTGAACCCAACCCGGGTTCGGGTACAACGCGATGGGAGGCATACCCGATTCGAACTCGTTTAAACCCATAGGGTTGGAATCGGGTTTAGTTTTTGAACCTTTAGCGAACTTGACCCGAACCGAACCCGACCTGGTCTAAACCTGAATTGAACCTGGTATTGGATCTGATATTGAACCCGGTATTGGATATAAAAAAAAGAAAAGAAAATTAGAAAAAATAAATTAAACCCGGTATTGGACCATGTTCCGGACCCGACCCAACCCTATCCGGGTATGGCGAGTAGGGTTTTCCCGCAAGTGAACCCAACCCGGGTTCGTACCCAGGTTCACTAATAGCCGGGTACAAAAAAAACCCGATTGGGCCCAACCCGGTTTGAACCCGGTTTCAGATCCGGCCCAAAACTTGAAATGTGCATCTCTAGTGAGGAGTCTCTGATGACCTTTAGTTTTCAAATAAGCAACGAACCTCTAGTACTATACAAAAAGAATACTCGCACTATACAAAAAGAATCCCCGCGCCGTTGCGCGGGGATATAACTAGTTATGAATTAAATTTTCAGTCTAAGAAGTGTGTGCTTAGGAATAAGCTCAACTTTAAGAGCCTTGGGCTTTTGGACCTTTCAACAAGTGACAAAAATGTACATAACATGTTTTGTGTAATTCTACAAACTTAAAGGCAAAGTGTATTATGTATACACACACACATATTTATATATGAGAAAAAATATAATTTAGTCTTACATATATATATATTGGTGGGTAAATGTACAGAGTTGCTTCTTGCGATAAGCGTAAGAAAACACGGCATGCAACTCGTATCCTAGTTAGGGCCATCCAAATAGTTCGCGGCTCATAGCTCGTTTAGAAAAAAAACTCAAAAAAAGCTAGTTAGAAATGGCTTGATTTTAACCAAACTGAACCGAGCCGACTAGATATGAAAACGAGCTGAACTCGGCTTGGATCGTAACTAGCCGAGCCGTCTTGGTTCAACTCGCTTGTTAGCTCGGCTCGGTATGGCTTGGATCATTAGACTTGTAATATATATGTTTTTCATGTATATAACATATATAACATAATATGATGCAGACCTGACATAACCACTTTTAAAGTCTTCTAAAATTTGCAGAGGATTAACAACATCACCCATCACCACATACCCATGTCCACCACCACCGTCCGCAGTCGTCGCCGTCGACCGTCCGCCATCATCATCGTCTGCCATCACCATCGTCCGCCTCCAACTACCGTCCGCCTCCAACTACCGTCCGCCTCCACCCACCATCCGCCTCCACCCACCGTAAGCCTCCACCCACCGTCCGCCTCCACCCCCATCTTCCGCCTCCACCCCCATCTTCCGCCTCCACCCCCATCTTCCGCCACCACCACCACTGTCCAGCACCACCATATACCACCACAGTTGATTTTAGCAGTCTGTAGACGTTAAAAAACATACATGTTTCTTGTTGTAGACTGCAGAGGTTTGGTCTACCTCTTCTCCTATGGATGTTTGTAAATATGATCCGCAAACTGCAGACATTTTGTTACAGAAAAAACAAACAACACCTAACAGTAAAATATTACTAATTAAATATGAATAACTATTTACTTTACTCATACATTCCATGAAATCAAACTTTCTTCATTAGTATATGTTACTATTTTATGATATTAGTCAACCTTTATTGCTTGACCAGAGAGGTTACAATTAAAGGAATTAAAGTGTGTGATTCTGAATGAATTCCATTAATGTTGAGATCCCTTAAATAGGGAATCATACAACCGAAATTTTAGGAGCAGATATACATCATCACAGTTATAAACTAATTCAAATACTAATACTATAACACAAATCAAATACTAATACTATCACACAATATCAACCGATATAATCGGCTGATGATGTATATCGCTAAGACACCCCCTCAGTTTGAGCGAGCGGAGGACAGACGCTCAAGCTGGATCTAAATGACTGGAACAGCTGCCGTGGGAGCCCTTTGGTGAAAATATCCGCATATTGCAAAGAGGAAGGCACATGAAGAACTCGAATGTGACCGACACGAACTTTATCACGAACAAAATGTATGTCAATTTCAATGTGCTTCGTCCTTTGATGTTGAACTGGATTATTGGAAAGATACACGGCGGAGACGTTGTCACAATACACAACGGAGGCATGGGTGAGAGGTGTGTGCAGCTCAAGAAGCAAGTTGCGGGTCCATGTGGCTTCAGCTACCGCATTCGCCACACCCCTGTATTCGGCTTCGGTGTTGGAGCGTGAGACAGTGGGCTGCCGTTTAGAGGACCACGAGATTAGATTATCGCCTAAGAAGACACAGTATCCCGAAGTTGAGCGATGGGAGTCTGGGCAACTGCCCCAGTCAGCGTCAGAATAGGCCACCAACGAATGAGTTTTTGATTTAATGATACATATACCATACTCAATCGTACCCTGAATATAACGGATAATCCTCTTCATGAAAGCAAAATGAGGCTCTCGAGGCTCATGCATAAACAAGCATACTTGCTGAACTGCGTAGGAGATGTCGGGTCTCGTAAATGTTAGATACTGCAAAGCTCCTGCAAGGCTTCGATATAATGTGGGATCCAAGAATAACGGACCATCGGTACTGCTTAGTTTAGCCGAGAGGTCTACGGGAGTTGTGCATGGTTTGCATGATGACATTGAGGCTCGAGCGATTATATCCTTTGCATATTGAGCTTGTGAAAGGAAAATACCGTGGGATTGTTGGGTAACTTTAATGCCCAAGAAGTGATGTAAGTGACCCAAGTCACTCATAGCAAACTCTCGGGACAAAGTGGCAATAATATGACGTAAAAGTTTGTCATTAGAAGCGGTGAGAATGATGTCATCCACGTACAATAACAAATAAGAAGTGTTGGAAGGATCCTGATTATAAATGAATAACGAGTTATCGCATGCACTGCTATGAAACCCATGTGCAGTGATATAGGTGGCAAAGGGGGTGTACCAGGCTCTTGGTGCTTGTTTAAGCCCATAAAGAGACTTTTTAAGACGACATACAAAGTTCGGTGCTTGTTTATTATAGAAACCGGGAGGCTGATGCATAAAAACAGTTTCATTCAGTTCTCCATGTAAGAATTCATTCTTGACATCCAACTGGTGTATAGGCCATGATCGTGAGACTGCAAGTGAAAGAACTGCGCGAATCGTGGCTGGTTTAACAACCGGACTAAAAGTGTCTTCACAGTCGATGCCCACTGTCTGTGAATTTCCATTAACGACCAACCTGGCCTTGTACCGTTCAAGTGAGCCATCAGCCTTAAACTTATGACGAAAAAGCCACATACACCGAATTACCGGGCGATCCGTAGGTCGAGGAACTAGTTCCCACGTTTCATTATCCTGTAAAGCAGTAAATTCGGCGTTCATAGCATTTAACCAATTAGGATCGGATAGGGCCTGGGCATAGGTTTTGGGGATGGGTGAGATGGCGGTGGTTGACAACACCGCGTGTGTAGTGGACCGAGATTTGGAGCGTGTGGTCATGGGATGGGAGTTGGCTGTTGAGCCGTGGAATCGACTATTGGAGTAGGGCCGGTTGGGTGTGGTGAGTGGTGCAGTGGTAGTGTTGGGGCCACGGGTGGTCGAGGACGTCGGCTGTAGGTGAATTGGTATGTAGCCGGACCGGGAGGGTGGGGTACTGGTGGTGTGGATGGCTTGTGAAATGGCTGCTGAAACGTAAAGCCGAGAGGAACGATGTCGTCCAGGAAGGTATAAGCGGTGGGGTGGAGAGGACTGGTGTAAGGGAACATAGTCTCATCAAAGGTGACGTGGCGAGAGATGTGGACTTTGCCCGTTGTAGGGTCAAAGCAGCGATACCCACGAAAGTCGGGTGGATACCCGAGAAAGATACACCGGATCGATCGGGCATGTAATTTATGGGGTTGGGTAGCAGAGGTGTTTGGGTAACAGGCACACCCGAACACCCGTAGGTGGTCGTACGTGGGATGCCGTAGGTAGAGGGCAAAGGAGGGAGTATAAAAATTGAGACGTTTGGTGGGTAAAATGTTGTGCAGGTAGACGGTCGTGTGTAATGCTTCCACCCAAAAGGAAGGAGGAAGATTTGCGTGTAATAGCAAAGCACGGATGATGTCATTTAGGCGACAAATCATTCATTCGGCACGGTCGTTTTGGCTAGACGTTTGGGGGCAAGCAAACCAAAACAAGAGACCGTGTTGGTCGGCGAAAGATTTAAAGGCCAAATTGTAAAATTCACCCCTAGGTCGCATTGAAAAGTTTTAATTTTACGGTGGAATTGAGTTTCAATTAAGCGGTGAAATTTGGCAAAAGTAGGAAACGTGTCAGGCTTGTACTTAAGAGGGTATACCCACACGAAATGTGAGAAGTTGTCAATGAGGACCATATAATATTTGTATCCTGTTTTACTCGTGATAGGAGATGTCCATAGGTCACAATGTATTATGTCAAACGGTGCAAATGTATAAGTATTAGAAGCATGAAAGGGCAAACGTTTACTATTTGAAATTTGACAAGAATTGCAAACAAGTGAGGTGTTCCTCTTATTACACGGAAAATTGAAATAACGAATTAAAAGTTCTAAAACTTGAGCCCCTAGGTGACCTAGACGCTCATGCCAGGGGAGATTGGTGCTAGCCAGAAAGGTCGCTTGAGGAGGGAGTTACGGCGGAGTGAAAGGATAAAGGTCACCGGTGCTGTTGTGACGGGACAGCAGCCTCCTAGTTTTGAGATCCTTCAAGGAAAAGCCAAAAGGGTCAAATTCAATAGAAACTTGATTATCACGAGTAAAACGTCTGACCAAAATAAGATTTTTGATAACATGTGGGCTGTAAAGGACGTTTGGAAGGACATAGGTTTGGTTTGGTAGGTGATGAAAGCCCGTGCCCGATCCATGTATTGGTAAAAAATTGCCATTGCCCACCAATAATTTACTACAAACAGGAGTAGAATGTGGGATTAGTAACTTACCGTGGTCATGGGTTACATGGGATTCTGCTCCTGTATCCATGATGTCCGAAGCCCAAGAAGAAGATGGTTGTTGCAGTTGCATAGTACTGAATGCGGTGCTGAGATCGGAAGGGCTCAGTGCATTGTAAATGCCCTGTGGGGAAGGACTGTACCCGCTGAACTATTGTGGAAACCCAGAATAATGGGCCTGAGATGGGGCTGCTGGGTGCTGTAGAGGGCTGTTATTTGGCCGCCATTATTGCTAGGTGGATAGGGGCATGGTGGAGGTGTCCACCATGCCCAGTTAGGGTACCCGGGCTGCTGAGAGAATCCCGATTGCTGCTGCTGTTGGCCGGTCCAGGAAGACGCAGGCTGCCTGTGAGTGTTACCACGTCCTCTGCCACCACGGCGGTTCCATGACCCACGGCCGCAGCCCCGACCACGTGAGGAAGAGGAGTTGGTGTCGGAAGGCTGAACCGGGTGGTTGTTTGAAGGGGTTACTGGAGCAGATGTGGCTGCCAGAACGGTAGGGTGAGACCCGTTTTGGGCTTCAAGGCGCAATACTTCATCATTCAGCATACTAACGGCTTGATCCCAATTGACGCCGTTCTGATTAATAAGGGCATCAGTGGTGTTATACTAGGCTGGGAGACCCCGCACCAGTTAAAGAACAAGGCAGGACTCGGTGACAGGAGTATCGACATCGGCCAGTTGGTTTGCAAGGTCAGTTAAACGCTGACAGTAGTCTTCAACGGAGGAACAAGCGGATAAAGACAGGTTGCAAAACTTGGTCTCCAATGAGACAGCACGAGCCTTCTTGTTGCTGAGGTAGATTTTCTCAAGTTTGGACCAGGCTGCACGAGCCGTAGTAGTGTTGCCGTCCATAACTCGTTTAAGGAGGTCATCAGAGATAGTGCTGAATATCCATTGGAGCACGAGCGCATCAATTTCTGTCCAGGCTTCATGATCAGCGGATGATGATGCCGGAGGATCAGTACCATCAATATGATCCATCACCTTGTAGGCGGCGGCATGTAAGCGAAACAACCGGATCCATTGAGAATACGTGACACTGGTGCCATCTAGGGTGCGGATCTTGCTCTGTATATTCATTACAGAGTATGCAGGATGTAAGGATTGGGGTTTTAGGGGCGGTGCTGCTGCAGCTTCTTTAGTCATGTTGATAACTTGGTCGGACGTATCCGAAGAAAAGAAGAGAGATGGCGGAAAAGGAGAAAAGGATATCAGAATGGCTCTGATACCATAAAGGAATTAAGGTGTGTGATTCTGAATGAATTCCATTAATGATGAGATCCCTTTAAATAGGGAATCATACAACCGAAATTTTAGGAGCAGATATACATCATCACAGTTATAAACTAATTCAAATACTAATACTATAACACAAATCAAATACTAATACTATCACACAATATCAGCCGATATAATCGGCTGATGATGTATATCGCTAAGAACAATAAGCATTAATTAGATGGTAGGGTATATTACTATTGACCAAGTCTTAAAAGCTTACAAGTGTAGTGAAATATAGACAAATTCATGTCAAAGTCTTAGAGTTTACCGTTAACCAAGTCAATTTGGTTTGTTTCTTCCCCTTGAGCTTTCCTTGCAGTTTCCTGAACATTTCTTGATTTCACATACATCCGCCTACTACCACTGACCCTGCACCAGTGGCTATCACGTACACACCTCTAGAAGCGAAAATGGCAGATGGTGCAGTGAATTTCTTACTGGAAAAGGTGACAACGATCCTGATGCAAGAAGCATCATTACTAGGAGATTCACAGAGTGATGTTGAAGCAATAAAACTGGAGCTAGAAATCATGAGATCCTGCATAAGGGATGCAGAAAGAAAACGGTTCAAGAGTGAATTGGTGGAAACATGGGTAAGACAAGTGAGAGAAGTGGTTCAGAAGGTAGAAGATGTGTTGGATGAGTATGTTTACTATAAAGATATGGAAGCAGATAGAAAAGGGTTAAGGAGTTTGGTTCAAGACGTGATCAAGGTTCCAATACATATGAGTCGAAGGCGTAAAATCTCTGTGAAGCTTCGAAAGCTTAAAGCAGAAGTTCAAGAGGTCTGTGAAAGAAGAAAACGATACGCTTTTGAAAAGAAAATAGAAGACGAAAGCAGAAGTGCTAGGAATGCTTCTATAGACTGGTGGCAGCGTCAAGAAGAGTTGTTGATGTTTGTCGATGAAGATGAGATAGTGGGAATTGGTGATAACAAAGACAAACTCATCGAATGGTTAATGGAGGACGATCCTAGACGTATGGTTATATCCGTTGTGGGTATGGGTGGGTTAGGCAAGACAACCCTGGTTACCAAAGTTTACAATGACCAGATGATTCAACATTGTTTTGATTGTTGGGCGTGGGTATCTGTCTCTCAAACTAATGGCGTCGAGGAGCTGCTAAGATCCATGATCAAGAGGTTGTTAGGGACAAAACATGAAACGGGTCGTAATGATTTGGGATTGATGACTTACAGAGAGTTGGTGGAGATGCTTATCGACTATCTGCACAAGAAAAGGTATGTTATTATCTTAGACGATGTCTGGAACATACTACTTTGGAGTAGAATAAGAAGCGCCTTTCCTGAAAATGGTCTTGGAAGTAGAGTTATATTCACAACTAGAAATGATAACATAGCAAAATCAGTAGGACCTGGAAAGCATATTCTTCACCTGGAGCCTCTTGGACAGGATGATACGTGGACTCTCTTTTGCCGAAAGGCTTTTTGGAGTGATTCAGGTCATCGTTGTCCGGTAGAGCTAGAAGAGTAGCTCAGGCAATTGCTAGGAAATGTGAAGGATTGCCACTTGCCATAGTGGCAATTGGAGGACTTCTATGCTCGAGAAACCAAACCGCTGTGGAGTGGAAGAAAATATATGATAGCCTTAACTGGGAGTTGAGCAACAATCCTGTGCTCGAGAGTGTTAAAGGGGTCTTGTCATTGAGCTTCAATGATCTTCCGTTCTACCTAAAACATTGTTTCTTGTATTGTTGTGTTTTTCGTGATGGATATCCTATTAAGAGGAAAAAGCTTGTAAGACTATGGGTTGCAGAGGGGTTTATCTTAGAAAGAAAGGGGATGACAATGGAGGAAGTAGCAGAAGAGTACCTCATGGAACTTAGTCTGCGAAGCATGATTCAAGTCATGGAGACCAATGATTCTGGAAGGGTGAAGACATTTCGGGTCCATGATGTTATGCGGGAACTCGCAATGACAACATCCAAAAAAGACAACTTTTGCTCAACATATGATGCAACAGAGGCCAGAACTGGAAGTAAAGTACAGCGGCTTTCAGTTTACAACAGAGGTGAAAATGTTCGCTTATGCGGCTCCTTGTTGCGCCATCTCCGTGCTTTCTTTGTCTTTCAAGTTGAGACAAGTTCCTCTTTTTCCATAAATGGAATCTTGTCTAGCTTTAAGCTTTTAAGAGTCCTAAATCTTGAGGAAGTGTCTGTTGGATCGATCCCGAATTCTATTGGTGGTTTATTCAACTTGAGGTATTTGAGCCTTCGAGAAACCAACATCAATGAGCTTCCAAGGTCAATCCAGAGGCTAACAAATCTGCAAACACTTGATGTCCGAAACACTTACCTAAACAAGTTACCAAGTGGAGTATCAAATATACCAAGACTACGCCACTTGCTTCTAGGTCATTCCAAAGCATCCAATCTTCATTCTGGCTTGCGGGTACCTGTAGAAATAACAAAAACACAAAGTTTACAAACTCTAGCGTCAATTGAAGCAGAGGAAGAACTTATCCAAAAAGTTGGAAACTTAACCGAGCTCAAAAGATTGGATATAACAAAAGTGAAGGCAGGCGATGGGCCGAACCTGTGCAGTTCAGTCGAAAAGATGACAGATCTTCGGCATCTAAGCATCACCGCCTGTACAGAAGGCCAAGAACTTGTACTCGAAACATTATCTTACCCTCCTTTGTTTCTCCAGAAGCTGGCACTAGTTGGGAAGTTGAGTAGGTTGCCTCTATGGCTTGAGTCGTTATCGAATTTAACTCATCTTTACTTGAGTTGCTCAAATTTAGGCGAAGATATCGATATGCTTTCATCCATCCAGAAATTACCCATTTTAGCATACTTAGAACTCAAGAATGCTAGCAAATGCAGGTTCTTGAATTTCTCAGCAGGTGGCTTTCTGAAGCTCAACAAAATACAGTTGCTGGAGCTTGCAGAGCTCGTTGCTTTGAGATTGGAGAAGGGTACGTTGCCGAGTATCAAAGAATTGAACCTAATTCGATGTCAAGAGATGAGATCAACATTACAAGGCATCCAACACCTTACTAGTCTTCAGAAGTTACACCTGGAAGAAATGCCTGCAGAGTTGGTTGAAAAATTGCGAGGTGATGAGCTGAAAAATGTTCAACACATAAACACAATTAGCCTATTGTACTTAAATGGCCAAGTTCGGGTAAGTGAAACACTTTTTTAGAAGTGAATTTGTGTGATAGAGGACCATACTTTTAGGACCTCTTTAGAATGCCGAATGACCAAACTATATGACAAAATTTAGCATTATAATGTATACTATTTATAGCTTGATTGCTTTATTGTATATTCTTTATAGATTCAGAGCAAGCTATAGTATGTATATTATACTTAGAGATTCAAAAGAGAGATGATAACTTGATTGTTATTTTTGGATATTTGGCACGAGATTGTAGCTGTTTGTAGGTAATATTTTGGGCAGTCTAAGTGAGACTACACCTTCATATTATGTTATGTTAGAAATAGAGTCATAGAGATGGCTCAACCTTTTTGGAGGCTTAAAGCGAACTCTAAAATATAGGTCTTAAACAAAAACAAATCAAACTAATTACTTCATGTTTGGGGCCATCCTTTTAAGAAGAGATGATAGACAAAGCATAGGTTGAGTAAATATGTCATAACTAACCAAACTGCCAATTGGTTTGCCAACTTTTAACATACTACTATAATTATGAGGCTTATGGCATACTTATACTTAGTTTACAACTAATTACACTAACGCAAGCAGACATCAATGCTCTGTTGGGTTAATTTTGTTCGTTCACTGGTCATACGGGTCACGGGTCAAAGAAATGGGTTATTGTTATTTGGTATTTGGTTTCTGTTGAATAGGCAGTGGCTAGAATAAACGGTTTTTGCCCATGTTTTGGAAGCCCATGTATAAAGTCAATAGTTTGATTTTTCTTTGTTTGACTCCATATTTTATGGTAGTCGTTTGTTATTTTAGTTAGTCATTTGTATGGCTATTTAAAGCCTTTAGTGTTAATGAATAAAGCATTTTTTGAACGCAATTATCTCAAAATCAAGTTATATTGCATACATGACTTGTGTGTATGTCAAACATGCTCTATGGTTAATGTTGCGTTTGGGACCATCTTGTTATAGCTTATATTCGGTTTCAAAGACTCAAATACATGACATGATGAGTTACTTACTAGAGCTTATATTCAGTTTCATGCATACAGTTAGTTAGCTAATTAGTTACAGTTAGTTGGCTTAGTTTGTTGTACTCTCAATCTTCCTACATTTCTCTATGTATGGTAGATCATATGTACTATTGATTCATTCATTCATTGTAGACAGATAACAGATTGAGAGATTACCTCACATTATCCTGTTATTTTGGTATGAGACCCTTGCTCTGTTCATGATCAGCAACAGGATTTAGTTTCTTCTGATTCTTCTACATCTAAATCATCTTTCTAATTTTCATCCGAAATCTACAGTTCATCACTTATTTGCCTGTTTTTCAGCAAAATTTAAAATTTATACCGTTCAACAATCATCCATAAATCTATCAACAACATTCAATATCGGGAGATTCACCCGTACAACAAACAGCGTTTTGCGAGATTCAAATCAAAGCTGTGAAATTGACTTACCTTCAATGGAACATTTACAGCACCGATTACTGCTATGAACACAAATATGCAAGAGATTTCTCTATGGTTTGTCATATTTAATTTGTACCAAATTCGATCACAGTTCAACGCATTGCTTCTTCAGGTTGACACCAATTGATTTGATTAATCGTCTCACAACAATGATGAACATTTGCCCTTAAATGAAGACACAAGTGGTTTCGGCTGTAAATATGATAGAAACAGCGACGGTAGCAACGATTTGAGAGATAATATTCGTATTGATATACTGCACCATGGTGACGTTAACTCTGACGGTGGCGGTGATCTGTTTAGGTGCTCTTATTCAAGACCGTTGGAAAAAACCCATATTTCGGTTTTCAGGTTTTTTAAACGGTTTCGGTTTTTTCGGTTTTTGATTTTCGGTTTTAACTTTGGTTTTGGTTCGGTTTTTTGTTTTTTTTCGGTTTTACCATTTGTGCTTCTAAAAAATTGTTTTAAAGTAATGAATTTAAGCAAAAAAACTTTGATCTTATATTATTTTGTTAATCTCTAAATATAATCTATATATTTTTATAACTTAGTTGACGATAAAATTAAATGTAAGTTATAAAATATAATAACAATATATATTCAATAAAACATTTTAATTTATCAATTCGAATAATTAAATATTATTCTTGAAACCTATATATTTAATCTATTTTAGATAACACACGTTAAATAACTAACTAATAGGCTAATAATTTTTATAATTATATGATTACACCTCTAAATTTACAAGTTTGATTATATGGTTTCGGTTTAGTTTTTTCGGTTTTTGTTACAAGTAAAACCAAAACCGAACCAAAAAAATTCGGTTTTTAAAAATCATCAAACCAAACCGTCAGTTTTCTAGCGGTTTTAGTTTTATCGGTTCGGGTGTATCAGTTAATTTGGTTACGGTTCGGTTATTTTAGTTTTTTGCTCACCCCTAGTTTGGTGGTATTCTCAACTGGATCCGAATGTAATAGAATAGTATAATTTCAAGATATTTTAGTAGGGGTGTTAATCGAATCAAGTCAAATTCGAGTTAATCGAATCGAATAAGTTGAATTTTTTTAATTTTAAACTGGATTCGAATTCGGAAAAGATAAATCGAATTTGAAACTTTCACACAAGATTCGAATTCAATTCGTATTCCAAAAAAAAATTCGAATTCGAATCGAATTTAATTTATTCAATCCGTATTTAATAAAAAAATTTAATAACACTTTCAAAATATATTCGACAAATCTAATTTCAAAATGCTCAAAATATATTACAAAAACGTAACATATGATAAGTTTCAAGTAAGTCAAATGGTGTTAATAAGGTTTTAACATTTTAGATTATTTATTTTCTAAACTTTTAATTCTTAATTTCTTATACGCATATTACTAAATTAATATTCAAAATAAATAAATGTATGTGTGTGTATTTGTAATTTGAATTTGAAAATTCCTCGAATCGAATTCGAATTTGAAAATTCCATTTGAATTTCAAATCTTTGATTTTTGACTCGAATCAAATTTTGAGTTTTTCGAATCCGATTCAAATATTGAATACCCCTAGCGTTTGGTGTTTGTTGATAGTCATTAAGAGCTCTCTCTTAATGGTTTATATATATTTAATAATTAAAAATTAATAGGTAACATTAATGGTTAAAAGGTTAATTGTTATTGGTATCATTTAACTATTCATCATTAAAATGACATCTTAATAATTTAAAGACTATAAATTAGAGATAGTATTTTAATGATCATTATTTATGGATACATCCGAGTTCCTTCTTTTTAAACGGGTACAACCCGTGACCTATCCACTTTATAGGCGATGGGTATTTGGGCATTGGCCCACTGGCCCAGTACTTCTTTTGACCAACAACAAGTTCTAATTTGTTTGATTTTTCTGATTTAAGTAATGAGCCTTCCATTCGGCTTGTCAATCAAAATGATATTTTGGCTTTGGAGGTCTCAACTAATCATATTTCTTAAAAACTTGTGTGTAAGAACAGTTATAATCCTTATATTATATGGAATGATTTATATTATATGGAATGATTGTAAGTGGTTATGAGTGAAGGATAAAAAAGTTTATTGTTCAAACTATAAATTTAAAAAATTACTCTTCAACCCTTATAATTTTTTTAAATATTTTTAAAAATTGTTGTGTGTTGGAAAGAAAAAAAGTAATGGTAAAGGTATAAAAATATATTTTTTAATTGAAAATATGAGAGAAAAAATAGTATTTTTAGTGTAATTATATAAATAAAAATACGGAATGGACTGTGAATGCTCTAATCCATATATTATATGATATAATTTTGAGGGGTTGTGAGTGAAATAGATAAAATGTTTATGTTCATCCTTATAATTTGATGATTCACTCTTCAACCCTTATAATTTTTTTAACATTTTTAAAAATGATTATAAATGAAGGAGATAAAAAAGTTGATGATAAAGGTATAAGAAAATACTATTTAATTGAAAAAAATAAAAAAAATAATTGTTTTTAGTCTAATTATAAAGATAAAGATGAAGAATAGGATGTGAATGCTTTTAGTGACACAATGTCACATTTTGGTTTATCTGCGGACTTTTTGATGCGACTTGGGTGTTACCGTGCACATGACAAGTGATGCCTTCATGGTGTATGATGTTGTTATAAACCTTGGTTCACAGAAAGCCATTGTCGATTTAGCGGTTGATGTACATCATTTGCGATCTCTCGTATTGCTTGTGTTTTGTTTCTTTTAGTTATTACATCACACTTTTACTTAAAGATATCATTGATCATCTTATTTTGTTCATTTTCACCTGTTTTGAATTAGTTTTTCAGACTTTAGCAAGGTTGGTCCTTCACCACAAGCTCTTCCTAGATCTCATTAGCTATATTCACTATCAATCATGTTTTTAGCATCTCCAGAGTTGTGGCATTTCCACTCGACCGATCCTGATTTTGCAATTCGATGGTGCTTTGAGCTTACATGTGATCTAAAGACCAAATATATAATATATTTGATTCAAACACATCTAGGGACCTTAAACGAACCGAACGTTCGGCGAACAGTTTGTGACCTGTTTGGTGGGAAGTTCTTTTATGTTAGTTCGTTTAATAGATGAACAAACATGAACAAAAAAGTTAAATAAACGAATATGAACAAGAAAATTATGTTTATTTACTTAACGAATGAACATGAATAATGGTTGCGTTCGTTCATTTATGTTCGTAAACGTTCAACAATGTGTTTCATTAATGTTCGTTTGTGCTCGTTCATTAAGAGTTATTTTTAAGATAATTATGTAAAGTACTTAGTTATATTTGGTGGATATTATATCATGTTTGTGATTTTAATTATAAAGTCAATATATGATGGTTTGTATATATGTATTTTAGGAAATTTTGTTTATGTTCATCAATATTCATGAATATTTGTGTGCATTTGTTTATTTTCGTAAACAGTTCATATACAGATCCATTTTCTTAATGAACAAATACGAACAAAAAATCTCGTTCGGTAAGCGTTCGTGAATAGTTTATGAACAAGTTATTTTCTTGATGAACGAACACGAACAAGGCTCCGTTTGTGTTCGTTTGGTTCGTTTAAAGCCCTACACACATCTTCTCGCATTTACTATCCAGACATACCCTACAAAATGGGATTACTACGTGGAAAAATTGCCTTCTTTCTTAGGTCGTTCAATCATTATTGTTTCATGCTCGTCTACCAAAGATGTTCGCGTATGAAGCTTGAGCCGCTGCCATTTTCCTCATCAATTATTTGCTCTCACCAGTCTTATATCATTATTTTTCTTATGAGATTTTGTTCGGCTCTCATTCTGATCATTATATCTTACATAGGTGTTTTATCATCCGTTTCTTAGTATACTCAAGCATAAAAACTCTCTCCTAACTTTATTCCTTTCTTATTTCTAAGATTTGCTCCAAATCATCATGGTTATTAAGGTATAGTCATTCCTATTGTACTTTCACTTCCCATCATATTACATTTTATGAGACCAACTACATTTATACCCATGAATCTTCATCTACTTTCACCGAACTATCATTCTCTATCATCCTTCCCCCATCATATTCATTATCACTATAGAAACTAGAGGGTGTGAATTGGTTTCTTTAAAAATATTCTTGATTGTAAACTTGATTTGTGAAAGAAAACTTTAGAAAAATGAATTAGTAAATAGTATGAGAAAACAAAAGACAAAAGAAATTATAGAGGTTCAAGTGGATGTTAACTAATCCACTCTGCATCTTCTCATAAACTTTAGTCAAAAGTTTGTTTCACTAAAACGCCTCTAAAATGCGGTAGAGATCATTGGTTTACAATCTTCTCACTAGTAGAAGGTTGTGATCACTTTACAAAACATCTCACATATTACAAGGTAGATGTGCACAAACCGGGTATTGGCCCGGACCCGGAACCGGGTTCAAACCAGGTACGGACCGGCCGGTTTTGTTTGGGACCCGGGTACTGATGAACCCGGGTTCGGGTATGGGTTGGGTTGGTCACCCTTAAAACCCTACCCGGCCTACCCGGTTAGGGTCGGGTCCGGCCCGGGTCGGGTCCAAAACCGGGTACAACCGGTTTTTTTATTATTATTACAATTATTATTATCATCATTATTATTATTATTATTATATTATTATTATTATTATTATAACAACATTAAAAAAACATCTATAACTCATTAATTATTATTTATTTATTAAAATAACTTAAAAAATACATTAACGAATCAATAAAAAATAATATAAAATTTTTATTTAACTAATCGACTATTTTCTTCAAGAGGCTTCATCAAAGGCTAATTCTTCGTCGGATATACCAGAAGATACTCCTTCTTCTACCTCTTCATCGTGTACTTTAGATTCGATTGCAATTTCGTCTTCAAGATTTGTTTTGTCTTGTATACGATCAATCGCGTCTAAGTGGTCTTTTAAACAAATGCACATCTCCACCGCTTCCGGAGTTAATCTTGTTCTCCGTAATGATATTACCCTGCCACTAAAAGAAAACGCAGACTCCGAAGCTACCGTAGAAGCTTGGACGCTTAGTAAATCATGGGCCATAGCGGAAAGAATTGGAAATTGGGATTCCTTTCCTTTCCACCAAGCCAAAATATCAAATGCATGATAATCTTAGTACTCGTAGTTGAAATAAAATTCGTCGTACTATATATACCAAGTTCGCTTGTTGGGGTGTTACCCCTTTGACGTTTAGCCGTCACATCCCGAACAACATTCAACATAGTCATAACGGGGTCTTTAAACGAGGTACTAGCACTTGAGGTTGATTCTCTTGGCGTAGTTATATTTACGTTAGGCTCATATTTATTTAAATAAAAAGTATAAATAATTTTCAAACTTGTATTAAAAACTTCTTTTGCCTCGGTTGAAAAATTAGGGTTTTCATCATGTATATCCAAATTGTCATTTATCTCGTCTATTAAACATTCTACCCCCGCAACATTTAAAAAAGGATTTAAAGCAACGGCACAAGTAAAAACGGATGGTTACTCAAGAAAATATTTTTTAAACTTGTCTTTCATTGGTTCTATATATCATTTATCTAAAAATACTATTTTTATTTTTAAAATTTTTAAAATTCAAAGCCATTAAATATAATTCTTGAAGCACCGAATAACTAGTGGGATAATAAACTCCCGATTATTTTGTAGTTGAGTTTTTAAACACCTCAAGAAATTCGGATAAATGTTCAATATTTTTCCAACCCAAATTCGGAAACAGGTCGGCTTCGCAATTATCCGAAAGACTATTATAAAAAGCTTTTAAAGTGCCTTTTTGTTTTAAAGCACAATCAAACATATGACAAGTCGAATTCCACCTAGTAGGTACATCCCAATTAGACCCTAAAAATCTAGATTCTGTATCTTTACAAAGTTGTTTATAATCTTGATATCTTTTTCTACTTTTTTAAAAACGGCGTGTAACATAAATCGAAAAGCTTTTATAAAGCTATCAACAAATGGTACGAATAGACCATCTTGTACTACTAAATTAATAATATGTGCAACACAACGAGTATGAAAAAAAATCACCGTTTGCAATCGGAAGATATTTTAATTTTAATTTTTCAACCGCGGTTGTGTTGTTGGAAGCGTTATCAAATGCCATTGAAAATATTTTATTTTGTAAATTAAAAGTAGTTATTACATTTTCCAAAAAGTAAAATAAAAACTCTCCGGTGTGTGGATACGGAAATAGATCAAATGCAATCGTACGTTTCATCATTTGCCATGAACTGGGATCTACCCAATGAGCAGTGACGCAAAGGTACGATTCGGGCAAACCATGTGGCGCCGACCAAACGTCACTAGTTAAGTTTACACCGGTATTTATATTTTCAAATAATACAATTAAATCATTTTTTGCTTGCTTCCATAATTTTAAACAATAACGTCTAAGTGTAGTACGACTTACGTGAGTGTAACGAGGTTGAAGCGTCTCTCAAATTAAGTTGGTTAACCGAGAGTTGTCGAAGTGATTGAAAGGCAAAGCTTCTTGAATCACGAACTTTGCCATTCGATCTCGAACCTCATTAACGTTGTAATTAAAGATTCCATCGTCTCCACTCAATTGTGTTTGTTGCGAATCCGGATTATTTTTCAAGGACTTACAAAACTTCTTGATAATGTGTTTGTTTAAATTCGTGTTAGAATATTTAGCAAGTAAAGCTCCACAAAACTTACAACGAGCCTTTACAGATCCCTCACTCAACTCAACCATATCCCAATTGCACCAAACATCCATGTTACGATTGTGTGGAAGAACACGAACGACGGTTGGAGAGTTCGATCAACCTTGACCAACGGAAGATTGAACGTGAGCCATATTGATATTTGAGAATAAACGAGAGTATGTTTTCGTTTTTTGCGTATGTTTTTTTGTGTTTAAAGCTTGGATACCTTACCATATCAACCCACACCTATTTATACTTATTTTAGAGACAAAAATAACAAAAAAACGGTCAAATTTGGTCCCAAACGGCTATATAGCCGTTAAAAACGGCTACTTATAAAAAACGGTCGAAACCGGGTTCAACCGGTTCGGGTCCGGTTCCAGGTCGGGTACGGTTCTTATAAATTCCAAAAACCCCAAACCGGGTACAACCCACCGGTTTTTTTCGGGTACGAACCGGGTACACCCGGTATCGGGTTGTACCCGGACCTGGGTCCGGTTCGAGTATGCCGGGTCGGGTATGGACCTGGTTATTTTGTTCACCTCTATTACAAGGTAGTGATCATCTTACAAAATGTTTCACTAATACTATAGTTATTACGTAAAATAGTGGTTGAAAGAAAGTTTGATGAAACTTTGTTATTCTTCTCTTACTTTTCACTTTGACTTTGATCTTCTTGAAGAAGGAAATTTATGAAAACTAAAGAGATGAAATGAAATATGTTTTAGTGATTTTTATATTCCAAAGGCTAATCTTCATGTGTGGAACAGTGGAAGGAGTGTGGTACTTAAAAGCAAAATCGAAAAAAGTTAAAAGAAAAAGTTTCTCTATCTCAACAGCGGATCCATAGTCGATATTGCATTATCATCGCCACTACAAATCAAATTTAGAGAAAAGTTTATAGCCATATACTTTTGTCAAAAACTAGGCATTAAACATTTTTTATATGAAACCGGGAAGATTCATTTTGATCTTATCTATTACTTTTGTATTTTCTAGAGGGGATTTAATGTTTTCCTTAAATAAAACTAGAAGAAAAAATTTCCAGGGTTAGTTTAAAAAAGAGTATTTATGATTATATTGGAAAATCTCAAAACATTACGATTCATAATTATTCTAAAAATTAATATAGACATATAGATATAATTGTTTTATCTATTAAGTAACTTTTATTCTCTAGGTGGATTGATGTCGGAAGATTCTTCAAATAGAAGATTCCACCAATTCAAGTCTATATTAGAGCAATTTTCTAAAGATTTTTTTAATAAAAAAATTAAGTTTTATAGAATTCTTAATGTAATTGATCAACAATCACATAAAATCAATCTCACAACAATAATACGGAATATTATCATTGTGGAATTAAAAGATAGAAGATAAAAACGAATGTAAATAACATTCAATTGTATTGCTCTCTGATTTTAAATGAATTACAATATGTGTGAAAATCAAAAAATTACAAAAAGCACTACTAGTTACATTACAAAACCTCTATATATACTAAACTAGTAGCTCTCGTGCGAGTAAGCAGGTTCTCACGCGACAAGGTTTTGTCGTGCGATAAACAAGTTGTCGCGCGACAACTTAGAACTTGTCGCTTGACTTGATCTTGATCTTTATCTTAATTTGATTTCTCAAGCCTCTAGGTTCATGTCACACCCTCGCTTATAGCGGATTCACGAGGATGTAACGGACGAGATTGTCATAACACATTATTAATTAATAGAGATGCAATAAATGTGAAAGTCAATGTGTCATGACGTCACCCAACACAATGAAGACTTGTTTTGTAGTTAGTCAAATCCACGACAAACATAGTCATACAAACAAATAAGTATAAATCCCACAACCCGGGAACAAGTGAACATAATATGAATAATAAATAAACTTCAATGTGATTGTCAAAGACATCCAAAGAGTTCAAAGCATTGCAATCCTAAGTTCGTCACCAAGGCAGCATCCCTAGCTGTCCTCAATGATTGTTACCTGAAAAGATATGCTTAAAAGGTCAACATATTGTTGGTGAGTTCGCAGGTTTAAATAATAAACAAAACTTGATGTTGTGTAATAGTTTAGTAGGACATGAGTCCATACAGTTATAAGCAAGTAATATCACATGTAAACATGAGCATCACAACTAAACCTACGACGTACACACAGAACTTGTCAGAACATATTCACCATAGGGCTCGTTCCTAGCCACTGTTAGTCCCAACTAGTATACTAACAACAAAGGTGGGGGTGTCAGCCCAATAGTACTATCAATACAAGTCTGTCAGCTCCAACACCGGAGTTAAATAGTTGTGAATAAAGAACCACACAGACAACTCATGCATATACTAGATAATTACTTACAAAACAGTATACACAACAGTCCTAAGAATTGAATAAGTTCACAATATAAAAAAGGTGAGCATATTTTTCCCCCTAGTTTATAAATATTTAATGAAAACAGGGCCGCGAAACTCACCTTGAAATGAGATGGAAATAAATGAATAAGAGACTTCAACGAGTGAGAGAAACGAATGATCAAACACTTGTCATACCCCAACCTTGGTGGCGGAATCGTCGAGATGTGAGGGTAAAGATTGTTCACAGCCACATAACGCTATCTTTAAATGAAAATATTATTATCATAAGTTTCAACAGTGCAAGTTACAATCATAAGTCTCAACATGAATTAAACAAAACATAAGACAAAATAATCCTAAGTTAAAAACAAAGTTACTAAACAATCCCCAAATCGAATGAACCCTAGTTTCAATTGATCCAAATTGAACACCAAAACGATGTTATCAACCGAATTAAGTTTGGGGCTTTTGTTTCCCATGTGAAATCGAGTTTATATAAGCATTTAATTACCCGGTTGAAGATGGATTTGAGATGAAACACAACAAAGAACAGACCGCGGCTATGTTGAATTTGATTTGTGTGAAATCAAAGGAGATAATCAGATTAACTTGTGGATAGCTTCGGATGATGATCTTGATACAAAGCCCTATGTTAATTTTGGTTTAAATCGTTCGAGAAGTGAGTTTTGATGATACTGCAGATTCACGATGAAGGGATGATCGAATTCGATGTTTGAGTTTGTTTCAGCTGAAATTGAGAGTTGTGTTTGTGAAGTCGCTGGATCGGTTGACATCCGAGCGTGTTCTTGATGAAAAAAACCAAGAGACAAACAAGAGAATGAACAATAATAGAATGGTTTCATTGATAAAACCTAATGATTACAAGCTCGTTAAACAGAAGAATCACGACTCTTGGCAAGGGGAGATCGAGCATGATCTCCCCTCTCATCCGGCAGCACCTAGGCCCCGGACACACTCTCAAAACCTTACCTCTCTACACAATGAAACTGGTATTTATAGGCCTCAGCCTATATCAGATCGACTGGGCCCATTCGTACGATTGGACTGTGCGTATGGTTCAAGCGTACGAATGGACCATACTTATGGTTCAGTCTTACGAATGGCCTAATAGCATCTCTCAGTCACACGACTGGTCCATAAGCATGCCTCAGTCGTACGACTGAGTCTCATTCGTATATGCTCCTGCGAATGACTTAGTTTCATGTGTTTAAAACATATCAGGTGTATTACATTAAGCCTAGACTATTTTTCAAGCGATAGACACGCTATATATGACAATATATGCTCCAACAAATTCTCCCTTGGAAATTGCTTGCGAATAGTAGATAACACATTTTACAATCTTCAGTCAATGTTTGCTCTGGCTTCCAATAGAATCAAACGAAAAACCATATTAGCCAACATTGCTGATCCGTCAGGTTGTTACAGTATCCCTGAAAATGAATTTAGGCTCAATAGCTTTTGTTTACTTTGTAGAACACCATCATAGCAGCAAGATTCCCCATATGACTGATTTTTCGAGATAATGACATGAACAGTTTTCCCTTGCTCCAATATTCACACAGGCTAATCTGATTAATATTAACACCTGTAGAAATTCCCCCTCAATTTAGCATATCCTATAAACATTGTGCTCTCCTAGCGTCTTCATATGGTGTATTGGGCAAAAAGTAGAAGGTTCCAATCCACAGCTGACAATCTCAAATAAATCAGCATGCACTCAGATTCATCATCAGAAACCAGCTCACATCATCACTTTCTGATTGCGTCTTCAATTTCTATATACATGGATTCCCCCTAAGAATCAGAATTCTCTCTGTGCGGATAAATATAACTTGATTGGCCCATAAATAGTCAGATGCTCCTGATCACCCCATAAAATCAGCACCGATTGCTGACATCTTCTATTCTCTCTTTTGTGTTCTAACTACATTCATATATTCTGGAAGTCTAATGAATAATGGGGTATCCATTGAACTTATTTGACAAAAGAGCCTCAGGGTGAATGTGCTTTGCTCATCCTCATATCTGTGCAAAAGGCAGTTCCAGATTTTTATTTTTTGGTCTGGAACACCGTTCATTCGTATGACATGGAGGACAAATATCACATTCGTGTGAATGGATGATACGAATGATATATTCGTGCGACTGGTCATAAGACTGGTCCAATAGAATGACTGGACATAAGGCTGGCCCAGTAGCACGACCGGACACAAGACTGGTCTAGTAGCACGACTGGACATAAGACTGGTCTAGTAGCATGACTGAACCTAAAACTAGTCCAGTCGCATGGTCCAGTCTTATCTATACGCAGATTTTCAGATCTGCAGCCACCATGGCTGCCAAAACCCTAATCTGATGAATTTTACATGAACTAAAACAAATTAGACATCATAAGATTCGCAAGGGTGATAAGAACGTGGTTTCGAGTTCGATTTTAACCAAGAAACAATATACGTAACAAGATTTGAGCAAAACACGAAGAACACGAAGTGGGTTTAACATCAAAGAACATGAAATAGATCCAGAAATCAAAAGCTTGGGTTGCTAGAATGATTGTTAGATCATTCTAGCAGTAACCTGGCTCTGATACCAATTGTGAAGTCGCTGGATCGGTTGACATCCGAGCGTGTTCTTGACGGAAAAAACCAAAAGACAAACAAGAGAACGCACAATAATAGAATGGTTTCATTGATAAAACTTAATGATTACAAGCTCATTAAACAGAAGAATCACGACTCTTGGAAAAGGGAGAACGAGCATGATCTCCCCTCTCATCCGGCAGCACCTAGGCCCTGGGCACACTCTCAAAACCTTATCTTTACACAATGAAACTGGTATTTATAGGCCTCAGCCTATATCAGATGTGACTGGGCCCATTCGTACGATTGGACCATGCGTATGGTTCAATCATACGACTGGACCATACTTATGGTTCAGTCTTACGAATGGCCCAATAACATCTCTCAATCGCACGACTGGTCCATTAGCATGGCTCAGTCGTAGGGCTGAGTCTCATTCGCATATGCTCCTACGAATGACTCAGCTTCATGTGTTTACAACATATCAGGTGTATTACGTTAAGCCTAGACTATTCGTCAAGCGACGGACACGTTATATATGATAATATATGTTCCAACAGTGTTTGATTAAAGATAGATGGCCGTTCGATCATGATACATTTAATTTGATTATTATTGACCTTTAATGCTCGATCGACTATAAGATTAAAAGCTTCAGTTACTTGGATTGTTTGGGATCCATAACCGTTGCTTAACTCAATTAAAGGTCATAACTGTGTTCGAGCCACGTTTACGAACCGGTTAGGGACATTTGGGGTTTGAATCTGGAGAAAAGGGTGAGTTTCGAAGCGACCGGAGGGCCGCCAGAGGTGGCCGGGAAACTGGCTGGAAAAAGGGGTTGAGGGTTTTGGTTTAAGTTTTTGATAATTACACAAATGGCCCCTGTAGTTTGAATTGTTATTATTTTATGTTTAAAACTCTCAATTAAAATTTTAAAAATTATCAAAATACCCCCTAGACTTAATTTTTGAGTTTTAATCATCTTGAGTTAATTAACTTGTATTATTTTTAGTATTATTATCATCACTTTTATTATTATTATTATTATTATTATTATATTATTATTATTACTATTGTGATTATTATTGTTATTATAAATATTACAAATATCATTAATATTATTATTACTATTTTATTATATTCAAATTTAATAATTATAATATTAACTTTCACATTAAAGAATTAGTAACAACTAGAAAACAAGTATAAGTAACCCATAAATTCAATAAATGACATAAATAGTCCTTATAAAAATAAACGACGCTAACCTTTAATTAATGGAAAAATACAAGATGTTACAGTCTCCCCAACTTATAAGAATTTCGTCCAGAAATTAAAAATGAAACTATACGAACAAAAACGAGTACTTATTCTTCATATGCTCCTCACGCTCCCAAGTAAACTCAGCTCCATGATTATTCTCCCAGCGAACCTTGACGATTGGGGTAGTTGAGGTTCTATTCTTCTCCATAATGCGATCCATGATTTCAACGGGTTTCTCAACAAAGTGTAATGACTCGTTGATCTGGATTTCGTCTAACGGAACATGCAGATTTTCATCAGCCAAAAACTTTCTCATATTTGAGACGTGGAAAACAGGATGAACTCCACTAAAGTCGGAAGGTAGTTCCAGTTTGTAAGCCACTTTCCTAATTGTTTTCAGAATCTTGAAAGGTTCTACATTTCTTTCCAAAGCGAACGTCTTTTTACGGTGAGACCTTAAGAAGAACCATATCCCCAACTTCTAACTCCAATGGCTTATGTCGTTTGTCGACATAACTCTTTTGTCGACTTCTTGCCACTTCAAGGTTCTTGTGAACTATAATAATAAATATAATAACAATAATAATAAATATAATAATAATAAATATAATAATAATAATATAATAATAATAATGACAAGGCAAATCAAAAGAAACACACACAGTAACATACACAAACGCACAACATACACATACGTGAAATACACACACGAAGGCGGGCGCGCACGCGCATATATATATATATACATATATATATACATATATATATACATATATATATACATATATATATATACATATATATATATATATATACATATATATATATATATATATATATATATATATATATTATATATATATATATATATATATATAATTTGTATACACACTCACACATACAACAAAAAACTCACTCACACCTACATTAAATACATACATGCACACACATATATATATACTGCCTGCATATACACACGCATACAATATACATACACATTCAAATCGCATATGTGTGTGTGTGTGTATATATATATATATATATATACACACACAAACAGAGTACGTATCCATGTGCATAGCAGCCTTATATCTACATTCATACCATCCATATATACACTCTCACGACATATATATACATATATAGGCATACTTACACATATTCACGACATATGTATATATTCATACATACGGACAACATATACACACATATATACGAACACACACACACTACACAACAGCCGCACACCCACCTATATGTATACACCCAAACCACATACACACCCACATATATATACAATATAACACAGCAGCCGAAAGCTGCTGTGTTTGGTTCCATTCGCTAACCGACACACGACACGAGATACATACGGATATACGCACACATAAGAGATCACACGAATCAAACCGAACAACCAAACCGAACGACAAACCGAACCGAAGCGAAACGAAACAAAGCGAAATGTGAATGAAACGATTACCTTCGGGGTGACTAAACGGCAAGACGATTTCGATCAACGTCAACCGGAGCACACGATCAGAACCATAGGTCTCACCATTTGAAACATTAAACAAATTTGATAAGAACATAAAATACAAAAAAATTAAGACTTAGAAAAATTTAACACTTAGAAAAATTTCACTTCTCGCCCGATAAGTAAAGTAATCGCATGAATTTGAATTTTATCATAATTCAACTTCTTGCGTTACAAGGCAACTTCCATGCGAATAGTTCCGATTAGTTTGAAACTTTTCATGTCTGTTCATATTCAAATAACTTGGCGCACGCGACAAGATTGTTTTGATTCAAATTTCAATCTATCAATTTTAGAGTGTTTTAACTAATAAAACATGTTCATTAGGTGTCATTTCAGTCATTATTAAGGTTTATTATATGTAATTTGTTTAATTTAACACGTATTAGTCCTTTTAACACTCGGTCATGAATCAAGTATAGTCAAATCGATGTTATAAACATTAATATACCTTAACAATCACTTTGGAATCAATAGACGACCGTAATGAACAATGTTAATCAGTTCGACAGAGATTCAACACTTAGAATTTTGAGGATGAAACTTTTTGAAGATTTTGTGCGAATAGTTAACTTATCACATGAATATATGATATATAATACTCTGCCTTCTCGCGTGAGAAGTCAAAGTTCTCACATCTTGAACCTTTCGCGCGACTTGCACCTTCCGCACAATAGGTTCAATACTCTTTGACATATAAACTTTTTAATTTTTTTCAATGTTAATCATTTTATGAAGCTTTTTTTATTTGTTATGAAAATGATTATATTTAGCTAAGTGTTTACAATTATTCAAACACTCTTAATTTTTGAACATTTTGTGAAACAAAAACAGGTAAACAAAAGACCACTTTTGACACATAAACATTTTGACAAACTAATTATACTATTAACTTAATTATTTTTGATAAATTTTCAAGTATATGATCATATTGCTTAGAAATCGATCATTAGCATCTTCTTTCCATGATCATTCTGGTTTGATCTAACTTTAGTGCATTCTCAAGAAAAGTGACAAGGCTTGTCACAATTGTAACATCTCAAACTAAACTTATCAAACCTTATTTTGCTTGAATTGTTCAGACCAAACACCTTTTTTCTAGTTCTTCTAGAAAAATTCTTTGCTCTATACGCTACCATAGCAATTTGATATTTAATATCATTTTCTTCAACATTATCGGGATTAACTTATTGTAAGTCATCAACCAAGATGTTTGATGCATTGATTCTTCCACCAGAAAAGGCTTCATAAGGGTTAAGAGTTTACAACAAAAGCTTATTGTGTAGGTTGAGAAGCTTGAATATATGGGTAGGTTTAAGGTTGTGGTTAGGCTTGAGTTTGAGTTTGAACATAAGGATTTTGATAAGTAGTTTGATAATAAGGCAATGACTGATGCAATAGTAAATCTTTAATAGTTGAATGAGCAGAAGTAGTTGACTATTGTTGTAACATCCGTCTATTTTTCAAATCGTAAACCCAAACCTAAACTCATTTTGAACTTTTATAATAGATTATTTTAATGGATCAAATGCATTAAATGTACAATTTATATTGTGAATATTCATTAATCATGTAAACAACTTATAATAATTTATGGATTAATAAATAATTATTTTTCAAAAAATTATAAAGCTTTATTAATCATTTTATTAATCAATTAAATTTAAAGTTTAAATTGTAATTATTATTTTATTTATTAAAATTATTTATTTTATAATTATTTTAAATTTTAATCATAACCCCCTTTTGAAAGACTTGTAACTCATCATTAACACCATTCATAACTCTTTTCTAACCTCAACTATAAAAGCAAGCTTTAGGCCTCACTTTTCACTTGTTCATTCTTCAAAAATTTCACTCACATATCTTCTTTTATCCATTGTTTTTTAATCAAGTTCATGAATTTTATTTTATAAGTAATTTCAAGAAGTTTCTAATACTAAGATAATCTTATATTGCTTTTATATTATGCATTTCTATATTATTTAGTTATCCTAACATCCAATTGTTCTCATAACTTTATGTTCTTATTTTTATTCTTTCTTCTACTAAATTTATTTTAATTTTAATCATTATCATTTGATTATATAAGATTCTAATATTCATTAACCTTATAACAATCACTAACATTTATTAAATCAAGCTAACAACACACTAATATAAACAAAGAATCTCGTTTGCATATGGATGGTTATACCGCCACATTCGGTTATTCCATAAGATTATTTCTCTAATTGAGGGTTATGCCGAAGTATTGGAATATTTTTTTCTATAACTAAAATAAATTCTAATATACTATATATCGACATAATAATTTTTTTCTAACCTGTTTCATTCTTTAACAATTTTAAAAGTGCACATAAGTGCCTTACTATAAATTTGTTAGAATATAGTCTGACTCCAACTAATCATAACTTGGTCATAACTAACTAAATTTGAGTAAAATAATACTCCACTATTAAGTTCATTGAATAACCTTTCAACGATAGTTTATACATCTTTAAACTCAATTAGACGACTCAACAATAGCCTTCACAAGATAAGTGCGCATTTCAGCACCTTCTGTCTTGTGCTGCTTTTTTTTTACCTATTTACGTATATTTTCATAAAAATATTTCTGACAAAAGTTGTCCGGGAGACTTGAAACTAGTAAAATGTAAATCTTTATAATTTTATGAAACCATTTGCTATTTTAAAAACATGTTCAAACACGTACCAAACATTCTGTCCAGAATCTAAAATTGGTACAATAATCATTTTTCAATATACCTTTTGCTTATTGGAATTCCTAAGCGTCCTAACTTCTTGTAATGAATTCCGACCTCAACTTATTTTTTTCTTTTTTATCATTTAGGATATCACCTTTGACTCTTGAACATCTAAGCTTTCTTATGTACACTACAACCATCATTATACCATGTGAGTTCTCCATGCCCCTTTTTACTTTATTTCACACCTTTTAGGGTGAAACATGTTAACCTTATAAACTTACACTTATAAACAACTTGATACTTGTAAATGCACATGCAATTCATCTTTACTTTTTTTCATGGTTATTTGTAATATTGTAACTCTTATATGATGGATATTATATGTTGACAATCATTAACTATTGCTAGCATGGCGACGTCATAGATCTATGGGTCTGACAAGCCTATTTGGTGCTAAAGTCAAGGCTATTGCCGGCTCCTGATGACATATGTTTGTTCATCATAAGAACCAAGTACACTTAGCTAATCATTATACTTATAAATGATATTCTTAGTCAAGGTTTGATTGTAGCTATATGTTGTCTATAAACTTGCTTTATTCGTAACCATTGACATGAATTGCTACTTGTAAACTTTTATATATATATGTATGCTTAACCCATGGAAACTCACCAACTTTTAAAGTTGACCATTTATTTTTAACATGTTTCAAGATTGCTACTTGAGGAATTCTTTTTTCTCATATAGGACTTGGACTTAGTTTAATTAAATATCTTATGTTGTTGTTTAAATCTTTACTGTATTGTAATGACTTAATTGTCTAGTATTATTCAATGAAAAATGACATTTAATATTTCAACTTATTAAATTCCATGAGCTATGAACAATCGTTATACATTCGTCCGCCTCGATAATTTCGCCATTGGTCGGGGTGTGACAGTTGTTGTTGACACAACTGAGAGTAACTGACATAGTAATTTGGATTACTAGTCACTTTGGCATAAAATGTTAATGCTTCAACTCCCATTATGTTGATTTAGTTTTCAACTCTTTGCTTATCATCCATATCATAGGACTTGACGGTTGAGATGAGATCACTAAAAGATAAGGTAAACAAATTCGTAGTTCTTTTAATGGTAGCGCAGTTGTTGTTCCAACTGTATGGCAGAGAATTTAGCAGATATATGTTAAATGTGATGTTCTCTATAATAATTGCTGAACTTTTTATATTTGTGATCAGTTTCTCAAACCTTGACATTTGAGCCTCCAATGACTCACCAAGAATATGATTGAACATATTAAACTCTTGGTTAAGCATATCCTTCTGGCTCTTTCTCATGTCTTTGTTACCTGTGATTTGCTCTTTCATAGCATCCTATAAATCCTTAGCTGTAGTATAATCTTTGAATTTATGAGCTATCTCAATGGTATGTGCCATAGTGATGGCACCATATGCTTTATCATCAAGCTCCATCCTTTTCAAATCCTACTCATCCCAAAGATGTTTAGGTTTAAGAACCCATTCTCCTTTATCATTTTTGTATACAGGGATATACGAAACTTGCTTGATAGATCTCATCATCTTGGGTTCAGTATAAATGACACGATTCTCAAACCGATATGCCTAGTATAAGTGGCTTTGTGCTAGTACCAATCTTATTGTCAAGATCAGAGTGGCAGTGATGTGCTTCAAATTTGCCATTGTTCTCACTTGACATGAGAAAATTCTTCAAACTTAAAGTTCTCGTGCAAACAACATAAACCTTTCGCGCGAAAAGTTTTGTAACTGATTTTTGCAAAATATTCAAGTTTTCGCGCGAATGGAATTTTTTGTAACAAACTTTTCAACCAACTCTTGTGAAACTTAAACTTTTCGCACGAAGTTTGACTTTTGTAGGAAAATATCAACTTTTCGTCTGACTTATTTCTTCAATTCAAAGATTTTCAGCTTCAATCATTCACCTAATTGATTAAAATTTGATTAAATATTCAATCAGTGATTTAGGTTCAAGTAAGATCCTAATTGTCTTTAATTGATTCAATTAAGCCCGTTTAAGCTAAAAAATGTTATAAATTCATTAATCAACGAACGTATCAGCTTCACCATCTTCAAATTGATCAAATTCAACAGAACACAAATTTATCTTCGATTATCAATCAATTCGATGGTCACAAACTCTTCAAATCTCTACTTCAATCTTCAATTCAATCGATCTAGAGCATACCAAGCTCTGATATCAATTGTAAGGATCAACAATCACATAAGATCAATCTCACAACAATAACGTGATTGTGGAATTGAAAGATAGAAGATAAGAACGAATGTAATAACTTTCAATTGTATTGCCCTTTAATTTTAGATGAATTACAATATGAGTGAAAATCAGAAAATGATAAAAGTTGCAACTAATTACATTACAAAACTTCTATATATAATAAATTAGTAGTTCTCGCACGAGTCAATAGGTTCTCACGCGACAAGATGTTGTCGTGCGGCAAACAAGTTGGCGTGCAACAGCTTGAAATTTGTTGCTTGACTTGATCTTGATCTTTATCTTAATCATCATTTACCGAGCCTCTAGGTTCAGCCGATACACTTAATGAAATATTATTGTTTTGTAAAATCTATAGTTTACTAAATAATGATTTAATTTCATAAAACATACTCTATTGATTATTTTTTATCTCATATATATTGCGTTAAGTACTTCACGTTAAGTCTTTAATTTTTTATTATTAATGTGTCAGGAAATATTGGAGCATTGTAGGTTGGTTGATGCGGCATATGAAAACAGTAATCATCGGTAAATGTTATTACAAGCTAAATATTTTATGTTTATCAAAAGAGATTTATATGCAACACCTCTTATGAAATTAAAAAGGAAAGGAAAGAAAATAAGAAAAAGGGGGAAATTGTGGATCATAACTTAGGGACAAAGGATTCAGGTGTTTGTTGGCACGTAAGCGGTATCAAGGAGAAGGTTTCGACATGTGGAAGCATGACAAAGAGAAAGTTATGGACCTTAACTCATGTCCTTAATTTCCATAAAGTCAAGGCAATTCGTAAGGTTTCGACGTGCCAATGATTAACCGCCAACAAAGGCTACAAAGCGTGACGTCTAGTATCACGTCTAGTATCACGGTCTATAACATTGTGCTGACCAATCTATTAAAAGAAAGGCTAAGGATGGTCATTTCACTCAAATCTCAAAGCTCTTTCTTGTTTACAGGCTTCTAGTGTTGTTTTCCAAGCAGTCTAGAAAACTTCCAGTATGTTCTCTAGTTTCAAAGTTGCAAATTACAATTAATAATGGCATACAAATAGAGTTAGGGTAATATTTGAGGTAGGTTTAAGAGATTTGATCAAAGTATAGGCATATGGATTGATCACTCATATTTAAAGAAGGAAGGTTACTCAAAACCAACCGCATTACTGACTAGCTAGCAAGTTAAATTCCATAGGTGTCATTCTAAGACTTCCTTACTCCTAAATAGGATCAAATAACCGGTTCGGTGATAATACCATACAAAACTCGGATGAGTCATCATGATTACTTTCAAAACTATGATTGTACGTACACTATGCATACAATAGTAGATATGTGAATGTTGCAATATGCAAAGGTCAGTAAGGGTAACTGGATCCTTATAGCATGTGTTGAAAATAGGTTAGGGGTTCTTGCAAGTTAAAATAAGGCAGGGGTGTCTATATATTTCCCAACACACGACTATGACACCTCGTATATCCAGGTTAACGTCATTAATTCGATTCTTGCTACCCTAATCGTTTTCTCATAATATATTTTAATAATTTATTGGAGTATATAACCATAGTATGTAATTCATATTTGGTTTTATGTTGAACTTTTACCGACTTAGTGTAAACTTTAATTTATATATCTTTTTAAACTTGTAAAATTACATATTTTCTCAAATCATGCTTAATGAACATTGTATATTATGCATTGAAAACTTGTGTTTTGAAAAATGTGTAATTTAACAAGGTTATAAAGGAATAGATTTAATTATTCCTATTTTGATAATCCAACTTCAAGCTAAGTTTATACAAAACATGTACTTCACTTAAAGTTATTTCCTTTAGCTTTATATGTAAATGTGATTACATTTAAATATGTTGATGAAACTACAACCACCAAACACTTTCCTTTTGGTGGGGCTGAGGTTTAGTGAGTATATGAAAATGACTTGGGCCAAGTGATCAAAAGCAACGGCTAATATTGAATCATGTGGTTTGAATATCAAAAGTGTTAATAGCTCAAAAGTACGATTTGATTGGGAAATAATGGTAGAGGTCCAATTGGAGATTAAGTTATTACATGCTAGAACCATTATTAGTTTGTAGAGGTCGTGTTGGCAATATTGTGTGCAATAACATGTGAGAGGAAATCACTAGAATTTGGAGAACATAGGGCCAATATTTGCATATATTTTCTTTAACAATGTAGGATGTAAGACGACACGTTGTTCTCGTTGTATAGAATTGTCGGTAGTCACATTTTGAGGTAAATAGTTGTGTGAGAGCATTAAAAAGGTATTTTTAGAGATTAAACTTCAACATTTATATTATGTGTGTCACCAAGAGGACATTTTGGTTTTAATGCATCGCGTCTTTATCAAATGGTAGGGATATAAATTTTGCAACGTGTAGACATATGATTAATAATAGTAGATTAAGAGTTATTGTATAAATTATATTTGACTAGGTTAAAATCTCGTGTAATACACGGGTTAAATAAATTTACTGTTATATCTTTAATAATATACGAAGTTGTGTCTTAACATTGTGTATATGTATCTAAAATAAATATTTAAAAATAAAACTATTATATAATAAATTTAAAAATAGTATAATTGTTTTATCTCTTGAACAAGTACGTATATATAATTTTATACATATCTTATATTAAAATATCGTACTGTAACTTTTCGTGTTTATTACAAACTATAATCCGTTAATAAATGTGTATATATATATATGTATATATATATATCTTATAACCTATTTATTGTTTATATACTAGTTATTCATATGCAATTATAATTATATTTTATCTTCAAACATGGTTTTATAGTTCATAAATTTTTATTACTAATTATTATTATTTTATTAATTCAATTCGTGTAATACACGAGATACTAACCTAGTATTGAATAAACACATATATATTAAACATATTTGAAAATTTGAAGTTAACATATTTAAAATTTTAATTATAGATAGTTATTAACTAAAGAATATTTATTTGACATTTGAAGTTAAAATATTTATTTCTTAAATTTATTACTATTTAAGAGGAGAGAGACTGAAAAATCAATTATTAAATAGCTTAGAATCGTGACACATGTGTAGTTTTATTTTTATTTATTAATATAAAGATGTGTGAATAATTATTAAAACTAACTACATTTTATTTTAAATGTTTAATGGTTTAGTTACTTATATATAATAAATATAATTTAATATGAGAGAGACAAGAAACATAAATATAGATATATTTGTTTTACCATATTTTAGTTAAAAAGGAAAATCAATCTAATTTTTTTATAATTTCCGTAATTATTATGAAAGAGATGCGGGAAAATAATTTTTTTGATATGCTAAAATGATGACACGTGTCATTTGATATGCTAAAATAATGACATGTGTTCTGTCACACCCCAACCTTGACGGCGGAAACGTCGAAGTGTGAGGGTTAAGATTGTTCACAACCACATAACGCTATGATTAAAATGTAAATGCCATTAATTAATTGTTTTCAAACACCACATACATAAATGTCTCAAAACAACCCAAACAACAAAAAAATAGAAGGAAATTTCAAATGTCTTTACTAAGTCTAAGTCCAGTCCTAAATTTAAGCATTTCCTTCAATCATCTTTAAACTTGCACATTACCTGAAACATGTTGAAAAATAAGGTCAACTAACAAGTTGGTGAGTTCCATGGTTTTAAGTACAATAAGTATCTCGTAAAGTGGCAATTCTAGTCAATGGTCACAGAATAAGTAAGTATATAGAACATGCATAGTTACAACCAAACCTTGACTGAACAACATATGAATAAGCATGATTAGCTAAGTATTTGGTTCCCTAGTGCACAAGCATACGGCTCCTAGGAGTCGGCAATACATCGACTTTAGCACCAAATAGGCTTGTCAGGCCCAAAGATCTAAGACTTCGCCAGGCTAGACATAGTTAATGATTGCACACATATGACTCATCTCATATATAACTTAACACATTCAAATACCACGACTATGTAAAGAATTGCACGTGCATAATAAGTATCAAGCGTGTAAGAGTATGTTGTATAACCAACATGTTTCCCCCAAAAGGTGTAAAATATAAGTAAACGGGGCATAAGAACTCACTTGTTAATAAGGTTTGAAGATGAAATAAAATAACCACGAATAAGATCCAACACAATCGTCACAACACACCTAAACGAAATAAAGTAGCGCGTTATAATTGTTTGATGATTAATTGTAGGTCTAATAGGATTAATAATTATTCGTATCTATTATATGTTATTGATGCGATCGGATAAATGGAAATGGATTTTATACTTTGAAATAATTAATATTTGCGCGTGTGAGAAAGAATAAGTACAACTTGATTTAATTGTACGTTTAATCGATTTATAATATTGTATATTATAATAAGTGATTTAGCTATTATAAAGAGCTATGTAAAAAATATATATTATATATATATATATAGGTATAATAACTAACAATTTAATTGTTGAATATATATATATATATTATATATATATATATATATATATATATATAATATACAAGTATTATGTTCACACATTCTTTGTATTTTTTTTGAAATACAATAATGTATTTATAAATACAAAGGTATTTTATAAAAATTCATTTAGTCACAAATTAATTAAACAAAAATAAAAAAATAATCTGCATTTTACAAAATTATTTTTAGAAATTTTCAGATAAAAAAAAATTAAATAATTAAAAGAAGTGAAGAAAAGGAAAAATTTGAAGAAAAAGGGAAAAAGGGAAAAAGGGGGTTGCCCGGGGTCGAACCCGGGACCTCCCTTGGAAACTAGGGCGCAGGAACCAGTGAACCAGGGCCAAGGCCTTGGTTTCACTTTGGTTTGTCTTAATTTTAAACTCTGTCTCCCTAGGTTCCCCCAATCCTATGAACTCTAATTTCAAAAGAATCAAAATCGGCCCTCGATTCGGTGTTAATCACCTAAATCATCATAGGGATTTTGATCTTTGAACAAAATCGAGTAGAAAACAGATTTCAATTACCTGTTTTGATGAGATAAGGGTGATTTCGAATTCGGTTTAGGTTTCGGGTGTTCTTGGTTTGGGGTTTTCTGATCGAGTGGTTTTCTTGTGAAATTGAAGGTTTGGAGAGTTCAGGAACTTCACAATGAACCGAAAACCCATAATTTATAGGCTTCATTTCATGGATTCGAGCCTTTCTCTCTCGATTTAAAAACGCGTTCGAAGTTTACCAAATTAGGAGATTTGAAGCTGTTAATTTGCAATGGTGATTGAATAATTGATTGATTAAGCCGCGTTTTTAGTTTGGGAGTAATTAATTTGATTGAAAACTTCGAATTTGGCAGGATTCGATTTCAAAGTTTCCATCGTTGAACTTGGTTCGATTTGGAAGGTTTTCACGCGCGAGAATCTTAAATTGAACTAAGGTTCAGGTTCGAAACACCGGGTCGAGGGGTTTGGGGCGGTTTAATTGATCAAAGGCAACAAAACGAAGGTTTGAAGCTTCGCCGGAGCTCGGCCGGAGCTCGGCCGAAGCCGCCGAAAAGCGGGCAAGTAAAAACAGAAGGTTTACACCTTCAGCCCCTGAAGTTTGGGCGTTTTACACATTTGACCCCCGCAGTTTGGGCGTTTGGTCAAATGGTTTTAAACTTTTGATTACAAGTTTGAAAAATTACAAAACACCCCCCCATACTTTGAGTTTTAAAGAAGATTGTTTTTATTATTATTGTTATTATTATTATTATTATAAAAGTTATTATTAGTATTATTATTATTAGAGATTATTATTTTTATAATAATTCTTATTATTATTATTATTAACATTTTTTTTTGTTAAATTCATTTTAAGCATTATTATTACCATTGATAATATTGATAACTATTATTTGTAAGGTTACAATCCTTTTAAGCATTATAATATTAAGTTTTGTATAACACTTTGTTATTAATCACCAATAACTAAATTTATTAACCAACAATAAGTTTACTAAGCAGAACAAGTCCTCAAAGATTCAAACGACAAACAAGGCCCATACAAGAAGTAATGCTAACTTTTAATTAATGCAAAAACAGGATGTTACAGTCTCCCCAACTTAAAAGAATTTCGTCCCGAAATTAGAAAAACGAAAGGGGTTACAAGAATAGGGAAGGGTACGTCTTCTTCATAAGATCTTCACGCTCCCAGGTGAATTCTGCTCCTCGTTTGTTCTCCCACCGAACCTTTACAATCGGGGTTGTAGAGGTCCTAGTCTTCTTCATAATGTGATCCATGATTTCGACGGGTTTCTCCACGAAATGCAGCGACTCGTCGATCTGGATGTCTTCTAATGGCACATATAGATTATCGTCGGCCAAACACTTCTCAGATTCGAGACATGGAAGACCGGGTGGATTCCGCTAAGATCGGAGGGTAGTTCGAGTTTATAAGCTACTTCCCCGACCCTTTTCAGGATCTTGAATGGTCCTACAAATCTCGGAGCTAACTTGCCCTTTCTCCCAAAACGAACTACACCCTTCCATGGTGAGACCTTGAGAAGGACCATCTCCCCAACTTGGAATTCTAGTGGCTTTCGACGCTTATCGGCGTAACTTTTCTGTCGACTCCTTGCCACTTCCAGGTTCTTGCGGATGATAGCGACTTTATCAGTCGTCTCTTGTATGAGCTCGGGACCGGTGATAAGGTTTTCACCGATGTCGGTCCAGCAAATTGGTGAGCGACACTTACGACCGTAAAGTGCTTCAAACGGTGCCATTTGGATGCTGGAGTGGTAACTGTTGTTGTAGGAGAATTCTGCGAGCGGTAAATGGGTATCCCAGTCACCACCAAAGTCAAGAACACAAAGACGCAACAGGTCTTCCAGAGTTTGGATCGTCCGCTCGTCGGTTTGACCATCGGTTTGGGGATGGTAAGCCGTACTTAAATCCATTGCGTTCCCAGAAGTTCTTGCATGGAGGACCAGAAATGAGAAGTAAAGCGAGCGTCTCGGTCGGATATATATGGAGAGGCACTCCATGGCGGCTTACGATCTCGTCGATGTAAATCCGAGCTAACCTCGATGTCTTATATGTGTCGCGTATGGGTATGAAGTGTGCCGACTTGGTCAATCGGTCGACGATTACCCATATGCTATCGTGCCCACGAGAAGTCCGGGGTAGCTTGGTTATGAAGTCCATGGATATATGCTCCCATTTCCACATAGGAATTTCGGGTTGTTCGAGTAATCCACTTGGACGCTGGTGTTCCGCCTTAACCTTCGTGCATGTAAGGCACTTAGCAACATAGGTTGCTATGTCTCGTTTCATTCCGGGCCACCAATACTGACTACGTAAGTCCATGTACATCTTATCGGAGCCCGGGTGGACAGAATAACGAGTCTGATGAGCTTCGTTCATGATAAAAGTCCGAAGGTTATGCGTTTGGAATCCAAATTCTGTTTGCGAAATACATTAACCCATTTGCTCTCGCTTCCAATTGAGCTAGGAGGTTTGGCTCAAGTTCTTCCCTCATACTTTCTTCTTCGTTTGCACCTCTTGCTGGGCTTCCCGAATGCTTGACTCGATGTCACAGTCGACCCTTAAGTTTTGGAGTAGTACCGTTGCATTGTCGACATCGAGTCGGACTTCGGTGTCAAACTCCACCAATGTATCGAACCATTGCCGTTGGTCGCGAATCTCTTGTATAGAGACCAACTTTTGATGTGTCTTTCGACTCAACGCATCGGCTACGACATTTGCCTTGCCGGATGGTACCGAATATCATAGTCGTAGTCATTAATTAGTTCCAACCAACGACGTTGCCTCATGTTGAGGTCCTTCTGGTTGAAAACGTGTTGAAGGCTCTTGTGGTCCGTATAAACTATACACTGCGTGCCGTATAGGTAATGTCTCCAGATTTTTAGAGCAAAGACCACCGCTCCGAGCTCGAGATCGTGCGTCGTGTAATTTACCTCATGAACCTTCAATTGTCTCGAGGCATAAGCTATGACCTTTCCTCGTTGCATGAGGACACAACCAAGGCCTTGTTTCAACGCATCGCAGTATACCGTGAAGTCGTCATTTCATCCGGTAGAGCCAGAATAGGAGCATTACATAACTTATGCTTTAATGTCTCGAACGCCTCTTCTTGTTCGGCTTTCCACTCGAAAGGCTGGTGCTTCTGGTCAGGAACGTGAGTGGCTTTGCGATTTTTGAGAAATTGGCAATGAATCGTCGGTAATACCCGGCTAGACCAAGGAACGATCGAATTTCTGTTGGAGTCGTGGGAGCACTCCAATTTCTAACGGCTTCAACCTTCGCCGGGTCGACGTGAATTCCTTGGCTATTCACAACGTGTCCCAAAAATTGCACCTCTTCGAGCCAAAACTCACATTTTGAGAACTTTGCGTATAATTGCTCCTTCTTCAACAGTTCGAGGATTTGTCGGAGATGAAGTTCATGTTCGGACCGGGTCTTGGAATAAATAAGAATGTCGTCAATGAAAACAATGACAAACTTGTCTAAGTATGGCTTGCACACTCGGTTCATAAGGTCCATGAAGACCGCAGGAGCATTGGTTAAGCCGACATAACCATAAACTCGTAATGTCCATACCGAGTGCGAAATGCGGTCTTTGGAATGTCGTCGTCGTGGACTCGCAGTTGGTGATAGCCCGAACGCAAGTCGATTTTTGAAAAGATTGCAGCTCCTTGAAGTTGATCGAAGAGGTCGTCGATACGAGGAAGAGGATACCGGTTCTTGACGGTTAACTTGTTGAGCTCCCGGTAATCGATACACATGCGAAAAGACCCATCTTTCTTCTTCACAAACAAGACAGGTGCACCCCAAGGGGAAGAACTAGGGCGTATGAATCCCTTCTCAGATAATTCTTGGAGTTGGCTAGAGAGTTCTTGCATCTCCGATGGTGCGAGTCGGTAGGGTGATTTAGCCACAGGGCTAGCTCCCGGAATTAGATCGATTTTGAATTCCACTTCCGTACGGGAGGTAACCCACTAAGGTCGTCGGGGAAACTTCAGGGAATTCCCGAACAATTGGAACATCCTTGAGTTCTTTCCCTTCGACCTTGGTGTTGACCAAGTAGGCTAGAAAAGCCGGATAGCTTTTACCCAAATACTTCCGGGCTTGGGTGCATGACATTAGTTTGAGTCCTTTGGATGACCGTTCGCCGAATACCTTCAACGTATCACCAGAGGGTAAGGGTATGAGAATGCATTTCTCGAAGCAAACGATCTCGGCATGATTCTGCGATAGCCAATCCATACCAATAATAACGTCGAAACTCCCAAGCTTCATAGGAATGAGGTCGATAAGAAATTTGTGGTTGTCGAGTCGCAATAGACAATCACGAATGATCACGTCGACGGTAATGGGTTCTCCATCAGCAACTTCGACAGTGAGCGGGTTCACTAGATTTGAGCGAGGTTTCAAAAGTGTCGGCTCGAATTCTGAGGATACGAAACTCTTATCGGCACCCGAATCGAATAATACGTAGGCATAGGTATCGTTAATAAGAAAACATACCTGTGTAGGTTTTTAAAATGCACTTAAGGGTACAAACAAGGAATTTTAAGAGAAAGCTTACGAAGATAGAGTTGAAAGTTATACCGTTCACCACGTCGTTGTTCGCTTGGGCTTGGTTTGCGTTGATGTTGAAGGCACGTCCACGAGCTTGTGGAACTTTGCCCACAAGGCGAGGGCATTGGGGTTGGTAGTGACCTGGTTCTCCACAGTTGTAGCATGCCCGTTTGGTTCCGTCACTGCGTTCCCCAGTGCTCGGCGACACGTTGCCACGAGATGCCCATACTTGCCGCATAGTGTGCAGATGCGACACGGGAGATTCCCCGGATGATGGTACTTACATGTGTTGCACAACGGTAGAGGACCTGCATAAGCCCTTGCCACGGGCACTTGTGCTGCCGGTGCCCCCGGGAACACACTGCCTCTGGGTGGCTTAGGAGCGGCCACGGCGTAGTTCCGTGCCGGTACAAACTTCCTTTTCCTGTTATCAACCTTAGCCTCCTTGACCTCCTCGGGAACCGTCTTCTCAGTCTTCTGGTCCCCTTTGCAGACATGGTGCCTGCCCGGATGTGGTTTTCTGTTAGCTGGGCAGTAATTGTAATAGCTTCTTCTAGGGTTGCGGGTCGGCTACCCACAACGGCATCCTGAATCTGAGGCGGCACCCCCCTTGATAAATTTTTCCACATTACGGGCAACAGTATCCACCATGTGGGGCAACAGTATGCTCAGCTCGTGATGGCGGGTAGAATAGGCTAGATGGTTCCCGCCATCCTGTTTCAAGTTCCAGAATTCTTCTTCTAGCTTCTGGATCTCACTTCTCGGGCAAAACTTGGCGATGGCTATGTTCTTGAACTCCTCCCAGGTTAAAGCCAAGATCGCGTCGGGACCTCGGTTTCGCTTTTCACTGTTCCACCAAGTTAAGGCCTTTGTTGCAGCATACTGGTGGCATACCTCACCTTAAGTGCTTCGGGGCACTCACAGTTGACGAAGGTGTTTCCATCCCTTCAAACCATTCTAGGAGGCCGGTGGCACCTTCCTTGCCACTGAAACTGGGAGGCTTGCATGAACTGAAGTGTTTGAAGGTGCACGACTGGTTGTTACGGCCTTGGTTTGCACTAGTTTCTCCTTGCCGTTGCTGTTGTTCGTGACGTTTGCAATCATGGTGCTGCTGAGTTCAGCCACCATAGTCGGGATGACCGCAGCCATTTGCCGGGCAATCATGGCGGCAAGCTTACGGTCGGATCTTCCTCGGTTTCCGTGATAACGAGACATGCTGGAAAAATACAAATTGGATTAGGATAGGTTTAAAAGAATAGTAAGGATGAACAGTTAAAGTATGGATAAGAGTCATACGGAATGATTCCATTTGATGACGCATCACCATTTGGAAACGTTGACACGTCAAGATAAATTGACCCATTTGCCTCAGAAACTAGTGTTTAATGGCCATAGTTTATCACTCATCCCGGAAATCCCCAGGTAAGCATGACTGGTCCCGTAGGATTTATACGAATGCTTACCTTAGCCCGAAGGCCTTTTGCCAGGAAAACCAGGATACAGGTATCTATGTACCACACTAGCTCTATGGTTCATGGAATCAAAATCTTGATGAGATTGATAAGATTGGACATAAAGTCTGAAGAATTCCTATCAATAGATTCTACTCGGCGACGAGAAAAGTTTAAGAAGTAGCAACAGTCGGGGTGAATCAACGTTTAAGATAAGTCTAGGGGAGACGAGTAACCATGTATTATTCATGCAAGTAAGGCACCTATACTAAGGCATCACATTGCACATAAGGCATAGCGTTAGGCAGCATGCAAACAATATGTATGTATTCATAAGAATACTATTCTATAAGGATCATGCATAAACTATAGTCTAGGTCATCATTTCTAATAACCTAAATCCCTATAGTTATGGGCTCTGATACCAATCTGTCACACCCCAACCTTGACGGCGGAAACGTCGAAGTGTGAGGGTTAAGATTGTTCACAACCACATAACGCTATGATTAAAATGTAAATGCCATTAATTAATTGTTTTCAAACACCACATACATAAATGTCTCAAAACAACCCAAACACAAAAAAAAATAGAAGGAAATTTCAAATGTCTTTATTAAGTCTAAGTCCGAGTCCTAAATTTAAGCATTTCCTTCAATCATCTTTAAACTTGCACATTACCTGAAACATGTTGAAAAATAAGGTCAACTAACAAGTTGGTGAGTTCCCATGGTTTTAAGTACAATAAGTATCTCGTAAAGTGGCAATTCTAGTCAATGGTCACAGAATAAGTAGTATATAGAACATGCATAGTTACAACCAAACCTTGACTGAACAACATATGAATAAGCATGATTAGCTAAGTGTATTTGGTTCCCTAGTGCACAAGCATACGGCTCCTAGGAGTCGGCAATACATCGACTTTAGCACCAAATAGGCTTGTCAGGCCCAAAGATCTAAGACTTCGCCAGGCTAGACATAGTTAATGATTGCACACATATGACTCATCTCATATATAACTTAACACATTCAAATAACCACGACTATGTAAAGAATTGCACGTGCATAATAAGTATCAAGCGTGTAAGAGTATGTTTGTATAACCAACATGTTTCACCCCAAAAGGTGTAAAATATAAGTAAACGGGGCATAAGAACTCACTTGTTAATAAGGGTTTGAAGATGAAATAAGAATAACCACGAATAAGATCCAACACAATCGTCACAACACACCTAAACGAAATAAAGTAGCGCGTTATAATTTGTTTGATGATTAATTGTAGGTCTAATAGGATTTAATAATTATTCGTATCTATTATATGTTATTGATGCGATCGGATAAATGGAACGAATGGATTTTTATACTTTGAAATAATTAATTATTTGCGCGTGTGAGAAAGAATAAGTACAACTTGATTTAATTGTACGTTTAATCGATTTATAATATTGTATATTATAATAAGTGATTTAGCTATTATAAAGAGCTATGTAAAAAAAAAAAATATATATATATATATATATATATAGGTATAATAACTAAACAATTTAATTGTTTGAATATATATATATATATATAAATATACAAGTATTATGTTCACACATTTCTTTTGTATTTTTTTTGAAATACAATAATGTATTTATAAATACAAAGGTATTTTATAAAAATTCATTTAGTCACAAATTAATTAAACAAAAATAAAAAGAATAATCTGCATTTTACAAAATTATTTTTAGAAATTTTCAGAATAAAAAAAAAGTTAAATAATTAAAAAGAAGTGAAGAAAAGGAAGAAAATTTGAAAAGAAAAAGGGAAAAAGGGAAAAAGGGGGTTGCCCGGGGTCGAACCCGGGACCTCCCTTGGAAACTAGGGCGCAGGAACCAGTGAACCAGGGCCAAGGCCTTGGTTTCACTTTGGTTTGTCTTAATTTTAAACTCTGTCTCCCTAGGTTCCCCAAATCCTATGAACCCTAATTTCAAAAGATCAAAATCGGCCCTCGATTCGTGTTAATCACCTAAATCATCATAGGGATTTTGATCTTTGAACAAAATCGAGTAGAAAACAGATTTCAATTACCTGTTTTGATGAGATAAAGGGTGATTTCGAATTCGGTTTAGGTTTCGGGTGTTCTTGGTTTGGGGTTTTCTGATCGAGTGGTTTTCTTGTGAAATTGAAGGTTTGGAGAGTTCAGGAACTTCACAATGAACCGAAAACCCATAATTTATAGGCTTCATTTCATGGATTCGAGCCTTTCTCTCTCGATTTAAAAACGCGTTCGAAGTTTACCAAATTAGGAGATTTGAAGCTGTTAATTTGCAATGGTGATTGAATAATTGATTGATTAAGCCGCGTTTTTAGTTTGGGAGTAATTAATTTGATTGAAAACTTCGAATTTGGCAGGATTCGATTTCAAAGTTTCCATCAGTTGAACTTGGTTCGATTTGGAAGGTTTTCACGCGCGAGAATCTTAAATTGAACTAAGGTTCAGGTTCGAAACACCGGGTCGAGGGGGTTGGGGCGGTTTAATTGATCAAAGGCAACAAAACGAAGGTTTGAAGCTTCGCCGGAGCTCGGCCGGAGCTCCGGCCGAAGCCGCCGGAAAAGCGGGCAAGTAAAAACAGAAGGTTTACACCTTCAGCCCCTAAAGTTTGGGCGTTTTACACATTTGACCCCCGCAGTTTGGGCGTTTGGTCAAATGGTTTTAAACTTTTGATTACAAGTTTGAAAAATTACAAAACACCCCCCCCATACTTTGAGTTTTAAAGAAGATTGTTTTTATTATTATTGTTATTATTATTATTATTATAAAAGTTATTATTAGTATTATTATTATTAGAGATTATTATTTTTATAATAATTCTTATTATTATTATTATTAACATTTTTTTTTGTTAAATTCATTTTAAGCATTATTATTACCATTGATAATATTGATAACTATTATTTGTAATGTGCCCCTTTTGATCTCTCAGAAATTTGATAAACGGACTTTCTAGAGACCCCCGTTACAATCCTTTTAAGCATTATAATATTAAGTTTTGTATAACACTTTGTTATTAATCACCAATAACTAAATTTGTTAACCAACAATAAGTTTACTAAGCAGAGCAAGTCCTCAAAGATTCAAAACGACAAACAAGGCCCATACAAGAAGTAACGATGCTAACTTTTTAATTAATGCAAAAACACAGGATGTTACATGTTCTAAGAAAACCTTCTTTTATTATAGGTTATAGATATTGATTATAAATATGTTATAGATTTTAACAGATACTATAATTAAAGTTGGAAGTGGCATACAAGTTTTAACGAAGTAGCAGGGTGGTTTAACTAGTTAACTAAATTTTTATAAATCTTATCTTTTCTATATGCTAAAGTGACAAATAAAAAATAGAGTTAATTTTAATTTTGTTTTTTATTGTTTGACTGAAATAACTATTTTTCTTTAAAATATTAAAGACATTAATTTCACTTTAAAAGGTTATTTCAATTTCACTCTAAAAGTTTGATTATTTTATATAAAGTTGAAACAAATTATAATTTTTTGATATTTAAATAAATTAATGAAACTAAAACTGACATTGAAACAAATTAATAAATTTTTGGAGGTAAATGATATTTTTAATAGTTTAGTGAAAAATAATTATTTTGACAAAGCTTAAAAAGTAAAATGGAACTTTAACTCTATAAAATATTTTATAATAAAAGTAGTGTTGAATTCAAGTCCCATATAAGACAAAATAAATAGGGAGTTTCAAATTAGGTGGTTTTTCTCACCTAAGTTAGATTTTTTAATTGTAGTTTTCAGGTTCGGGACAAATGGTAACAGACTGATATATGAGCTTTCTTTTGAGGACGTGTCATTTAGTGTTTTAAAGTTTCATACTTGAGTCATAAAGATGATCGGGTGGACCTGTTGCTCGTCAGTGATCTAACTAGCCGTACAACAAATATAAAATTGTATATTTATTTAAGGTTTTCGGTATAAAAAAGAATAAGATGTGTGCAAAGGCAAACAAACAAAGTAAAAAAAATATTTATGTGTATCTAAACAACGAAAGTATCTATCGAACGTTGAAATTTGGCTTTTTATGCTAACGGTTGGTCGTACAGGCTGGCAATTGGTGAGAGTTGGTAACTAAAATCTTTAAAAAAGAAAAAAACTTTTTTTTTTCAAAATAGCGCAACCGACACTCAATTGGGCCCCACTAGAAAAATAATAAAACTCATTTTATATATTATTTAAGAATTCGACACTTTTTAAATGTCGACATTTAAGAATATCGAGTTCATGCCATAACTACATTCAAACAAGATAATTTATTATATAATTTAATAATTCATTGGTTGGTAGTAATTTATATATATTAAGAATTACGACACTTTTAATTTATATATTTGTTATCAAAAGTTCAAAAAAATCTTACATGTATACTAATATAAATTTACAGTTATAAATTTATAATAGGCGATATAATAAAAAATCTTCCCTAAATGAAAATAAATCTAAGTGTGATAATATTATGAAAGTGTGTTTTTGTTATTAATAACGAAAGTAAAAACTAAAAATATCAAGCTATATCGGTTTATGTTATTAAAACTCAATAAAAATAAAAACTGAAGTTATTATTAATTAAATTCTCACTACGAATTAGTAATAACAAATGAGTCATGGGTTAAGTAATTAAAATTCTATAATATAACACTAAATATAGTTTTATTATAATCTAAATAACATATTGTGAAAAAGCAATCTCGTATCCTACATTTCAACGTGGAAATATTAATTATTACCTCTGTGTGTATATAACGAACACTTTAAAGTTTAAACACACAAGCCACTCACTCCACTAGCTTTATCTTTCAATCCCACAATCACCACCACCACCATTATTATCATCATCACCACCAACACCACTGCCGTCACCGCCGTCGCCGCACCACCACCAATGAAGACGGTGCCGCCACACTCTCTCTCTTTCCTCCTCCTCCTCCTCCTCTCGCTCACCGCCACCGTCCACGCCCACAACATCACCCGCATTCTCGCGAAACACCCCCAATTCTCAACCTTCAACCACTACCTCACCATCACTCACCTCGCTAACGAAATCAACCGCCGCCAGACCATCACCGTCTGCGCGGTCGATAACGATGCCATGTCATCGCTAATATCCAAACACCTCTCTCTCCAAACCATGAAAAACGTCCTCTCTCTCCATGTATTCGCCGACTACTTCGGCTCCAAAAAGCTCCACCAAGTCACCAAGGGCTCCACCTCCACCGCCACCATGTACCAAGCCACCGGTGAAGCCACAGGTATTAAAATATATCGGATTAGGGTTTCTAGTATTGAGCCTACACGACCATAATATTAATTAAACTTTCTTTAATATAAGTCCACATATTATTATTATTATTGTATCACAACTATTCAAAATAATAAAATATTTAATTATTCAATTTAATTTATTCTTTTACCATCTTACATAGGAACTGCCGGATATGTCCATATCACTGACGTCAAAGGCGGAAAAGTCCGTTTTACTCCGGAAGACAACCCAACCCAAACCGACACCATTTACGTCAAATCGATCCTCGAGATGCCGTACAACATATCGGTGATCCAAATAAGCGCGTTGCTACAGTCGCCCGAGGCCGAAGCACCCACCGCGGCCCCAGACCTAAATTTAACCTCTTTGTTACAACGTGACGGATGTCAAGCGTTCCACGACCTGCTCACAAGCTCAGGAGCGATCGGAACGTTTATGAGCAACGTCGAAAGCGGAGTGACGGTTTTTTGTCCCGACGACGATGCGATCGCAGCATTCGCGCCAAAGTATAAGAACCTAACGGCCCCGGAGAAGACGTCATTGTTGCTTTACCACGGCGTACCGGTGTATAATTCGATGGGGATGTTGAGATCTAGCAATGGCTTGATGAACACGTTAGCGACCGAAGGCGCAAAAAAGAAGTACGATTTCACGGTGCAGAACGACGGTAACGACGTGACGTTGAAGACGAAAATCGTCACGGCCAAGATCACCGGAACGGTGGTTGATGAAGAGCCGATAGCGATTTACACCATTGATAAAGTGTTGAAGCCTAAGGAGATATTCAAAGGTACAATTTTGTTTGAATTGAGTTTATTTTGATACACTTGTTGTTTTTGGTTAGAAATGAATTTTCTTTTATAAATCCTAATTATTTTTACGTGACATAAAGTTGGATAAGATTTTTTATCGTAAAAGAATCTTTTACTATTGTCACGTAAACACTTTTATAATTAACATTTATGATACATACACTTTTTAAAATACTCACAAAGCGTATATTCATAGGTACGGTGGAGGCGGAGGAGCCAGCGGCGGCACCAAAAGCGGCGAAGAAGAAAAAGAAGACGGAGAAGAAGGGGGAGGAGGCGGAGGAAGAGGCGGAGGCGCCGGGGCCGGATGCTTCGGACGACTATGGTGAGGGTGATGTGGCGGATCAGACGGCTAGTGGTGGCGGAAGGGTGGTGGCGTCGGTGGCGATGGCGTTGGGTTGTTGGTGGTTGGTTTTTGTTTGATTTTATTATTTTTGTCGGTGGGGTAAAGTGACAGCGGGCATCATGGGTATCCCACGAGGCTTCCACATGCAGGATATAAATGGCTTTTCTTTTTTCTTTTTATTTATGAGTTGAGGATATTTATTTGGGTTTATTTATGAAAAAGAATAATGAGTTTTTTTTTTTGGGATTGTAATGACTATTTTGATGTATAGATTTGTATGATATACCGGTGCTTGATTTTTTTTATTTATTTTAGTGTTGTCATGTTTTAAGTGTTTTAAATATATATAAACTTGATCCGTAGTTTTCTTAGGTTGAACAATGATTTTTAATCTAACGGATCAAGGTAAGATACTTATAACATCTAATATTGCGAGGTCATGTGTTTAATTATTAATCTAAATAAAATGCTCAGAGTTAAGACAGTTTTTTTCTAGCAATACGTATCTTACTGATGGGGTTGGGGGTGTGGTCCCGGTTAGGAAATAATAGGTGTGCCCGATGAAAATAACATTTATCCTCAGAAGACCGAAGCAGGGTCGCACATTTACCGTTCAAAAAAAATAGTTGTCTTAGGTTGAATTTTGTCGGGTTATCTTTTTTCTTTATTTGATAAATAATACAATTTGAAAAAATACAATTTGAAAAAAATACAATTTGAAAAAATACAATTTGAAAAAATACAATTTGAAAAAATACAATGTTAACCAAAAAGTCTGTTTGTTTAATTAATCTGTACTATTTCTGTAGAGGTTTTATTTGGTTTGCATAATTTAACTTATGTAAAGAAAAATATCGAGTCTTTTCATTTTTTGGATTGTAGCTACTATTTTTTTACTCATATATCATATGATAAAATTACAATTCTCTCTTTTTATTTATTTTAATATTTAAAGTGTGAAGTTTAAAACAAGTTTCGAACCAATTAGTTTTTATTTTTTAACTATATATAAAACATAAGAATTAAATTGGAATATTATCAACGGAACTGTTAAATATAAAAGTCAGATCTCATGGATACGTTAAGAATTAAAAAATCTATCTACTGGTTGTGGACATGTGCCTAGTTGGCTTCTGATTTACATTTTTCTTTATTGATTTTCCTTTTTTCAGTGACGTTTTAATGTCCCAATGTAAATATTTAATTTCGTTTTACGTGTAAGAGAGACACATAATCAACTTATCAATTAGACAACTTTGACGAATTGAGTTAATAAGATTAAGCCATTTAATTATCCATATCTTGTTCTTAAACTTTATGTATAAGATTAGTAGTGAGAGTTAAAAACGTGTTTAGAATATTAAAGTTAAATTTTGGATAGTGTAAATTAAAAGTTTGTATAGTTTAAAAGTAACGTTAGATGTATGTAAGTTATTGTTTTAGAAAAAAATAGCAATGAATAGCATAATATTAAGAATCACTCATACTATGACAAATTGTATGTCACATCTAAATTACCTATGGAATAACAACCAACAATAAACGTATAACCATTTAGATTTTTTTATTAGGTCTAAATTGCGTCGGGAAATCATATATAATTTCAATCTCTCACTCATTTATATCTCGCAAAACACATTGGACGCGTAAAGACATTAAAGTTGTATTAACATAGTTTATAAGTAAGAATATTGAAGAACATCTACAAGCCAATGCCCAAAAGCTTAAATATATTCGTACTTCTTCTAAATCACATGAAGGTGGGAGTCGTTGCGATGTATACATCATTTTGCTTGAAGCATTTTAGTCGGTATCATAATGAGTATGCACATGACCTTTCTAATACTTAGGATATCAAATCTATACTATTACATGTGTCTGTATACACTTGTTTTATTTTAATTTTATTTATATGTTTCTATTTTTATGTATAATAAGTTGTTTGTAATTGCCCTATAAATTGAGGGCTTACCCTTCATTGTAAGGGAATCCCAAAAAAATTTTGATTTCTCATCTATCCAATGACATATTAAATCCATTCCGACACTTTTTTAGTCTCACCTTCTAATTTCTTAGCTTCATTCATTGTTCTTCACATTATACTTTATATTAAAAAAATGAGAAGTCTTTTTCACCTTCTTGTTATGCATACAAAGCTTCTTCTATTACTATGGTCATGTTTGAGATTGTTTATTTACATTTTCTTTTGATTTTTCAAAAGGAGTTTTAAGAAATTAGAATTTTTAACTTCTCAAAAACTTCTCTTTCTCACATCTTCATCTCCATTCAAATACATTTTCATTTACTTTTAACTTATCTTATTTTTAAAAGTTAAAAGAAGTTTTCAATAAGCAATCTCAAACACTCACTGTATCTCTGTAATGTTGTTCTCTATAAGTCGTTTTTTACCTTACTTGTGTATTTTACTTTATACTTTTTTTACTTGTTACCGATTGTTATTTTTACGTTTCACCTCTATGTACATTGTTCCATTTTCTTCTTTATACTATTCATAAATTGTACGATGGAAAATAAATGATTATGAGTCATTTCTTTCACTATACTAAGTCTAAAGAAATTCGTGTACATATTCTATTTGCCACACTAGAATTTTACTTGCATAAACATTATCTTTGCTCATAAACAATTTTATGTACACATTCTATTTTCTATTCTCTAACATCATATATTTACACTTTAAGAAAGGTTGAATATCAAATATATATAAAGAAAACAGCGAAAGAGGAATTTTGTGGTCAAACCTTCATCATCATGCTTATTAGTGTCTTGTATTTGTGGTGATCACTATCACCGTATAGTTTGATGTTGTTGCTAGATGATCACTTCCATATTAAGTGACATGATTAAGGCTAGGTGATCACTTCCATGTTAGTGAGACGAGTAGTGACGGATTCAGTATTATTACTCAATGAGGGCGAAAAACATGATAAAAGTAAATGTCATATAAATTACAAAAATAAATTTCACTAACTATAGCAAATCGAAACGCATATTACAATTGTTCTTTACGTGATTTCATCTTTTGAAAATTTTTAATTACAGTTATATCCATAACACTCCATAGTGCTTTTTTCTACGGCAGAAGCTACACAAGCATTCGAAAAATCTTCACCAACTCGATTGTGTAAACTTAACTTTACAATCTTCACTGTCGAAAAAGATCTCTCAAGTATTGCGATTGCAACGGGTAAAACTAATAAGAAAATGAGATATGTTTTATTGTTTCCACCATAACTCTACCAAGATCGGTCATATCATTCAAGTTATCAAATCTATCATCTTTTCACACATTGTCAATGTATAAGTCAAATTGAAGTGTAATAGCAATTTTTTCACATTTTCAAAATCATCCAGATAAATTTACACAATCTCAATAGCTTTGATACATCAAACTTAAAAAATAAATCATATGAATTGAAAACCATCTTGTTTTGAAGTAGTTTCATGTTAATTTCATTAAAACAATCGTCAAATCTTATAACAAATAACAATTCAAAGTAATAAAAATAAATTTCAACCCTTTGAATTGACTTGAAGAATGTATGAAATATGACAAAACTTTTTAGCTTACAAACCAAAATCAAATTCCTTGATCTACAAAAGTTTATCAAAACTGTATTAGAATATGTAATACAAATTTAAAGATTAAGAAAAAGATAACACAAAACCTTCCTAAACCATCCCCTATATATACGTATATAATATATATATGTATAGAGAGAGAGAGAGAGCATCACCCCCCCCCCCCCTCTCCAAGGTTGAATGTATCCGCCCTTGGAGCGATCATCGTACGATGATCACTTCTTTGCTAAGTGAAACATTTGTGTCACTGATCTCTAACAAATTAAAAATCCAGGTTGGAGAGAGGACATAAACTGTATCATTTAGCATCCACTTGAACCTCTATAAATCATTATTTTTATCTCTTAACTATTTTTTCTTACATTTCTTATATGCAACTAGTGTTCTCTCATATATGTATATAAGTTTTAAACATCATACTTCGTCAAGCAATCAAGAAACAAACAATAAAATTAAAAAAAAGTTTGCACTTCGTCTAGTTTTCTACACATGAATCAAATTTCATCTTCATTTAGATGATTTATTGATGTGTTATTATTTGAGTGTTTTCGAATTGAAATTCTTTTATTTTTTTAAGCTTAGATGTTTTGTTATCTTTTTTCATGATAACTTCATATTTTACACGTTGCTTATGGGTTCATCTATTTGTAAAGAGTTCAAGTACTTCGATTGTTATCCTTTTCCATGGTAGCCTCAAATACTTACACATTGCACATGAGTTCATCTATTTATAAGGAGTTCAAGTACTTCGATTGTTATCTCAAGTGATTCATCTTTTTCAAACACTTGAGATGAAGTACTTACAAAAATTTCTTACACAATATGTGTTAGTGTATGTACTACCAATAGAGTTTAGAGTAGTAACAATATTATTAATTTGGAACATTGCTTCTTGTTTAAACCCACACACAACATGCTTCAATTATTTTTACTTAGAAAAACTAGGTTTTAACTTTATAAAAAAGTTTCCCTTAACCTTTACCAAGTTTATATCAAGTTAAACACAAGAATAGTAAGATTTAGAGTTAATTACATAGACGGTCCTTGAGATTTACACATATTGCAACTTCAGTTCTCACTTTCAAAAAATTACAAATGCAAGCCTGATCTTTGCATGGTTTGCACACCGATAGTCAAGAACACTAATAAAGGTTAACTTGATCGGTTAATTATATGTTACATGACCAAAGTACCCTTATCGTTAAAATAAAATAACTCAAATACAATATTAATATGGGACTTATAATATTTATAAATAAAATAAAATAACAAAAAAACTAAACAATTATTACAACAACCCTTCCTTTTGTATTCAAATCCCTACTAAATGCCACCGCCACCGTCTTCCGCCATACCACCAACGCAACACCACAAATTAAACCAAAAAATTCATAACAACGAGACCATAGTTTTCTAACGAGCCTGAGACGATGAAGAGGAAAAGATGAAGGCAAACACATAGGTGGAAAGAGATTTGAACGGGCGACGGGGATGGTGGGTGTTGCCATTGATGTTTAGATCTATTTCACAATATGATTCGATTCAAATTTTGAACTTTGTAGGTCATTGAAGAATAGAGGAATGATGGTGGGGGATGATGGAGATAAGATGATGTTGTAGATGCAAAGATGATGGTGGTGGTAGATTTGGTGGTCACTAGAAAGCATTGTGGTGGGTGACAATTAGTGGTTGTGGTAGTAGATTATGGTCGCCGCTCGTTAGATTCACATATGCATATAAGTTTGGGTGGAGTTGGGGTGGGGTTGTGGTATTGTGCGATGGTGGTGATTTAACCGGTGGTGGTGCTTGAGTTCTTAATTGGTGGTGAAGGGTGGTAATGAAGGGTGTATGATGATCAATGAAGATGAATGAAGTAGGGTGTGGTTGGTTAGGTTTTATTTAATATATAATATTAATGGTTTATTTATTTAGGGGTATTTTAGTTTATATGGACTTAATAGAGAAACTTAACTTTTAATGCTCATGCAAAGCTCAAGCATGCATCCGTAATTTTTTAAAAGTAGGGACTGAAGTTGTAATACGTGCAAACCCCAAGGACTATTCGTGTAATTAACTCTGAGATATATATGTATTTTTAAGGACCGAATATGTAAATATCAAAAGGTGAAAAAGAAAGAAGATTCAAGTAGGGCTGACTGCAGGATCGATTTTTATCACTTAACACTTAGGGGTCGTTTGTATGTGGATTTCAATGGAATTGGAATCTGAATTCCATTGAGCATTGTGTTTAGTTGGTGGAAATTCGCAAGAATTGGAATTTGAATTCCATTTTGCACGTATTTGGTTGATAAAGGAATTGGAATTGAATTAATTCCCTTAAATTTCTTCTAATGAAGGATTTCAAAATCCTTCCAAATGTTAAAGGATTTCAAATTCCACCGACCCCCGTCTCCACCACTAACCGCCACCTACCACCTCGCCCACCGCCAAGCGACACTACCGACGACCCAGACCATCGACCGCCGAGCACCGTCGTCCCCCACCTACCCCGACCACCTTCGTCCCCCGCTGACCCGACTGTCGACTGCCGACCCTGACTGCCAAGCACCACCATCCCCTGCCGACCCCGACCGCTGCCGTCCCCGACCGTCGACCGTCAACCGCTGACCCTGACCGTCGAGCACTGCCGTCCCCCGCATATCCCGACCGTCGTCGTCCCCCGCCGACCCCGACCGCCGCCGACCCCAACCGTCGTTGTCCCCTGCCGACCCCGACCGCCGCCGTCCACGTCAACCCCGACCGCCGCCGTCCCACGTCAACCCCGACCGCCTCCATCCTTCGCCGACCCTGACCGTCGCCTACCACCCCGCCCACCGCCAACCGACTGCCGACCACTGTTATCGTCCGCCAACCCTACCACCGACTACCACCATCCACCCTCGAACCGCTGACCCCGACCGCCACCACCCCGATCGCTGATGACCCCCGACCGTCCCTGCCCCCAACCGCCGACTATCACTCGTCGCCGCTAGAACGTCGCCCCTGACCTCCACTGAAGCCACATAACTCCATCGCCGACGACCGTCACCCATTGTTTACCCTGATCGCCGCTAACCGTGTCTTAAGACAAGCGTTATCGGTTGGTGGCTGTTGGATCAAGAAGAAGACTAATGCAACCAAAACTAAGTCACTTAGATAATTTTGGTGCTGCATGCAAAGGCTTCCGAAGCTTAGCATGGAACTTCTGAAGGTTGTAAAGTTCTTCCGAAGACAAAGTGAATGATCAACTTCCGAAGACAGAACTCTACTTCCGAAGACAGAACTCTACTTTCGAAGTCAAGTGTATACTTCCGAAGTTCAAGTCTTAGAAGAATAAGCTGAAGACCACTTCCGAAGTATGATGAAAAGAAGAAGTCTCCAAGCCTTGGAAGAAGCAGGCTCTTTGTTACACCCCGACCAAAGCGGCGGAACATGCCGGGGCGCAACTAAGATTGTTCAAATGCACACGACACTATTAAAGTTAAAATATTTAATCAACTCATTCATTTCATAACATGTTCTTACAAATACAAGAAAATAAATAGTTCTTAACTAATAACCTAACGGTCCAAAATAAAGTAACGTCTTTAAATCTTCAATCAAGCGATAATCAAACCTGTAGCATTGCATAAAATATGTTTTGTCAACATGTATGTTGGTGAGCAATTCTTAACTTTATAAATATAATATAAGGCAAAAATCCACAACTCAAATATGTGAAGCCGTAAATAAAAGTGACAATTGAGGTATATCAATCATAAATAAATGAGGCTCCTTTCTAATTGATAAAACTACCATATTACAAGGAGGAGCGTATGATCATACTTATTGAGGATGGGGATGAGGCTAAACGATAAAAAGCAATAAACATGCAGCGATTATCATATGAGGTATATAACATACAATTGGACAATTATTCTAAGCAACACATAACCTAGAGGTTTTGGATTGAGGATCTAGATGTTAAATCATTTTTTTTTGGTTGAGTAAGTATGCTTGCTACCCCCAATGTATAGAAGAGAAAACGGGGATGAAATTACTCACATTGAATAAAATGACGTTGATGAATAAATTTTGAATAAAATCCTCAAGTAAGCGAGTCTGACGGTTTTAACGTGCGTGTCCTAGATTGAAAGATCTTGAGTAAGTATTGAGTCTTGAAGATGAAATATAAATGGTATAAAAGTTCATAAAAATAAGGCTTAGGTTTTCGGGAGTTTTAGTTATATTTTACAAAGTGTGTTTAACTAACGTAAGTATAAAATGAGTTTTACAAGAAAACGGGTCCTTGATGTTTAGTTTTACTCAACCATTGTTAAGTTTTACATATGGGATTGGTTTAGTGCTAGTATGCACGATCCCATTAATGTAAGCATCAAGGTCCGACTTACACTTTCTTAACACGAGTTTGAGACTTTAAATAAATAAAGAAATTCGCTTAAACCCGATCTTAGCATAAAACCAAGTTTGGTTCCGTCATACCATTATATTATTAACACAAATAACATAAAGTGAAACATAAGTTAAAAAAAGTTAGGAAAGATTTTTCTTTTGGCGTTTTGAACGGTGACTAGCTCGTTAAGACGATAAGTTCGACTTTTACTCGGGTTTATTTTTACCCGAAACTTGGTTTGAGCTAATATTTGTTCTAACACTTCCAAAATCTTAAGTAATATGAGTAATATAAAGTAAAACATAACTAAAAAGATAGGTTGAACTTTTGGTGGTTTGAACATTGACTAACTCGTTAAAACGGGTGTTCGGTATTACTCGGTTTTTACCCGAAACTTGGGTTCAAGCCAAGATTTGTTCTACACCTCCATATCAACCATATAATAACTAAATATCAAGAAAAACTCAGATCTAAAGTGTTCGATGTAACATGGTCACTTAAAAGTTATTTAAAGTGCTTAAACGAGCGTTCGGTTTGGTTCGGTCTTTGACTCGGTTGAGAATGAGTGGTATTTACAGGGAAAGATTAAGGTTTGAGGAAATGTGTAATGCGCTTGTCCGGTGGGTAAAAGGGTGCACTTTGATTCTTTTATTTAAAATAAATTTTAATTTAAATAAATTATGACCAGGTATCTACATGTTTGGAGGGTTCTAGAATAGTTATGGGTTAGGTCTTGGTTGGTTTGGATGGTTAAAATACAAGTCCGGACCTTAAACGAATCGAAAACGTTAAAAAACTGATTTTGCTGAAACGAACTGTGGGTCACGCCACGACAAGTATGAAACATGATTACAACATAAAATCCATTATTTTATTAATATTCAAATACAAAGCTAGTCAAAAATGACGAATGTCACAATCTTCCGAAGTATAAGTGGCTTCGAAAGTACTTACTCTTCCAAAGCCATTTAACCTTCGGAAGACACTGCTATGAACCAGTGGACACAAGTATGGTCTATGACACTCCGCTGTAGACCTCTAATACTGCATGGCGTTTTCTCAACTAGCCATGCAGTTGACCATACTTTATTCCACTGTTCACCTTTTTATGATAGTACATGTTACCAACTTTAGTTGGTGACAAAAGGTAAGTCAGGGACATGTCCTAACTACCAAATTTCAGATAAGACTTTATCCGAGATACCTTAAACTATAGTCTTGTAGTATAGGCTTTAGTTATAGAATCCTAGCTGGTATCAAAGTATATCCGGCTGTAGGTAGTATTATATATAGGTTCTCTTTTTAACTCATTACACACTGCTTGTAAGAGTCTTGTATTATTAAGTTGAGAAGCAATATTTAAAAGTCCCTTGAAAATTACTTCCTGCGTTCTTTACTACTTTCTATATTGTGATCAACTCTTACTGATTCTATCTTAACCCGAGTGTTGTTCTAGGTGAGTTTGAGAGAAAACAAAGTGTTAAGTGACAAACATCAATCCTGCAATTGGTATCAGAGCTTCTCAGGCTCTTGATTGCGTGATCTAACCATCCAAATCAACCTGTTTTTCACTCCTCCTACAACCCACTCACTCAAATGGCCCTTAACAAGTCTGAGATAGAGAAGGGAACCATGACAAAGGCTCCTATCATTACTCTTGAAAATTTCAGGTCTTGGAGAAGGAGAATGGAAAGCTTCATCAGATATCAAGACAGCAAGATGTGGAACTCCATTGTCAATGGCCCGTATAAGCCAAAGGTGGCATCACCTAGTGGAAATGGTGCCATGATAGAAAAGGTTGTAGAGGATTACTCTGATGAAGACAGAAAGAAGATGGACATCGACAGCAATGCCATGACCATTCTTATGACTGCAATACCGAACTCCATCATGGTGGGATTCGAGCATTGCACTACTGCCAAAGAATTGTTTGATGCACTTGCTCAGATGTACTCAAGCTCCAATGACTTGAAGAAGGACTCGCTGAAGCAGTAGTTTGAGAACTTCACTCATATTACTGGAGAGACTCTCAGCCAGCAGTACTTCAGGTACATGGATTTTATCTCTTCCCTTCAGTCTGTGAAGATCACTCTCGAACTTAGAGATCTTACTAGAAAGTTCATGAGTGCTCTTCCAAACGAGTGGACATTCTACTGTGTCTCTATCAAGAGGACAGAGAACTTGATCACTCTCACCATGACTGAACTCTATGGCATCCTTGGTGGATATCGCCTAGAGATGGAGAGTAAGAAAGGCCTCCAAACAAGCAGACCCATGAGTCTTCCTGCTAGCAACGCTTTAATGGTTGTTGAAGGCTCATTACCCCCACAACCTCAGCATTACCTGACTTACTAGCAGCCATCCTGCTCTCCTGGACCATACATCACTTTCCTTGAGACTCCAAGGTCTCAACAGGCTCAACACAACTCCTTTCAGGAAAGTTGTGCTTTTTTCTCAGGAAGTGGACACTCTGGCGATTTTCAATACTGCTTTGATGATCTTGAGTGTTTCAGTCCAGATGATGTAGAGTACGTGGACATTTTCCAACAGATGGCTCTTTTAACTTATAGAGCGAAGAAGTTCTTTAAGAGAACTGGAAGGCATTTCCCTCAAAACCCAACTGCCAGCAAGTTTGGGTTTGACAAGACCAAAGCAAAGTGTTACAACTGTAACCAACTGGGTCACTTTGCAAGGGAATGCAAGGCTCCCAAGACTAATCTGGGAACCCCACAGGCCTCCACACATCCCTCAACCTCAAATCCACTGAGAAGTCAACTGAAACAACTGCAATGGCTCAAGAAGTTGACTGGAGCTTCATGGTACAGGATGTGACTCCTGCTTAAGCACCCATGGCCGGAACAGACGATGCCCAGGTATATGAACATCTCTGCACTCCAGCCTGTATAGCTAAAGTTAAACTCTATCAGGGTTACAATATGGAAATCAGATCTGATATTGAGTCTTTAAACATTTTAAAATCCGATTTTAAAAGAGCTAAATCTGACTATCAAAAGAAAATTGAGGAGTTAGAGAAAATTGTGTCTTTTTTAAAACATGAACACACCAACTACAAGACTCAAATCAAAGATCAGATATCCAAATTGTCTGAGGCTCAAGCCCAGCTTGTCACTGCTGAGGCTCAGACCAGGAAGCATGCTATTTCTGAGCAAAACTTCCAAGATATTCTTGCATCATCCTCCCATTCCAAACTCTGTTATTAGAACAAAGGAGGGTTGGGAACCAATTAGATTGCTCCACCACACTCCTATGAGTCTATTAGACAACCTAGATGTGGTACTGAGGAGCAAGAGGTTCCAACTGCTGACCCTTCCTCACCAGAGTTGAAGGATGAAACAACAAAAGTGGCCACCACAGGGAAGGAACAGGTAGATGTACCCATCTCCTCCTATGAAGAACAAATCCTAACCACTAAGGCCAGAAGAAGCAGAGCTAAAGCTTCTAGAAGAACTGCCAAGAAAGTGGCTGAGTCCAAGTTGAGGATTGACCCAAAGCATAAGGGTGTCTTTATCTCAGCTGGATTCCAAGTGTTAGGTACTTCTGATTCAGGAAAGGAGTGTAATACCAGCACTCCTATCCTGCCAAAGGATCAGAAGTTGAGGGAAAAGTTGCTGATGAAGAAAAGAAGCCCAAGAAACAACAACCCTCACATTCCTAAAGAACTAACATTACATGCATAATGTGTGGTCTGCGAAACCACATGGCAAAAGATTGTTACTATAATCCTGCAAGCACACATTATGCAAATAAGTTAGAAAAGAAGGAGTCAAGGAAGGTTTCACATTTGGACCTTTTCAAACGGTCAAGTGATGAAAAAGGGAAAGCTAGTTTCGGAAGCCAGGTTGCTTTCGGAAGAAACTCTTTCTTCCGAAGGGAAAATGGCTTCGGAAGCAAAAGCTACTAAGGTTCGGAAGAACAAGAAAGCTCCCTTGAAACCTCCCCAGAAGAAGACTGCTTTGGAAGAAAAGGTGGTAAAGTCTTCTTCCGAAAAGAAAGAAGCTTTGGAAGATGGCCATGCTGCAAAAGCTTCAACAAGCTCATCCACCAAGATCAACCAAAGGGTGGACTGGAAGATCAAGGAAGATGCTGCAGCCCAAACCTCTTCTTCAAAGACCTCTGTTGAACCCCCATGCATATCTTTTGGTTTAGTTATGTCATTATCTTTGGAAGAACCCAAGACCAACAAGGCTTGGGCTTCCAATCAAAACTGACAATCTCATTTTATGTGCAGGGACATCCATATGACAAGAACAACAATGTTTGGATTGTGGACAGTGGATGCTCCAGGCACATGATAGGGAATAGATCTCTCCTTCAACAGTTTCAGAACTATGATGGAGGTCCTGTCCAATTTGGAGGTGAGGCCGGTGGATATATTTCTGGCAGAGGGAGTATATCCAATGGTAAATTAAAGGTTGATAAAGTTCACTTCGTCAAACAGCTTGAACACAATCTGTTAAATGTTTCTTAATTCTATGATCAAAAGCACCAAATGCTTTTCACAAAACATGAGTGCATTATCCTCAAACCAGGGATGACAATTCCTCCGGAATTGGTGCTTCTTAGATCTCCCAGGAAAGGGGATATGTACAAGCTAGATATGAACAATGCTTCCCCAATGGGTGAAGTATCATGCTGTCTTTCCAAAGCTGATAGTGATGAGTCAACACTATAGCATAAGCGTATGTGTCATGTAAATTTTAAGACAATGAATAATTGGCTAAAAATAACTTGGTACATGGTTTGCCTAAAAAGGAGTTTTTCTGTAAAGATAATTGTGTTGCATGCCTGAAAGGGAAACAATATAGGATATCTCACAAATCCAAATGTGTTAACTCTATCACTACTCCATTACATTTATTGCACATGGATCTTTTTGGTCCTATAAGTATAATGAGCATTGGAAGGAAATCATATTGCCTTGTGATAGTTGATGATTTTACAAGATTCACATGGGTATTCTTTTTAAGAACTAAAGATGAAACTGCTGAAACATTGAAATCTTTTATTTTTAAAATAGAGAATCAAATTGATCACAAGGTTAAAATCATTAGAAGTGATCAAGGGACTGAGTTTAAGAACTTCGTTCTTGACTCATTCTGTAACTCAAAAGGGATTGCCAGACAATATAGTGCTCCCAGAACTCCTCAACAAAATGGTGCTGCTGAGAGGAGGAACATGACACTTATTGAGGCAGCAGGTGTACCATACTTAACACAAAAGACAATTTAGAAAAGTTTGCTGAAAAGTTGAATGATGCTATCTTGTTGGGTACTCTTCTAGCTCCAAAGCTTACAGAGTATACAACATTAAGAAACAACAATTTGATGAGTCATCCAACATAGTGTTAATGAGCACACTCCTTGTGTTAGGGGGAATGGCCCTGATCATATCTTTGATTTATAATTGATTCCAAACTATTCTAAACCTTCTTGTGAGAATGTTTTAGTTAGAATAGGAGCTCAAAATGATGTTGATGCTGCTGCTGATAATCAACTGTTTGAGCTACCCAGACCTAATCCAAATTCTCCTAGAGCTGTAATAAATGAAGTTTCCACCATTCATAGATCTGATAGCTTCACCATATCAAGGATTAGTGAAGCTTCTACAAGTGAATCACTTACTGAGCCTCAAAAGTCATCAGGTGATCCACCACAACACCAGGCAAAAGGAAGTAGTGTTTTGAAGGAACAGAAAACTGTTAACACTACTTCACAACCAACCATTGATGATGTTTCTCACTCATTCAATTAGTCCTTGTTGAATGATTTTGAAACAGCAGCTGGACAGAGTGTTCCAGTTCCTGAGCAGAATATGTCCAACCAGGATCTATCTCTGCAACTGGAAGTGATTCCTCGCCTTAGGATTCATAACACCCATCCTGCTGAGAACATCATAGGGGATGTCACTGAGGGTGTGAGAATAAAAGGACAGACTCATCATGGGAATGTCTGATTGTACTCATGCTTTCTATCCCAGATGGAACCCAAGAAGGTAGAAGATGCCTTAAAAGATAGTAGCTGGCTTGAATCAATGCAAGAGGAGCTGCTTCAATTCAAGAGACAGAAGGTATGGAACCTATGTCCGCTACCATCTGGTCAAGTACCAATAGGCACTAAATGGGTTTTTAGAAACAAGAGAGATGATAGGGGCTTGTTCATCAAGAACAAAGCAAGACTTGTTCAAGGATACACCCAAGAGGAAGGAATAGATTATACTGATGTCTTTGCACCAGTTGCAAGACTTGAGGCAGTTAGGATCTTCCTTGCTTATGCTGCATCCAAGGACTTCATGGTCTATCAACTTGATGTCAAGTGTGCATTTCTATATGGGGATATAGATTGGGAAGTCTATGTATGCCAACCTCTAGGATTTGAAGACCCACAACACCCCAACTATGTGCAAATTGGATAAAGCTCTATATGGGTTGCACCAAGCACCTAGGCTATGGTATGTGACTCTGTCTTAGTTTCTTCTGAAGAACGGCTACACTAGAGGTACCATTGACAAGACTCTCTTCATCAGAAAGTCTGGAAAGGTCATCTTGCTCGTTCAAGTCTATGTTGATGACATCATATTTGGTTCTTCAAGTGACCAAATGAGTAAGGACGTTGAGAGCATTTTGAAGAAAAAGTTTGAGATGAGTTCCATGAGAAAAATGGACTTTTTCCTTGAATTCAGGTGAAGCAAATAAGGAAGGGTTCTTCATTAATCAATCTAAGTATGTCTCTGACATCTTAGAAAGATTTGAAATGAAGGATTGGAAGCCTGCCAAGACACCCATACCCAGAAACCATAATCCCTGTCCTGACCTTGAGAGGGAGGATACTGATCAACATCTGATGTATCTTACTGGCAGTAGACCTGATATCATGTTTGCTACTTGTATTTGTGCAAGATATCAGGCTGCTCCAAAGGTGTCTCACCTAGCTGCTGTTAAGAGAATCCTCAGATACCTCAAAGGAGCACCTAAACTAGGTCTCTAGTATCCCAGAAACAAGGATTTTAATCTTTATGGATACTCTGACAGTGACTATGGTGGCTGTAATATTGACAAGAAATCAACATCAGCAGGATGTCAATTTCTTGGTGGAAGGATCATCTCATGGCAATGCAAGAAACAATCCTGTGTCTCTACATCAACTGCTGAAGCTGAATACATTGCTGCTGCTAGCTGCTGTGCTCAGCTGCTATGGATTCAGAATCAGATGATAGACTACAGATTCAACTTTATGAGTACACCTATCCATATTGACAACAACAGTGCTATCTCCATTATTGAAAATCGGTGAAGCACTCCAAGACAAAGCATATTGACATCAGGTATCATTGCATTAGAGATATTCATGAAAAAATCTGATTAGACTAATCAAACTTGACTCAAATGAACAATATGTTGATTTGTTCACCAAAGCTTTTGATGAGCAAAGATTTAAGTATCTCATAATAGTTATTGGGATGATAAACATTGATTAGATCACCTCTTTTGAAAACCTTTTAATATATAATGTCTTATGTCAATACTATTTAAGCCCTGTTACAAAAGATCTTTCTGAAATTTTCTAAGTGTAATTTCTTCCGAAGAGAAATTAACCCTTGAAAGTTACTCTTATATCTTCCGAAGCATAATTTCTCAAAGGATAACTTTTTCTCGGAAGAGCTTTTGGTCTTGGAAGAAGCGATTGATTACATATCAGATCTACTTCCGAGGTTTACAAACTCTCCATTCAGAAAGCAATACTAACCTTCGGAAGCAAAGTTTTTGCTTCGGAAGTAAGAATTGCCTTCGGAAGACAAATTACCTTCGAAAATGTTTTACATTCAGAAGAAAGATTATACTGTGTAACGTAAATCTCTTGGGCCCCACACTGTAAAAAGCAAAGATTTTGTTAATGATGTCAGATTATTTAACTAATTTTAACCTTACCGCCACTGTCAATTCATCCACTAAACCATCACATCACCTTATCCTAACCCCCATTACCGCCTTCCCACCCTCTTTTAAATAATCTCGACTATTCAATTTCATCTTCTTACTTGCAATTTTTACTGTCCTAGAAATTTTTCTCCTCTCCAACTTTACCCAAGCTCAAAATCATTCACATTCACCTTTCTCCAATGGCACTTAACCCTCAGTACAACCAGTCACACTTCTTGATTCTTCAAGAGATGTTGACTTATCTGAAATCATCTTCTTTCTCATCCAATCACCTTACTACACTGCTCTTACCATTAACCCCACTATTTACTCCAAGCACATGGCCGATTTTGGGGAAATGGTCAAGCCGAAACCCTAAATGGGATTCATATACTGAGGTCCAACATTTGTGGACAGGAGTTGATCATTACTGAATAACTCATCAGGGAGCATCTCGAGCTTCATGATGAAAGAGCTCCTACTGAATTCCCTAAGGCAGGTTTGGACAGCACCAACATCCTAATGGGATATGGTGGAGACATAAGCAGGTCGACGGTCTACAAGTTCAACTTCTCCTACAACTGGAAGTTCCTCCTGCATGTTGTCCTTCACTGCTTTTCCAACAAGTCTGAGGGTGGGATCAAATCCCATATGAACTAGGATGCTAAGTTCATGGACTGGTGAGAGGCCTGCGCTTTAATTATTCACGATTTGTGTTCACCAATCTGATTGGGAATCTACAAAGGGAGACATTCTTTATGTATCCTAGATTCATTCAACACATCATCAACTATGAGTTGGACCAGAGCATGCTTGTCTGTGCAGCTGCTCTGACTATCCCCCATATGCGGCCTACCATCTTCAAGACCTTGAAGAAGGTGTCCACCAACTTCACTAGAAGGTACACTACTCTGCTTCCAGGTATGATTAGCGCATAGCTCCTGGTGACATCCCTGTTCACCCCACAGGTGATGAACCCACACCAGCAATCACCACCACAATGTCAACACTGCCTTCTCCACCCATCACATCACATATCAAAGACGCCCCAAACGAACCCTTGTTCAATCTATTCTGATTGAACAAGCCCCTCCTGTTCAATCCAAAAAGACTAGAGTGGAAACATGGGCTCCCACTCAGTCTGAGGTCTCTCCATCCTTCTCTTTTGACCTCAATATGGGTTTTGAGTCTCCTTAGTCTCAAACCCAGGAGCCCAACACCCAAACCAGCAACCCTCAGGATGAGTATCTACACTCTTCTGAGCAGCTAACTAGGGACAGCCCCACCAAAGGCTCAATGCCTGTAGACATTGACCAAGGTCCTAGGTCGGTAGGCTTAACCTCCCTATCTTTTACTGACTTTCTCTTCAAAATTGATGAAGAGATAACATCCCTCCATGGCAATGAAGTTGATCTACAACACCCTCTTCAAGATCAATAGAGCCCGGAGAAATCCTTTATCTCTAGCCCCTATCAACAACTCATAACTGAGGTGAGTCCCACTGATGTGGAAGGGACTCATGCAGATTCAGCTGCCACTACAGAAGGTGCCTCAATGGACCTTGTGGACATATCTCAGACTGAATCTACGGCAATCGAGCTCTTTGATGACTCTGAAAGAGACATCATTGAGCACGGGAAACCAGGGTGCCAAGAAACCACATCTGGTGGTGAGGCTGAACATACGAGGTATGTTACCTCATCTCCCCGTGATTCTTCAAAAGAAGATGAGGGAAGCATGCAACTCCTCATTCAAGACCTTCTATCTAAAGTCTCATACCTTGAATCATTGGTTAGGACTTTAGAAGCAAGGTCCGCTACTCAGCAACTTGAGATTGACAATCTCAAGGCTAAACTAGCTGAGAAATAGACAGAGAGGTCTGTTAGGCATGTACCTGTTCAGGTCCCATTGACTTCTTCCTCTAGCTCATCTAGCTCTCAAGATGATGCTACCAAAAATGGGGAGAATGTTCAGAGACAAACACTTGAGGACCCACAACAGAGCCACACTTCAACTTCAACTTCATCTACTCCTATCATTACTGTTTCTGAGCCATCTCAAGTCATTCTTCAGATTGACTCAAAGATGCTCAGCGATCTCTGCAGACTCTTCACCAAGTTTCTGTTAAAATCCTCCACTGATCAGCCAAGCCTAGACGCTACAATGCTTTATTTTGGAGCTAAAGAGCTTCAGAGGCTGACTGCACCTTCTACCATTGTGGAGGAAGTTGGTCAACCTAAGGTCCACATGGAACCTAAGATTCATTTTGAAGGGGAAATGGGGACTGATGGCCCAACAACTGAAATAGCTGAGATAGAATCTGCATCTCCTCCAACTTCCGAAGCTGAAGTTAAAGCCTCGGAAGAACAAGCTGAATCTTCCGAAGCTGAAATGGAAGCTGCGGAAGGACTGTTTAAAATGTCCGAGGAACTGATCATCACAGATGCAATATTTGAAATGGCATCTGAGGTGAACAGCGAGGAATTCTGAATCTACCTCCATCCCAGACACCATCTCTACCTCTCTCACAATCAGAATCCACTCTCCAAGAACCACCACAGTCAGGCTCTTCAAATGACAAAGGGAAAAGAAAGATGACTACGGAAGAGCTTCAGGAAGTGGAAAAGATTGAGAAACTTAAGAAGAAAGGAAGACTTTCAACTGAGAGGTTGCTAGCTGCCAGCACAAAAGCAACTACAGCCAATCAGGAGGCTGTCAACAATAAGAAAAGGGAAGAGATCATTGACCAGCTTATCCAAATGGGAGCTACCAATGAAGAGACACTCCTGCTACTACTAGAGGAGTTGGTGAATCTGGAGAAGGCAACCCGGCTGAAACTTAAAAAAGAAGCCAGGTTGGCCTTGGAGAAAGAAGAAGAAAAATAGAAGGAGGCTGAACTGCAGTTGAGGAGAGACAGGATAAATTTCCTAATAGAGTTTAGCATTGCAATTGGTGAGAAGGTCTCATCATAATCAACCCCTTGATTGTATATACTTGTAAACGTTTGAGACTTGTAAAACTTTGTCAAGGTTTGATTGTGCATTCTGTCTTACATCCCTAGTTACTTTGCTCTCTAACTTACTACATGAATTGCCATCTTTTATATATTTATGTATTGAAAACTATGGAAATTTCACCAACATTATTGTTGACCTTTTATTTTTAACATGTTTAAGGAAATACTCAAGTTTGATCGCCACATTTGAAGCTTGAAGAAGGAGGAAAAAGCTAGGGACACTGCAACGAGGAAGCTTAGTGAAAAGGCCTGGATGAAAGACTATCTTTAGGCCCATGGCTTCTCTAGAAGGCAGGTGGGTCCCATGTCTAAGAAGACACTCCAATGGATTGTCAGTGAAATCAAGGCTGACATCCGGCTGGGAAAGAAGAAAGAGATGTACAGAAGGGTAAAGGGGATGACCTTCACTGCAACCACTCAACCACAACCTGAACCCTCACCCCTACCCTTCTCCATTAAAATCGAACCCTTCACCCCTGAACCCACATCCTTGCCCACATCCACTTCATCTCCCCAACCACCTAAACTTCCCATCCTCCAACCTAAAACTCCCCCTTGAACCTCTGAACCTCAACCTACCCAACAACCATCCAAACCATCCCCTCAGCCTTCTCAACATCTCTCTCTTGAGGAGTTCAAGGTAATCAAGACCAAGCTCATCAACTGCATAACTCTGAGCGAACTCTCATGTGATGAAGATTCTGTCAACATTTCCTATGTAGATGGATCCTCTTGTTCCCTCACAAGAGATTAATTTATTAATTTACCTAGAGGAACACTGGACTAGGCAGCTAGACTTCTAGGCCTCAACTCAGATTCATTAAATGATGAAGAGAAGAAACTTAGAAAGAAACTGGTGACTCTGCTGGACACCAAGAAAGAGGACAAGATTCTCGATCAGTCTCTTGTGCCTAGAAAGAAAATAGTCTAGTGGAGGTTGATGAAACTTCTCAGAACTTTGTTGTGGAAAGGGAGAATGGCGAAGTCAATAGACTTAATGCAACCTTCTGCTACACTCCAGCAGGTTTGATATTGTTGAGTTAGCAAAGAAGCCATTCTCCAACCCCTCCAACTCTGAAGTTGTTGCACTCATTAGAAATCATCTCAGCAGCCTTCATCTGGCTGAGCTAACTGCAAAGGCCAAGATTGAAGAATAGTTGAGATTGAGAAGACAGGAAGACAAGGAAAGACCTCCTACCAAAGGCACTACCTTTTTACAGATGGTGGAGGGTCCAGAATTGGAACCTATAGTTAGATGGGAATATGATTACAGTTCCCATCAACTAACTCTTTTCAGAGGGCAACAACAGAGGGTACATGTTATCCAAGGTGACAGACTGGACTTTCTGTCTACCAAGGATCTGTACAAACTTCTCGGCACCACATTAGGGAAGAACAAGGAGACAGACAAATATCTACTCTCCTTGGTGCTGAAAGTTTTGAGAAGCAGAAACAAGTGAAGTTTTGGTAGCTCAGCCTAGGGGAGTTTGTTGGATCAAGAAGAAGGCTAATGCAACCAAAACTAAGTCACTTAGATATTTTGGTGCTGCATGCAAAGGCTTCCAAAGCGTAGCATGGAACTTCCAAAGGTTGTAGAGTTCTTCCGAAGACAAAGTGAAGGATAAACTTCCGAAGATAGAACTCTACTTCCAAGGTCAAGTGTATACTTCTGAAGTTCAAGTATTAGAAGAATAAGTTGAAGACCACTTCCGAAGTATGATGAAAAAGAAGTCTCCAAGCCTTGGAAGAAGCAGCCTCTTCCGAAGTATAAGTGGCTTTGGAAGTACTTACTCTTCTGAAGCCATTTAACCTTCGGAAGACACTGCTATGAACCAGTGAACACAAGTATGGTCTCTGACACTCCACTATAGACATCTGATACTGTATGGCGTTTTCTCAAAGAGCCATACAGTTGACCATACTTTATTCCATTGTTCACCTTTTTATGATAGTACATGTTACCAACTTAGTTGGTGACAAAAGGTAAGTCAGGGACATGTTCTGACTACCAAATCTGAGATAAGACTTTATCCGAGATACCTTAAACTATAGTCTTGTAGTATAGGCTTTAGTTATAGGATCCTAACTGGTATCAAAGTATATCCGGCTGTAGGTAGTATTATATATAGGTTCTCTTTGTAACTCATTACACACTGCTTGTAAGAGTCTCATTAGATAATATGTCTTAACTATTCAGCATTAGACCTCTTAACCATTCAGCATTAGTATAATGCTTAACCATTCAGAGGTAAATCTCTTAACCATTCAGACATGTGCTCGCGAACAAACAGTCTGAACCATTAAGTGTTGAACCATTCAGACATCTGAACCATTAAGAGGCTGATTAAGAGGCTTCCAAATAGCCCCTTAGTTGATAGGAGCTACAACCATACTCCCCTCTAACTATTGGTTCTAATTCCGAGCCTTCCACCATCTATAGAAAGGCCTTGCCTTTGGTGGTTGACCTTTCCTTGTCTTCCTTCTCTCTCAGCTTTAACTCCTCTTCAATCTTTGCTTTTGCGGTTAGCTCAGCAAGATGAAGGCTGCTAAGATGGCTTCTGATATGAGCAGCAGTTTCAGAGTTGGAGGGATTAGAGAATGGTTTCTCTGTTAACTAAGCAATGTCAAATCTGCTAGAGTGTAGCAAAGAAGAGGCATTCAGCCTGTTGCTTTCTCCATTCTCTCTCTCCACAATAAAGTTATGAAAGACTTCATCGAACCTCCACTAGATGATTTTCTTTCTAGGCACAAGGTGCTAACTAGGAATCTTGTCCCTTCTCTTTGTATCCAGTAGAGTCACCAGCTTTCTTCTCATCTTCTTCTCTTTATCATTTAAGGAGTCAGAGTTGAGACCAAGAAGTCTAGCAGCATGGTCCAGTGTTCCTCTTGGATGATCAAGAATTTGATCTCTAGTGAGTGAACATGAAGATCCATCAACATAAATCAGTTTGATAGAGTCTTCCTCATAAGAGATATCGCTCAGGTTATGCATTTGATGAGCTTTGTCTTGATTGCCTTGAACTCCTCTAAGGAGAGATATTGGAAGGCTAAGGGTATGGTTTGGGAGGTTGTTGGGTAGGTTGTGGTTTTATGGTTCTGGAGAGTGTTTTGGGTTGGAGAATCGGAAGCTTATATGGTTGAGGTGAGGAAGTTGGTACGGATAATGGTGTAGGTTCAGGTGTGTAAGGTTTAGTGGTTGGTTCAGTCTTAAGGGGGAATGGAAAAGGAATTGGTTCAGGTTGGGGTTGAGTGGTTGGTTTGAAGATCATCCCTTGTCCCCTTCTATACATCTCCTTCCTCTTCCCCGAGCGAATGTCAGCCTTTATGTCACTGACATGTCGCTGGAGGGTCTTCTCAGACATAGGACCCACCTGCCTGCTAGAGAAGCCATGAGCCCGGAGATAATCTTTCATCCAGGTCTTTTCACCTATCTTTTTGGCCGCATGGAGTCCTGCTTCCTCTTCCTTCTTCTTCTTCAACCTCAGCTTATCCTTAGTAGCTTGCTTTCTCTCTTTCTCCATTTGATCTTTCTTTTTGTTGAAGAGCCATAAGATCGTATCATTGTTGTGTGGAGATAGTTCTTCTAGACAGAAACCCCTGGAGGTTAGGAAGTTTATCCTTTCCCTCCTAAGCTGTTGATCAGCTTCTCTTTTCTTCTTTAGCCTTTCTTCCTCCAAGGTCAACCTTGTTGCTTCTTTCTTTTGCTGATTTGTAGCACAGTTGCCTTTTCTAACTCAACTAGCTCCTCTAATGGTAGCAGGAGTACATCCTCATTCGCAGCTCCTAAGTGGACAAGTCTGTCGATGATTTCCATTATTTTTTTATTGATGACAGCCTCCTGGTTGGCTGCAACTGCTTTGCTACAAGCAGCTAGCAACTTCCCAGTTGGAAGTCTACCTTTTCTTTTGAGATTTTCTAACCTTCCTTCCTCCTAAAGCTCTTCCTCAGTCATCTTCCTCTTTCCTTTGACATCTTCAAAAGTGCTAGACTTTGGGGGTTCTTGGATGGAAGATTCAGGTCGAGTAGTGGTAATGGGAGTTAGAGTCAGTGTTGATGTTTGAGCTACATATTTCATGAGAAAATCCTCCCTATTAATCTTAGATGAAATCTCTAATATTGTATCTGTGACTATTAGATTATCGGATAAACAGAATAGTCCTTCCGCAGCTACAATCTCAGCTTCGGAAGATTGAAGTTGTCCGTCCGAGGCTTTGACTTGTGCTTCGGAAGTCTGTGAGAATGCATTTTCTGTCCCACCATCTCAGTTGTTGGGCCATCAGTCCTTGTTTCCCCTTCGAAATTAATCTCTGGTTCCACTTGGACCTTAGGTTGACTAACTTCTTCAATAGTATTAGAAGGTGCATTCAACCTCTGAAGCTTTTGAGCTCCAAAGTAAATCACAGACAAGTCAGGACTTGGCTGTTCAATAAGAGATTCTATCAGGAACTTGTTGAAGAACCTATTGAGATCTTGGAGTATCATTTGATCTACTTGAATCATAACTGGAGGAGGCTCGAGAAAAACTAAGGCTTGTTGCATGGGGTATCTTGAACTTAAGGAAGTGAGAGCTTGACTCTATGGTTCCTCTTGTCTTTGGCTTTGTCCCTGAACACTCTCCCCTTTTTTAGTAGTATCATCTTGAAAGCTTGATGAGCTAGAGGAAGAGATCAAAGAGACTTGAATTGGTACATGCCTAACAGACCTCTCAATCTGTTTCTCAACTAGTTTGGCCTTGAGATTTTCAATCTCAAGTTGTTGAGTGGTAGATTATCCTCTAAAGTCCTAACCTTAGATTCAAGGTTTGAGACTTTAGAAAGTAGGTTTTTAATGGTGAGTTGCAGTCTTCCCTCATCTTCTTTTGAAGAATCACAGGGAGATGAGGTAACCTACCTAGTATGTTCATCCTCACCACTAGATGTGGTTTCTTGGCACCCTAGCTTCCCTTGCTTAATGATATCGCTTTCAGAGTCATCAAAAGGCGTGGCTGTTGTAGATTTAGTCTCAGAGATGTTACCACTGTCTTGAAGATCCATTGAGTTTCCTTCAGTAGTGGTAGCTGAATCTACATGAGTCCCCTCCACATTAGTGGGACTCAACTCAGTAAAGGCTTGTTGATGGGGGCTAGAGATAAGAGGTCTCTCTAGGCTTTATTGATCCTTGAGAGAGTGTTGTGGATCAAGTTCATTGCCATGAAGGGACGTAATCTCTTCATTAGTTTTGAGTAGAAGGTCAGTAAAGGATATAGAAGTTAAACCTAGTGACCTAGGACCTTGGTCAATGTCTAAAGGCATTGATCCTATGGTGGGGTTGTCCCTTTGTGGATGCTTAGAGGAGTATAAAGACTCAACCTAATGGTTTTCAGCTTGGGTTTCGAGCTCATGGGTTTGAGACTGAGGAGACTCAAAACCCATATTGAGGTCATTGTGAAGGATGGTGAGACCTGAGACTGAGTGGGAGCCCATTGTTCCACTCTAGTCCTTTTGGATTGAACAGGAGGAGCTTGTTCAATCAAAGAAGATTGAACAAGGGTTCGTTTGGGGCATCTTTGATATATGATAGTGATGGGGTGAGAAGGTAGATTTGGCAATATGAGGGTAGTTGTTAGTGTGGGTTCATCACCTGTGGGGTCAACAGGATGTCACCAGGAGCCATTGGCTCAGTCATACCTGGAAGCGGAGCAGTATGTCTTCCGGTGATTGGTGGACACTTTCTTCAAAATCTTGAAGATGGTCGGCCTCATTTGAGGGACAGTTAGAGCAATTACACAGACAATGTGACTCTGGTCTAGCTCACAATTGATTATATGCTGAAAAAACCCGGGATACATGAAGAATGTTTCCCGCTGGAGGTTTCCCATAAGATTGGTCAGCACAAACCTTGAGTAGTTAAAATGAAGGCTTCTCACCATTCCATGAACTAGGCACCCTAGTTCGTATGGGATATGATCCCATCCCCCAGATTTGTTAGATAAGTAATGAAGAACGACATGTAGCAGAAACTTCCAGTTGTAAGAAAAATTGAACTTGTAGACTGTAGACTTGCTAACATCTCCATCATATCCCATTTAGATGTAGGTGTTGTCCAAATCCGTTTTGGGGAACTCTGTAGGGGCGGCCTCATCATGAAGCTCGAGATGCTCCCCGATGAGTTGTTCGGTAATGACCAACTCCTGGCCACAAATGCTTGATCTTATTACCCGAACTCCATTTAGGGTTTCAATCTAACCATTAGCCTAAAATTCAGCCATATGATTTGAATAAATGGTAGGGTTAACAGTCAGAGTAGTGTAATAAGATGATTGGGTAAGAAAGGAAATGATATCATAGAAGTCAGCGTATCTTGAAGAATCAAGAAGTGCGACTTGATTGTGCTGAGGGTAAGTGCCATTTGAGAAAGTTGTAGGAAGATGATTTTGGACTTGGATAAATTGGAGATGAAGGAAGCTTTTAGGGTAGTAAAATTTGGTAAGAAGATGAAAATGAGTAGTCAGGGTTATTTAAACGGGTGAAATGGCAGTTTATAGGGTTAGGATAAGATGATGTGACAGGGCGGTAAGGTTTAGTTCAATTAAATAATCTAACATCATTAACAAAATCTTTACTTTTTACAGATTGGGGACCAAAAGATTTCCATTACACAGTAAAGTCTTTCTTCCGAGTATAAAGCATTTCCGAAGGTAATTTGTCTTCCGAAGACAACATTTACTTCCGAAGGTAAAGTCTATATTTCTGAGAGTAAAGATTGGTTTCCAAATGGAGAGTTTTTAAGCTTCGGAAGTAGATATGATATGTAATCAATCACTTTTTTCGAGACTAAAAACTCTTCCGAGAAGGAAATTATCCTAGGAGGAATTTGCTTCGGAAGATATGTGAAACATCTTCCTAAAGTTAATTCCTCTTCGGAAGAATTTATACTTAGAGAAAATTTCAGAGAGAGACCTTTTGCAACAGGGATTAGATTGTTTTGACACAAGACTTTACATATTTAAAAAGGTTTTCAAAAGAGATAGACTAATCAATGTTTATCATTCCAATGGCTGTAATGAGATACTTAAATCTTTGTTCTTCAAAAGCTTTGGTGAACAAGTCAGCATATTGTTCATTTGAGTCAACTTTGATTAGCTTAATTAGATTTTTCTCATGAATATCTCTAATGAAATGGTACCTAATATCAATATGCTTTAACTTAGAGTGCTTCACAGGATTTTTAGTGATAGAGATAGCACTATTGTTGTCAATGTGGATAGGAGTGCTCATGAAGTTGAATCCGTAGTCTATCATCTAGTTCTGAATCCACAGCAGTTGAGCACAACAACTTGTAGCAACAATGTATTTTGCTTCAGCAGTTGATGTAGAGACACATGATTGTTTCTTGCATTGCCATGAGATGATCCTTCCACCAAGAAATTGACATCCACCTGATGTTGATTTCTTGTTGATGTTGCAGCCACCATAGTCATTGTCAGAGTAGCCATAGAGATTTAAATGTTGTTCCTTGGATACCAGAGACCTTAATTCAGGTGCTCCTTTGAGGTATCTTAAGATTCTCTTGCAGCAACTAGGTGAGATACCTTTGGAGCAGCTTGATATCTTGCACAACAACACATAGACTTCTCTATCTATATTCCCATATAGAAATGCACACTTGACATCAAGCGGTAGATAGTGAAATTGTTGGATGCAGCATAGGCAAGGAAGATCCTAACTGCCTCAAGTCTTGCAACAGGTGCAAAGACATCAGTATAATCGATTCTCTCCTCTTGAGTGTCTCCCTGAACCACCAGTCTTGCTTTGTTCTTGATGATCAGGCTTCTATTATCTCTTTTGTTTCTAAAAACCCACTTTGTGCCTATAGGTACTTGACCAAATAGTAACGGACATAAGTTCCAAACCTTTTGTCTCTTGAATTGAAGCAGCTCCTCTTGCATTGATTCAACCCAGCTACTATATTTCAAGGCATCTTCTACCTTCTTGGGTTCCATTTGAGACAAGAAGCATGAGTACAGGCAGACATTCCCATGTTGAGTTTGTCCTCTTGTTCTCACACCTTTAGAGACATCCCCTATGATGTCCTCAGCTGGATGAGTCTTGTGAATTCTAAGTCGAGGAGTTACCTCCAGTTGCAAAGATAGATCCAGATTGGACATATTTTGCTCAGGAGCATGAACACTTTGTCCAGCTGCTATTTCAAACTCATTCAATGAGGATTGATTGAATGAATGAGAAACATCATCATTTGTTAGTTGTGAAGCAGCATTAATAGTTGCATGTTCCTTCAAGATGCTACTTCCAGCAGCTTGGTGTTGTGCAGTGTCACCTGATGAAATTTGAGGGTCAATAGGTGAATCACTGGTTGAAGCTCCACTATCCCTCGAGATAGTTATACTATCAGATCTACCAATAGTGGGAGCTTGATTTGTTGTAGATCTTGGAGAACTTGGAATAGCTCTGGGTAGCTGAAATAGTTGGTCATCATCAGAATTACTTTGAGCACCTGTTCCAACTCCAACTAGACAGGACCTCCATCATAATGTTAAAATTGTTGAATGAGAGATCTGTTCCCTGTCATGTGCCTGGAGCATCCACTATCCACGATCCAAACATTGTTATTCTTATCATATGGATTTCCATGCACATAAGATGAGATGATTAGTTTTGATTGGAAACTCAAGCCTTGTTGGTCTTGGGTTCTTCTAATGATAGTGACATAATTGAACCAAATTTTAAGCATGGGGGTTCAATGGGTGTCATTGAAGAAAAGGTTTGGGCTGCAGCATCTTCCTTAATCTTCTAATCCATCTTTTGGTTGATCTTGTAGGATGAGCTTGTTGAAGCTTTTGCAGCATGGCATTCTTCCAAAGCTTCTTTCTTTTCAGAAGAAGCCTTCACCACCCTTTCTTTCGAAGTAGTCTTCTTCTGGGATGGATGGATTTCCATGCACATACGATGAGATGATTAGTTTTGATTGGAAACTCAAGCCTTGTTGGTCTTGGGTTCTTCTAATGATAGTGACATAATTGAACCAAATTTTAAGCATGGGGGTTCAATGGGTGTCATTGAAGAAGAGGTTTGGGCTGCAGCATCTTCCTTAATCTTCTAATCCATCTTTTGGTTGATCTTGTAGGATGAGCTTGTTGAAGCTTTTGCAGCATGGCATTCTTCCAAAGCTTCTTTCTTTTCAGAAGAAGCCTTCACCACCCTTTCTTTCGAAGTAGTCTTCTTCTGGGATGGATGGATTTCCATGCACATACGATGAGATGATTAGTTTTGATTGGAAACTCAAGCCTTGTTGGTCTTGGTTCTTCTAATGATAGTGACATAATTGAACCAAATTTTAAGCATGGGGGTTCAATGGGTGTCATTGAAGAAGAGGTTTGGGCTGCAGCATCTTCCTTAATCTTCTAATCCATCTTTTGGTTGATCTTGTAGGATGAGCTTGTTGAAGCTTTTGCAGCATGGCATTCTTCCAAAGCTTCTTTCTTTTCAGAAGAAGCCTTCACCACCCTTTCTTTCGAAGTAGTCTTCTTCTGGGATGGTTTCAACGGAACTCTTTTCTTCTTTTGATTCTTGACAGCTTTAGCTTCCGAAGTCATTTTCCTTCGGAAGAAGGACTTTATTCCGAAAGCAACCTTGCTTCGGAAACCAACTTTCCCTTTTTCATCACTTGAACCATTTGATAAGGTCCAAATGAGAAACCTTTCCTGACTCCTTCTCTCTTAACATTATTTTCATAATGTGTGCTAGCAGGATTGTAATAACAATCTTTGGCCATGTTGTTTTGCAGACCACACATTATGCATGCAATGTTAGTCTTCTGGGAACTTGAGGATTGTTGTTTCTTGTTCTTTTTCTCTTCATCAGCAATCTTTCCCTTTAACTTCTAATCTTTTGGTAGGACAGGAGTGCCGGTACTACACCCATTTCCTGAATCAGAGTTACCTACCACTTGGAATCCAGCTGAGATTGTAACATCCGTCTAAATTCGAATTATAAATCCAAAACCCAAACCCATTTTAAACTTTCATGCTAAGAAAGTTCACTATCAAATTAATATTATTTATTTTAATGAATCATGTGAATTAAAAGTATAGTGTAACCTTAAAAAATGGGGTTATTTAATTTTTTATTTATTTAATCATTTAAACAACTTACTATATTTTTTTATTTTTACTTTATAAAGTAAAGAGTTATAAATTTATAAAGTCTTAATTGTTATATATGAGTCTAATTTAAAAAGAATAATTATATATATATATATATTTAACTTCTTACAAAGTATATAAGTTTATAAATAATTTAGGATATTTTAAATTAAAGTTTATAAGTTTAGGGTTTAACTTGTAAATTTCTGAAACTTAATATAAAAGTTCATGCATAAAATAACAAAATAAGAATACTTCAGGGACCAAATTCTAAATTTCCCAAACCAACCCCTTCACCCCTCATTTCTGGCAGGAGCTCCGGCCAAACTCCGGCGGAGCTCCAACCACCTCAAAACCGCAAATTTTAATTGATTTCGAGACCCAAAACATACCCCAATCTTTCCAGAACCCACTTTGAACTTGAATGCAACTTTAATTTCGTTTAATCAACGGTTACAAACCCGATTTGATTGAATAACCGAAGTATCCTTAACCACACAGCCGTTCGAGCCTTAAAGTTTAATAATAGCTCAATTAGTTCAACCTAATCGAACGTCTACCTATTCCTAATTGATTGCTAAATTCAATTTCATCTGGCAAACACAATTCCAACACAAAAGACATTCATCTGCATCGTGACCTATAACCGTAGTGTTCATCAACCTTTGATCTATTGTAAGTGATATCAACGGAGGGCTTTTCGTTAGTGAGCCTATTGAAAACATTATGTGCAACTAATTTGAATAACATTGACGTTTGCATCACGAACTACTTCCAACGTTGATGGCGGTGTTCTTTGTTCTTCTGTCTATTGAATCTATACCAATCAAGGTAATTAAACACATCCTCACACTCAGTTTCATGTGGGAAAGAAAAGCCCTATGATTAATTGGGTTAATAACTTTGTGTTCAATTGGATTGAAATCAAAACTAGGGTTCTTAAGGATTTGGGATATCTAATTAACCATGCTTTTAAGAATTAAAACGCAAATTCTAACACGGCTGAGAGCCTTGGTTCACTGGTTAAGTCACTGCATATGCAACATGAGGTCCCGGGTTCGAACCCGGGCTACCCCATGTATTTTTTAAGGCTTTCCAGCCATAAGTAGATTATAGAAATTTTTCTATAAATATAAAAATAAATTTTTATAAACTTCAAATATTGTTTTAAGGACACCTAATATTTTTGTAATTTTCCTAAAAATTTAATAGTTAAATATCTTTGAGATAAATAATTCAAAAGTTGTTTTTGGATTATTCTCTATAAATAAAAAGGAATTTTCAACAATAAAATTTATAAATTATACTTGGTCTAAACATTTCCTTTAAATATTCATCGTTCAAATCACGTTATTTTACATGAGGATTATTTGAAACATTATAAATTAATATGTTAAATGAATAATTATGTTAATAGTTATTTAAATAATTAGTTATTCATCTTTTCATTTAATCATGTTATATATAAATAATTAATCAATTTATTCCTTAAACTTTTATTTAAATTATTAAAACTTATAAAAAATAAAAGTTTCTATTATTGATTATCATTGTTTTAAGGTATTAGAAAGATTATTAAAACGATTAAAGTAACTTTAAATAATTCTATATTATTTTGCAAGCTATATAAATAAGTATTCAATAAATCATCTTCATCAAATTTTAAATAATTAATTCGTTAATTAATTATATCTTTCACACATTATATATAATCTTTATTAATTCAATAAATTAAATTATTGAATCTTACATTATCATTTTTAGTCTTAACTAATTTATACCATCTTTATTAAACCAAAACGTAAACGATTCATTATTTTATTTAATTATTTAAACCCCCAAATTCCAATTGAAACCCTAGTTCACATCTAATCATTAATCTTATTATTGACCTTATTTTGGAATCAATAAGTTTAGGTAACCTGTAAAAGAAATCATTGGAGCCTCGTCTTGATTCTTATCATCATAATATTCACATCTTGTGAGTCTTCCATGTGAGTATTTCTATACCCCATTTTTCATATTTTCACACTTTGGGGTGACACATGTTACTTTATAAACATTGCACTTGTAAACGTTTGATTCTTGTAAACTTATGGCAATTTACTTGTGTGTTGTGGTTAGTTGAACTTTGTAGCTACCATGTAATGTTGAATATATATACAATCATTAACTATTGCTAGCCTGACAACGTCATAGATCTATGGGCCTGACAAGCCTGCTTGGTTGATCCAAGTACACTTAGCTAATCGTATATACTTGTAAATGTTTGAGACTTGTAAAACTTTGTCAAGGTTTGATTGTGCTTTCTGTCTTACATCCCTAGTTACTTTGTTCTCTAACTTACAACATGAATTGCCATCTTTTATATACTTATGTATTGAAAACTATGGAAATCTCACCAACTTTATAGTTGACCCTTTATTTTTAACATGTTTCAGGTTTTCTACTTGAAGATCTTCTTGTGCTCATATAGGACTTGGACCTAGACTAATTGAAAGACTTATGTTATTGGTTGTATCTTGATTGTTATGTTATTATTTTATTTGTCTTGTAATATTTAATGAATAATGACATTTAATATTATTTCAACTTAATTAGTTCTATGTGCTATGAGCAATCGTCTCCCATTCGTCCGCCTCGATGATTCCGCCGTTGGTCGGGGTGTGACAAAGATGAATACACCCTTTTGTTTTGGGTCAATCATCATCTTAGACTCAGCCACTTTCTTGGCAGTTTTTCTTGTTACTTTAGCTCTGCTTCTTTTGGCTTTGGTGGTTAGGATTTGATCATTACTGGTAGGAGTGGATAAGATTACATGGTTCTTCCCTATGATGGTCTCCATGGTTGCATCACTCTTCTTCTCAACAGGAGGTGGGTCAGCAGATGGAACCTCTTGCTCTTTGGAACCATACCTCGGTTGTCTTATAGACTCATAAGAGTGTGGTGAAGCAATTTTATTGGTTCCCAACCCTCCTTTGTTTTGGTAACAAAGTTTTGAGTGAGAGGATGATGCAAGAATGGCTTGGAAGTTTTGCTCAGAAATAGCATACTTCCTGGCTTGAGCCTCAGTTATGACAAGTTGGGCTTGAGCCTCAAACAATTTGGATATTAACTCCTTTATTTGACTCTTATAGTTTGTCTGTTCATGCTTTAATAAGGACACAGTTGTCTCCAACTCTTCAATTTTTCTTTGACAGACAGATTCAACCTTTTTAAAAATTAGATTTTAAAACATTTAGAGACTCAATATCGGATTTAATCTCCATATTGTAGTCCTGATACAATTTAACCTTAGCAATAAATGCAGGAGTACAGAGATGTTTATATACCTTATTGTCATCTGTTCCTACCATGAGTGCTTGAGCAGGAGTCACATCCTGTAGCATAAAGCTCCAGTCAACTTCTTGAGCCATAACAACTATCTCTATTGACTTTCTTGTAGGCTTTGATGTGGAGGGATGTGTGGAGGCCTGTGGGGTTCCCGGATTTGACTTAGGAGCCTTGCATTCCCTTGCAAAATTACCAATTTGGTTACAGTTGTAACATTTGGCCTTAGTTTTGTCAAACCTAAATTTGCTGTTGGTTGGGTTCTAAGGAAATTGCCTTTCAGTTCTCTTGAAGAACTTCTTTGCTCTATAGGTTAAGAGAGCCATTTGTTGGACTATGTCCACATATTCCACATCATCTGGACTAAAGCACTCTAGATCATCAAAGCAATACTGATAGTCACTAGAGTGTCCACTTCTTGAGACAAAGGCACAAATGTCCTGAAAGGAACCATGATGAGCTTGTTAAGACCTTGAAGTCTCAGGAAATGTAATGTATGGTCCAAAAGAATAGGATGGCTCATGGGTGTATGTCCGGTACTGTTGAGGTTGGGAGGGTCCTGAGCCTTCCGCAACCATTAAAGTGTTGCTAGCAGGAAGACTCAAGGGTCTGCTTGTTTGATGGTATCTCTTGCTTTCCATTTTCAAACGGTATCCATCAAGGATGCCATAGAGTTTAGTCATGGTGAGGGCGTTCAGGTTTTCTGTCCTCTTGATAGAGACATAGTAGAATGTCCACTCATTGGGGAGTGCACTCATGAACTTTCTTGTGAGGTCTCTAAGTTCAAGAGTAATTCCCATAGACTGAAGGGAAGAAATAAGGTCCATGTACCTAAAGTACTGCTGGCTGAGGGTCTCTCCAGCAATGTAGGTGAAGTTCTCGAACTATTGCTTCAGTGAGTCCTTCTTAGAATCATTGGAGTTGGAATACATATTAGCAAGTGCATCAAACAGTTCTTTAGCTGACTTGCAATGCTCAAACCCCACCATGATGGAGTTGGGTGTTAGAGTCATAAGAATAGTCATTGCTTTGCTATTATGTCCAACTTCTTCCGGTCCTCATCAGAGTAGTCTTCAACGGCTTTCTCTATCATGGCACCGTTTCCACCAGGTGTTGCCACCTTAGGTTTATACGGGTCATTGACAATAGATTGCCATATCTTGTTGTCTTGATACCTGATGAAGCCTTCCACGCGTATGCTCCATGACCTGAAGTTTTCAGGGGTGATGATGGATGCTTTAGTCATTGTCCCCATTTCTAGTTCAGACTTTTTGAGGGCCACTTTGAGTGTGGTTTATGGAGGAATGAAAAACAGGTTGATTAGGATGGTAAGATCTCATAATCAAGAGCCTAAGAAGCTCTGATACCAATTGCAGGATCGGTTTTTATCACTTAACACTTAGATTTCTCTCAAACTCATTTATACTACATTCAGATCAGATGAAACAGAATCTCTTCTAAGAGTTGATAATAATATAATAGTAGTAAAGAACACAAGGAAATAATTTTCAAGGTACTTGCATATATTACTTCTCAACTCAAAGTATTACAAGACTCATACAAGCATATTACATGAGTTACAGTTAGAAACTATATATACTACTACCTATAGTCGGATATACTTTGATACCAGTTGGAAACCTATGACTAAAGCATATACTACAATGCTAAAGTTAACGTATCTTAGATAAAGTATTATCTAAGATAAGATAGTCATGATATGTCCATGACTTACCTTTTGTCACCAACTAAAGTTGGCAACTGTGCTAATTGATAAAGGTGAACAGTGGAATAAAGCATGGTCAACTACATGGCTTTTAAGAAAACGCCATGCAGTATCTCAGAGGTTTGTAGTGGAGTGTCAGAGACACCATACTTATGTCCACTGGTTCATAGTAGTGTCTTCCGAAGGTTAGTTGGCTTCGGAATAACAAGTTCTTCCGAAGTCACTTATACTTCGGAAGAGGCTACTTCTTCCGAGGCTTGAGGACTTCCTTCTTTTCTTCATACTTCAAAGTTGACTGTTGATCTTTTCTAGGTCTTGATCTTTGGAAGTGAATACTTTGTCTTTGGAAGTTGGAGTTTATCTTCGGAAGTTGATCTTACACTTTGTTTTCGGAAGAACTCTTTTTCCTTCGGAAGTTCCACACTTAGTTTTGGAAGTCCTTTATTAGTTGTACCAAAATAGTCTAAGTGATTTGGTTTTGGTTGCACCAACTTTCTACTTGATCCAACACTAACGTTTGATACACCAATCTTGGTCGTATTCTTTGTTGATGGGCGTATGGGCGACGTATAATTTGGTGTATTTAAAGAAATTATAGAAAGTTGGGTGTAGGTTTGCTAAAGGCGGCATATGATACAATGGGTATGGGTGTACAATACGCCGGTAGCCCAATATCCTTCGGATTTTGGGGAATTTCAAGTTTATTTAAACCAAGGCTATCCTAACCCGAGTTACAACTTTCCCTACATGAATTTAAAGATTCCAAGCTGATTTTAGTGTTCTCAATCCTTCACATTTAGACCAATTCATCCACAATCATTCTCCAATTCAAGATTAAAAGCATAATGAAGATGATGAGTGGCTAGGTTCATTGTGATTTCTTTCTGGTGGGAGTTGATCGTTAGAGAGACTATTGGTATATTAAGATTATGGTTTGTGATTTGATAATTGAGCTTGAATGTAATTACATGTTTTGATTAAGGTTAGGAGTTTGTTTATAAATAAAGTTATTTGTTTGATTATTAGTTTTTGGTTTACTTGCAACGTGAACTCATTAAGATTAATAGGTAACTTGATGTAGACAAATTAATAATGTTATGAACGAATAGGTATTAAAAAGTTTGATCCTTTGTTGGTACGTTTATCAAAAGTTGAATAGTGAGAACTACAATTTTGCAAACCCTAGTTTAAAGTATAAATTGTTGATCTTACGTAATTGCAAACCCAGAAGTGATTGTTTTCTTATTATTTAGTAAGTTTATTCCAAGGTTTATTGTTTTTGCACTTGTGTCCTTGAAATCATCCAAACTTTCGATCACTAATTGCAAAGTTTTGTCTTTAAGTTAATTAAGTGCAATTTGATTAACAATTTTCACTCATTCTTTGTGAAAATGACATTACTTACTCTAATACAACAAAGGTACTTAAGATCAGTTATATAACTTATTTTTGATCGAGTCTTGACAATTAGATCATCACCTACAAGCCATATTAGATTGTTTGGATCAAAGACATATGTAGAGTTGTGGGCAGGGACACGTGGTTTGAGCTCGTGACCAGTGATTACAGGAGAACTTCTTGCATGAGGCCCAATTGTTTTTCGATTCAACTCGAACTCTATAGTTTCAAATTCACAATTTTCTACGTACTACGTCTCAAACTTCCATAAATGATAGGACTTCGTTTTCTTAAAAAAAGTTGTATAATTTGTTCAACATCATATGAAAGCATACATATATTCGTAACAAAGAATAAATAATATCTCATAAATTGTTCCTTATGGCTCTAGTAAACACCAACATAAGACGTTTTATACTTGTGTGTCAATCTTGATCCAGTAATCAAATAAGAAATCAACGTTGAATTTGCAAGGAAAATGGAATATCAAATAAACTTGTTTGTAATTTAGCTTGAGCTAGTTGGACCTTATTACTTATGTTAAGTATTATAAGTAAGCTCGACTTATATTTCTATGAGCACAAGCTTAACCCATGTTTAAGTTGATTCAACTTAACTCGCTCATTAAACAACCCCATAGGCTTATATTCATCTCAACAAATTTTAATAAGAGTTAATTACATAGATAGTCCCATTGGTTTATAACAAATAACAGGTTTGGATACTAAGCAAAAAAAGTAACAGGTTTGAGTATACACTTTTAAGTTTGTAACAAATTTTAGTATTAACACTAACAGCCGTTAGATTTTTTATTAAGTTTAAAAGCAATTTAGTCTTTTCGCATTATAGGATTATATATGTACAATAAATGGACTATTTGTGTAATTTAGTTAAAATATTATATTTATATATACTCTATACGCAAACATATTATATATATATATATTGAAACAATCGTTGAACCGGCGGCAATCACCGCCCTCACACCACCATCATCCATCTCCACCTTTGGTACTACCTTCATGTCACCACCGTTGGTCTCATCGCCAGTCTCCACCTTCGCCATCACCGTCGGTCACGACTGCACCAATACCCTCACACCACCGCTACCTTCTCGAGTATCCCCATCGTCATAACCAAACCCCTTCCTTTTCCCCTATAAAACCCTAAACCCAAATCAACCACCCAACACTAGCTTATACCACCATGTACCACTCAATACACCGGTTAAGATCTAAACCTAGTTGCCTCATAACCTCCAAACACCCTAGTTTTAGGTTTTTTTTAATTTAAAAGTTAACAGAGGAAATGAAAGGGGGATTTGATGAGATGATGATGATGGTGCGATGGTTGAAGTGGGGATGATGATGACGATGGTGCGATGGTTTAGGTGGGGATGATGATGACGATGGTGATGTTGCCATGATGGTGATGATGCGGTGATTGTTATGATTTGGTGATGTTATGATGGTGGTGATAATGAGGTGATGTTATGATGGTGGTGATAATGAGGTGATGGTGGGTAGATGGCGGTGACTATGGCCTTTGTGGATGTTCAGTGATGACTGGTGGATAGGAGGTGCCTGTGGTGGTGACGGTGGTTAGATGGTGGTGGTGGTAGGTAGATGGTAGTGACGGTGGTCAACGGGGAAAGGGGTTGGGTTTTTCAAAGATATGTAATTACAATAATAGTCCCTAGATAAAAGAATATATATGAAATTACAAAAGTAGTCCCTCAAAGGGTTTTCTAGTCATTTTACTTAAACTTAACATAAAAACTAACGTCTGTTAGTGTTAGTACCTTAGTTTGTTACAATATTTAAAACACAATACCTCAACCTGTTACAAAAAAAATCTTTGTATCCAAACCTGTTATTTTATATAAACCATAAGGACCATTTATGTAATTAACTCTTTAATAAACTTCTTTTTTAATGTGGGTTTCGTATTTCTAATCATGTCTAGAAAGGGTCTCGTTTATAAAGTGTTGACCCAAATTAGAGTTCTTGAAAAAAAATTTTCAACGGAAAAGAATTTTATAAACCACTACCCGCTAGCAAATAATAAACATGAGGAAAGACAATTAAAGAGTTTTTATTTAATTGGTTACTTGAGTTTTTAATTATTTTTGTGTGATCAAGGTGTTCATAATGTGTAATGTTTGGTTTTCACAATAAATCGAATGGATGATTTTAGATTAAACTACATATGCTTTGTTATTGATGTGGGGATGTGCTAGAAGAGTTACGGTTATTTGAGAACTTACAAATATCTTCGTAAGTGCGAGAATTCTTATCAACACATAACTTTTTTTATGTTTTATATAAAAATAATTAAAATATAATATTTAGACATCTCTATTGAAATTTAAAAAGAAAACAATGAACGAATTTATAATCTACATTGCTACACATGTGTAAGTCATACATAGGTTATACCATCTAAAACATGTGTAGCTAAAAGACTAAAAGTTTTAAAAACATATACAAACATTAGTTTGATGGGTTTTTATGTTTTTTTATGGTTTTTAATGTATACAAACATACGCAACCATATGTAAAAAGCATTAAAAAATACAACATATTAGTTCTCGTGATTCTTAAGATATTTACAAAAATAGAAACATGTTTTAATTCCTTGAGAATTATAAATAAAAAGTAAAAGAAAAACCTTATAATACAAGAAAAAAATGTATTTTGATTGGGCCTAATACAAGATTACCTATTTCTTCTGTTGGGCTACAGCCCACCTTTGTAGCCCAGAGGGTGTGATCTAGTCCACAAACTATTGAAATTCTTAGAATGGCCGTGTTGTGATTTTAGATAACAATGATATCTATTAAGGTTTCTTTTAGTTAATTTTCTTGAATTAAGCATCGATGGTCATGCTAAATATGATTAAATTGTAATAATTAAGCTAAGTACAAATGTTATAATCTCAGTATCTATCTGTATTAATTAAAAAAAAGGCTTTTTGGTGGGACACATGTAACAGAACTTCTAAATTTACTTTTTTTGTTCCTATCCTACTAAATAATTATATTAATTATTTATGATCTTATTTAATTCGTTTTTAGATTTTTTTTAATAAATTAAGAAAAATAACTCTCTATAAATATAATATTAATAAATAATTTTTCATAAAATAAGATTTTTTTAAAACATCAAACTTTTTAAATATGAAATCTTGTTATTGAAAAAATAACTTTTTATGAAACAAACGTAGTTAAAATTTGAAGTTGTGATAAGAAAATTTTTAAAATGACCTTTTTAAAAAGGTTCTTTTAAACAAAAGTTTAAAATAACAATTGTTTAAGAAAAATCAAAAAATAAAAATAAAAATTCTTTAAATAATGATATTGTCGTTTTATTACTTAACCTATTTACTCATACGTAATTTCAATCAAATCTTATCTCAAAATATCGTTTTTTAGTTTATAAACTTTCGTGACTAACTATTTAATATTTTATTTTATTCAACTCGTGATATACACGGAGCACTAACTTAATTGCTTTATAAAATGAAGTTCATAAACAAGATTTTTAAACTTTATAAGGCCATATATGTTGGTGATTTTATTGACATTAGGCCATTTTGGTTGTAATTTAAATAAAACCAAATAAGAAATAAGAATATGCATCAACATAAAGTTACAGATTACAAATCCCATCAAGACTATTTTTATTTTCAGTGTTAAGAAACCTTGATAGTTTAAAAGGATGTAGGCCCCTAGATAACAATAACTTTGGTAAAAGGGTTTAAAGGTGACAACCACTAGCAGGGTTTAAGGGGCAATGCTCTAATGGTCATTTCTAGTTATTTAGTTATACACCAAAAAATGCTTAGAATTCACATGATTGATGAAGATTTTCTTGAAATTGATGATCAAATGAACTAAGATTTTAGTAGTAAGTTGCAACTAGTTATCTCTACATTAACTTTAACATTTTAATTTGAACGTCACTAGTAACTCAGTATCTACCTATGATAATTTTACTTATATAACTTTAAGCAATTGATAGTCATAATAATTATAATCGAATCTGTAGCAAATATGAAAGTAGTTGGTATGGAGATTGGTAGTAACTTTGTTACCACAGATGACGATAATAACTCTATACTACTGATGACTAATAATACTTTAGTTTCTACTGATGATGTTTTTTTTGATGTAACTATGAGTAGTTATAACCACAAACTGTGATGTCTTTTATATGAAAGCTTGTAATGGTTTATTGCAATGTTTATGCCAATATATAAAGAAATATTCGGTCTAATTTTGGTTACGAGTTTCATAAAAAATTAATAGAAAATAGCAACTTGTTCTTGAATTTTAGTTTAGATATAAGTAGCTTGAGAAGCATTATGATATTTACTGTTTAGTTTTTTAGTTTTACTTTTTTAGTGATTTACGCAAATGGTTCATGTGCCTAGTGAAAGGTAAATGCTAGTCATTTTACGTATATTGTTTAATTTTTTTTAACAAAAGTTAGCTTTAAACGGTGAAAGTTCGACAACTTTAAACTAGAAATATCAAATTATTACCTCTAAAAATTAGGCACCAAACATGTTATTGTTAAATTATAATATTTAACTTTAACTTTTAAAAAAGAAAGATTTAAGAAAAACAAAATTAAAGGCCATTTACTTTATGTATGTATATGTGAAAGAGATAATCCTATTGGATAAAAAAATAGAGAGAAAAAATAACCATGGACACATTTGGTAAAAATACCAAACGATTAAGATACAATTGACATAATAAAATTTCATAAAATTTCTTTTTGACAAAAGATTATTTGATTTTGTTCTTTTAACTTTCTCATTCATAGTTGAACGACCTCAAAATACTGACGGTTTGACGCTAATGCACACTCTTAGTTTCATTGTTGACCGAACTCAAAACACGAACAAAAGCACTCAAAACATGAACAACCAACCTCACAACTTGATGCTCGTGACATTAACCGGAATAAAACAGACATGTGAAATTGGATGCATTAGAAAACATATAAATGTTTCCACCCATGTTAAACACTTAGTTGAAAATTACTAGATATCAATAGTCAATACAAACAATCAAACTCAATACATGGATGTCAGCGTTCACATATTAAGAATATTCGTGACATGAAAAAATAAAAATAAAAAGACATTTTAAGATAACACATAAGCAAATTAGAGATTTTTTCTTGAGTAAATTATTGTTTTCGTACCTGAGGTTTGACGAAAATCACTCATTCAGTCCAATAGTTCATTTATTACACTGGCGGTCCAATGATATTAACATCTATTTTAATTTCACCCGAACCATTAACATCGTTAGTGTTTGTTCTGTTAAATGATGTAAAAATTATTTTTACCCCTGAATTTGATAAAAAACCATTTTCATCCCCACCTAACCCATATCAATCCTCTCTTTTTCTCTCTATCTTCTCTTTTCTCTCTCTCTCTCTCTCTCACTGTCACACCCCCGCTAAGAGCGGAAACACAGAGATGTAACGAGACGGGATCGTCATAACACATGGTAAACATAGAGATGCAATATAAGTAATGATGACAAAGCGTGTCATGATGACACCCGACACAAAGGAGACTTGTGTCGTGTTTAGTCAATATTCATGACAACATAGCCATAAGCATAAACATGTTATAGGATTCACATAAACAAAGATGATAACATTGTAATGCATTTCCCACAACCCGAGAACAAGTATCAAAAGAATAATATTGTTTGAAGCAGACTACAACAATATTCCAAAAAAAATGTTTGTCAAGTATGTTTAGTCTCAAAAATGCATCCTAGGGTTTTCACTAAGGCAGCACACCTAGATCTTCAATTAGCAATGTTACCTGAAAAGATATGCTCAAAATGGTCAATAAAATTGTTGGTGAGCTCGCAAGTTTAAGTTGTAAATAAGTAATTGATTTTGTATAATAATTGTTGTGGAATACCGTGTATACAGTTATAAGTAAGCAAAATCACATGACATGAGCTTTACAACCAAACCTAACGACGTACACACAGAATCTTATCGGAATATATTCACCCAAGGCCCGTTCCCGGCTACTGTTGGTACTAACTAGTATACCAACAAACAAGGGTGGGGGTGTCAACCCAGTAGTATTACCAATACCTATCCGTCGGTTCCCACACTGGAATTAAATAGTTGCAAAGAAAGTACCACACAGCAAACTCAAGCATGTATCGATAAGTACTCACAAAATAGTAACACGTTGATTCCAAGTATGTAAATTGTACAGCATAGAAAATGGGTGAGCATACTTTTCCCCCTTGTTTGTAAATGACTGAAATATTGTATAAGCGTAAAAAAGGGCCATGAAACTCACTTGTTAAGTGGTAAGTATGAATGATCAAAGTTTCCCAAGTGTTGTATGTAATGAACGGTCAAATACCTATTGACAGTTATTGTTAAGCATTAATGATATGTATAAAGCATATAGTAACGTTCGGTCGGTTCGGGTTGTATCGGTTCGGTCGCGTGTAATACACACAAGGAGACACACATATTAGATCTTATGTAGATCCAAGTACTAGGAACCGTCGCCTTGCCGGTGATATTTGTGTAAAAGTTCCATTGTTATAAGAGAAGTATTTGTTAAATATTAGTAGTCACGAATCGGTTGTTGATAATTGTAAAATGTTAGGTTGATTTGATTTGGAATAACATTAGTAAGTTTGATAACGTTGACTTTAATCTTCGTGATTCAGCAATGGCAACTGTGTCGATGTCACCTTAACATCACACGACATAAAAGAAGGAAGTCACACACAACAACTTCAGTCGCACGACAGGACCAGACGCACGACTCAACACTCAATCCGCATGAATCAACCCTCATTCGTACGAATCAGCTTCATTCGTACGATTGAGCCTTCATTCGTGCGACTCAGCATCCAGTCGTACCACACAGCACCCAATCGCACGACTCAACCTCCATACGCACGAATCAACCTTCATTCGTACGAATCAGCTTCATTCATACGACTGAACCTCCATTCGTATGATTGGCCTTCAGTCGTGCGACACACGCACAGTCGCACACAATCATTCGGTCGCAGCCTCAATCGCATGCATACACTCATCCGCATTGACTCAATCGCACACATTCATTCGATCGCACGACATACCCAGTCGCACAACTCAGTCGCCCGAAAGACACAGTCGCACGACTCACCTAGTCGCACGGGTCAGTCGCATGACAGACCCAGTCGCCAGAATGGCAGATTCGCGACTGCAGGAGTGCAGAGCAGCCTTCTGTTGTTTCCGTGCACGAGTTTTACACCATAAGGACTTCTAGAAACACACTACAAACACATTCAAACAAGAAGAACATGCAGAAATACATCACACGCACCCACACGACCTCATGTGTTCGGGTTGGACCCGAACACCCAAAACCCTAAATGGATAGCAGAAAACGAGTAAGAAAAGGGACAACCAAGGTCGTCTACCTGCAAGAATGGAGTAGACTCGGTTGTAGTCTAAGTCTAGATGATGAAAACGTGAGAAAACGGGGTGGTTTTGGTGCAAGGAAGGAGATGAAAAGTGAAGAAGAAGATGAAAAAGAAGAAGAAGATGAAGAATGAAGCTAGGGCTGGAAAATGGGGTTTATATACCCGGCCCAAGTTTGAAAAATGACACATTTAGTCCCTGCACTTAAATCCCCGAATTCCCAAATTTGTTTCGGTTGAAAACGACTTTAATAGGTTAGTTATATTGATGACAAAAATGTAATTAATGATGTTGGTAACTTAAAAATAGTTTTATTAATGGCAATAATATTATATAAAATCAGTATATTTAGTGATAACAATGATGAAATGTGTAAAAGTTTTAAGCATAGTATACGATTCGGCGATAGCACAAACATAAAGATGATAAAACAAGTATGATATCCACATGAATAGTTTATAGGGATGAGGAATGAACGATCAAAAAAAAGTTAACGGAAACCACGTTAATTGACGGACCTTGAGGTGACGGATGTCACAGTATCCCCCAGTTGAGAGAATTTCGTCCCGAAATTCAGCTGGAGTTAGGTCCAAGAGTGTCATCCTCGAATAGATGTGGATATTTAAGTTTCATCTGGTCTTCTCGTTCCCATGTAAACTCCGGCCCCCATTTTGAATTCCATCTCACGCGGAAAATTGGTATTGTGCTACGCCTCAATTGCTTGACCTTTCGATCCATGATCTCAATGGGTTCCTTGACAAAATGAAGCTTTTCGTCGATCTTGATGTCCTCAATTGGTACGTGAAGTGATTCATCAGCCAAACACTTCTTGAGGTTCGGCACATGGAAAGAATTATGTACACCGCTGAGTTCTTGTGGTAACCTTAATCGGTAAGCCACTTGACCGATTCTTTCTGTAATCTTGAATGGTTCTGCGTATCTTGGGGCTAACTTCTCTTTCTTTCCAAACCAAACAATTCCCTTCCAAGGAGAGACCTTGAGTAAAACGTGATCCCTAACGTTAAATTCTAGAGGCTTCTGACGGTTGTCGGCATAGCTCTTTTGGCGATCTCTGGCAGCTTTCAGTCGGTCCTTGATTTGGAAAATCTTGTCGGTTATTTCTTGTCACACCCCCGCTAAGAGCGGAAACACGGGGATGTAACGAGACGAGATCATCATAACACATGGTAAACGATAGAGATGCAATATAATAAATGATGACAAGCGTATCATGACGACACTCGACAACAAGGGGACTTGTGTCGTGTTTAGTCAATATTCACGACAACATAGCCATAGGCATAAACATGTTAAATGATTCACCTAAACAAAGATGATAACATTGTAGGCAATTCCCACAATCCGGGAACAAGTTACAAATGTATAATGTTTAAAGCAGACTACAACAATGATTTTAGAAGACAAAGTTTAGCCACAAAATGCATCATAGGGTCTCCATTAAGGCAACACACCTAGATCTTCAATTAGCATGATCACCTGAAAAGATATGCTCAAATGGTCAAAAAAATTGTTAGTGAGCTCGCAGGTTTAAAAATAAATAAGTAATTGATGTTGTATAAATGTTGTTGCGGAATACCGTGAATACAGTTATAAGTAAGCAAAATCACATGACATTCAAAAAGGAAATTCACACACACAGCATCATCAGTCACACAACAGGACCAGACGCTCGACTCAACACTCCATTCGTACGAATCAACCTTCAATCGTACGAATCAGCTTCATTCGCACGATTGAACCTTCATTCGCACGACTGGCATTCAGTCGTACCACACAACACCCAACCGCACGACTTAACCTCCATACGCACGAATCAATCTTCATTCGTACGAATCAGCTTCATTCGTACGACTGAACCTTCATTCGTACGATTGGCCTTCGGTCGTGCGATGCACGCACAATCGCATACCTTCATTCGGTCGGATGACTCAATCGCACACAACATTCATCCGCATTGACTCAATCGCACACAACATTCATCCGCATTGACTCAATCGCACATATTCATTAGATCGGGCGACTCAGTCGCATGACATCCCCAGTCGCACAACTCAGTCGCCCGAATGACACAGTCGCATGACTCAGTCGCACGACTCATCCAGTCGCACGGCTCAATCGCATGACAGACCCAGTCGCCTGAACTGCAGGTTCGCGACTGCTGAAGTGCAGAGCAGCCGCTGCTCCATGCACGAGTTTTACACTACAAAGACATCCAGAAACACACTACTAACATACACAAACAAGAAGCACACGCAAAAAGACATCACACGCATCCACCCGACGTCTTGTGTTCGGGTTGAACCCGAACACCCGAAACCCTAGAAATGGACAGCAGTAAAACGAGCAAGAAAGGGACAACCAAGGTCATCTACCTGCAAGGATGGAGTAGACTAGGTTGTAGATGAAGTCTAGACGATGAAAATGAGACGAAACGAGGCGGTTTTGGTGCAAAGAAGATGTAAGGTGAAGAAGAATGAAGAAGAAGTGAAGAAGGTGAAGAAGAATGGCTGGGAAATGGGTTTTTATACCCATCCCAAGTTTGCAAAATGTCAATTTTAGTCCCTGCACTTAGCCCCCGAGTTCCCAAAGTTTGTTTCGGTTGAAAGCGACTTTAAAAGTGTTTGTTATATTAATGTAAAAAATATATTTAATGATAATAACAATGAAATTTGTATAAGTTTTAAGCATAGCACACGCTCATAAAGGAAACACAAGCATAAGGATAATAAAGCAAGTAGGGTATCCGCACAAGGAGTTAATAAAGATGAGAAATGAACGATCAAAGAAAAGTTAACAGATAATCACGTTAATTGACGGACCTTGTGGTGACGGATGTCACAGTATACCCCAGTTGAGAGAATTTCGTCCCGAAATTCAGCTGGAGTTAGGTCCAAGAGTGTCATCCTTGAACAGATGTGGATATCTAAGTTTCATCTAATCTTCCCGTTCCCATGTAAACTCTGGCCCTCCTCTTGAATTCCATCTCACGTGAATAATTGGTATTCTACTGCGCTTCAATTGCTTGACCTTACGATCCATGACCTCAATGGGTTCTTCAACAAAATAAAGCTTTTCGTCAATCTTGATGTCCTCAATTGGTATGTGAAGTGATTCATCAGCCAAACACTTCTTGAGGTTCGACACATGGAAAGTATCATGTACGCCGCTGAGTTCTTGTGGTAACCTTAATCGGTAAGCCACTGGACCAATTCTTTCTGTAATCTCGAATGGTTCCACGTATCTTGGGGCTAGCTTCCCTTTCTTTCCAAACCGAACAATTCCTTTCCAAGGATAGACTTTGAGTAAAACGTGATCTCCAATATTAAATTCTAGCGGCTTTCGACGGTTGTCGGCATAGCTCTTTTGGCGATCTCTAGTAGCTTTTAGTCTGTCTTTGATTTGGAAAATCTTGTCGGTTGTTTCTTGAATGATCTTTGGACCTGTTAGTTGACTTTCACCAATCTCGGCCCAACAAACGGGAGATCTGCATTTTCTTCCATACAACGCTTCAAATGGAGCACATCCAATGCTCGTATGGTAGCTGTTGTTGTAAGAGAACTCAATCAACGGTAAATGAGTGTCCCAACTACCACCAAATTCGATTACACACGCCCTCAACATGTCTTCTAGCGTTTTTATAGTTCGTTCACTTTGGCCATCTGTCTGAGGGTGATAGGTTGTGCTCATATCTAATCGAGTGCCCATCGCTTTCTGTAGCGTCTGCCAAAATCGTGAAGTAAATCGGCTGTCACGGTCGGATATGATCGACACCGGTACTCTGTGTCTTGTCACGATCTCTTTTGTGTACAATCTCGCCAATTTATCCATTTTGTAGTCTTCTCAGATCGGCAAGAAATGAGCTGACTTCGTCATCCGATCCACTACGACCCATATCGACTCATGCCCGCTGCTCGTTCTAGGGAGTTTGGTAATAAAATCCATAGCTATGTTCTCCCATTTCCAGTATTGCCCGAAGGTGTTCTTCATGATCCTCTTTCGATTGGGAGTAGATAAGTATATCGTTTATGAATACGATCACGAACTTATCCAAGTAAGGTTTTCACACCCGAACGGCATGACCAAGAACTCATAGTGCCCATAACGAGTTCTAAAAGCTGTTTTCGGCATGTCCTCTTCGAAAACCCTTAGTTGATGATATCCAGAACGAAGGTCGATCTTGGAGAAATATGAAGCTCCTTGCAGCTGGTCAAACAGATTGTCGATCCTGGAGAGAGGATACCGATTCTTCACGGTTAACTTGTTCAACTCACGGTAATCAATACACATTCGGAACGACCCATCTTTCTTTTTGACAAATGACACTATCACTCCCCATGGTGAGTGACTTGGCCGAATAAAACCCTTCTCCAGTAGTTCTTGTAAATGACTAGATAACTCTTGCATTTATGATGGTGCTAACTAATATGGCGTTTTTGCTATAGGTGTAGCTCTAGGAACCAACTCTATACGAAATTCCACCTGTCGTGGAGGAGGCAAACCAGACAAGTCATCAGGAAATACATCTGGGTAGTCCCGTACTAGTGGGATATCTACTAATTTCCTCTCCTCTTCCTTCTTTTCTACCACATGAGCTAGAAAAGTGTAGCACCACTTTCATAAACTTCGGCGTGCTTTCATGCAGGAGATAAGCTTTAGGTTTCTTCCCAGTCGTTCTCCTTGAATCCTGAGTACCTTCCCATTTGGCATGGGGATTCGTACTACTTTGTCCCGACAGACAATCTCAGCTCCGTGTTTTGACAACCAATCCATTCCCACAATCATGTTGAAAATTCCTAACTCAAAGGGTATCAAGTCTATATTGAAGGCATGGTCCTCCAATATCATCGAGCACTTTCTAATGATTTCATCAGCCTGTACAACCCTACCATTGGTCATTTCTACAGAGTAGCTAGTTTCTAGCCTACTAGGACTCATATAAAGCAATTGCACAAACTCAGAAGATATAAAGCTATTGTCTGCTCCAGTATCAAATAATATAGATGTGAAGTGATGATTGAGTAAGTGCGTACCCGTGACAACATTCGGGTCCTGACGGGCATCGTTGGCTCCAATGACAAATGCACGTCCCCGAGCTGTATTTTCCTTGATTCGTCGGGCCTTGATTCCCAGCTATGGCTATCACTGGTTGCTGGTTGTTCCCTTGTTGACCCGGCGTCCGATTCAATCTGGGGCACATGTTTCTGTAGTGATTAGGGCCTCCACACTTATAACAGACCCTGGCATTCCCGGCGGGGTTAATCGCGTTGACTGGTGCCACCAGATTCGGCGCCACTCTGAAGTCTTTTTCTAGATGCCCCGGGCGTCTACAGTTCACGCACACCTAACATGGCATTCCTAGGGGATGATGGAAGTTGCATCTATCACATTTGGGGTGCGGCCCAACATACTCTCTTTTGCCCTATGTCACGGCCACAAAATTCCTGGTTATCTTGGCCTTTTGTCAAATTTCCCGGCACTCGACCGACTCGTTTCCCCAACATCCTTCCTTTTCTCTGCTCCTTTTCCCAATACCCCTGTTCTCACCATCTCGTCTGTCAGAGCGCCAGCCTTCAGAATTGCGCTCTGGATCATAGGAGGAGCAACTGCTGTTACCATCGCTCGGATTTGAGGCGCAAGTCCCCAGATATACCTCTCGATCCTCTTTGATTCCGGAGTGACCAGATGTGGAACCAATCTTGCCAACTCATAAAAACAATCAGTGTAAGCTGTGTGCCCAGCCCCCACCATAGCATGATTCCAGAATTCATGCTCCAGTTTCTACATCTCATTGAAGGGGCAATATTCTTCAGTGATCAATGCTTTAAACTCATCCCACGACATTTGCATCGCTGATTCTCTTCCCCTAGCCTGAACCTGGGTGTTCCACTAAGTTAGTGCTTTGCCCTGTAGTGAACACGTGGCATACTTGATCTTCTGGCTATCGAGGCATTCGCTGATGTCAATTACTGCCTCCATCTTCTCAAGCCATCTGGTTAGGGCTATCGCTCCACCTTTGCCATCAAACTCTTTCGGTTTGCAGGCCACAAACTCCTTGTACAAACATCCCCTTCTAACATTGACAACCCCAATCTCATTACCGGCTGTTCCACCATTCCCCGTCTCCTGCTTACTCTCGTTCCCAGTCGGGTTCCCATTATCCTCATTATCGTTGCCACCATCCCCGTGGGGGTGGTGATTCTGAAGAGCATCGTTCACTTGGGCCACAATAGTCGGGATCAGTGTGGCCAGCTGTTGAGCGATCAGAGCTGCTATGTCAGTGTTTCCTGTTCCCTAATTGTTTCTGGCAGGGCCATCATTTGTTCTTGGTGCTCTACCTCTGCCTCTGCCTCTGCCTCTGCCCCTCGGGGCTTCACTTCCGCCACTGTTGTTGCGGGTAACTCTTCGAGGCGGCATTTTCTAATCATAGAAGTAGTAAACACATAAGCTTTAACCATTTCAAGTATATTATCCATACCACTCATCAAAGTCCATCATTCCAAGTTAATATCACACTTGTTGTTACCACACATCATATACAATTTGTGTATTTCTCACACCATGAATTGGTAATGTTCCAATAGTTATCCATCATAATAATTGCAAACCCATGCATATAATAACGTTAGTCTAGCGAAGGTTGTCTCTCTTTTCCTCTTTCGAGGTTTTAGACATAACCTCCTCAGGGTAAATCTCAATGTCCAAGGTCAAGCGCAATAGCATGATCTGTGGAGATCCCTTCAGGTTTAATACCCGGTTTGATAACCCAACTCGGGGCGCAGAGGAAACGGAAGATCCAATAGGAGCATCCTATAAGGAGTGAGCACAAGGGCTCTCTCACCGGGTGAAAAGATCACAAAACGGATTGATAAATGAATCAAGTAAAGAGGAACGCATACATGAGATGTAAAATGCACACAGATCCTAGCATGCAAATCTACATGAAGGTTCCTAGGTTATATTCTAGATCAAGTGAATTGCCTAATTCTCTATAACCAATGGCTCTAATACCAGTCTGTCACACCCCCGCTAAGAGCGGAAACACGGGGATGTAACGAGACGGGATCGTCATAACACATGGTAAACATAGAGATGCAATATAAGTAATGATGATAAAGCGTGTCATGACAACACCCGACACAAAGGATACTTTGTCGTGTTTAGTCAATATTCACGACAACATAGCCATAAGCATAAACATTTTATACGATTCACATAAACAAAGATGATAACATTGTAATGCATTTCCCACAACCGGGGAACAAGTATCAAAAGAATAATGTTGTTTGAAGCAGACTATAACAATGTTCCAAAAAGAATGTTTGTTAAGTATGTTTAGTCTCAAAAATGCATCCTAGGGTCTCCACTAAGGCAGCACACCTAGATCTTCAATTAGCATTGTCACCTGAAAAGATATGCTCAAAATAGTCAACAAAATTGCTGGTGAGCTCACAGGTTTAAGTTGTAAATAAGTAATTGATGTTGTATAATAATTGTTATGGAATACCATGTATACAGTTATAAGTAAGCAAAATCACATGACATGAGCTTGCAAGATCGGTGTTTGTCACTTAAACACAAGGTTTTCTCTCAAACTCACCTAGAATCACACTCGGGTAAGAATCAATAAGAGTTGATCACAATATGAAAAGTAACTAAGAACACAGAAAGATAATTTTCAAGATACTTTTATATATCGATTCTCAACTCAAGATACAAAGACTCTTACAAGCAGATGATAATCTTTTCTCTATGAGTTACAAGGAGAACCTATATATAATACTATCTACAGCCTGATATACTTTGATACCAGTTGTGATCCTTTAGCTAAAGCCTATACTACAAGACTATAGTTAAGGTATCTCAGATAAAGTCTTATCTTTTGGTAGTCAGGACATGTCCCTGACTTACCTTTTGTCACCAACTAAAGTTGGCAACTGTACTATCATGAAAAGGTAAACAGTGGAATAAAGTATGGTCAACAACATGGTTCTTTAGGAAGAAGCCATGCTGTATTAGAAGTCTGCAGCGAAGTGTCAGAGACCATACTTGTGTCTACTGGTTATAGCAGTGTCTTCCGAAGGTTAAATGGCTTCAGATGAGTAAGTACTTCCGAAGCCACTTTATACTTCGGAAGAGGCTGCTTCTTCCAAGGCTTGGAGACTTCTTCATTTCATCATACTTCGGAAGTGGTCTTCACTTTATTCTTCTAAGTCTTGAACTTCGGAAGTATGCATTTGTCTTCGAAAGTAGAGTTCTGTCTTCCGAAGTTGGACTTTCCTTTGTCTTCAGAAGAACTCTACAACCTTCGGAAGTTCCATGATAAGCTTGGAAGCCTTTGCATGCAGCACCAAAATAACTTAAGTGATTAGTTTTGGTTGCATTAGCCTTCTTCTTGATCAACAAACCCCCTAGGCTGATGCTACCAAAACTTCACTTATCTCGACTTCTCAAAACTTTCAGCACCAAGGAGAGCAAATATTGTCTGTCTCCTTGTTCTTCCCTGATGTGGTGCTGAGGAGCTTCTATAGATCCTTGGTAGACAGGAAATCCAGTCTTTCACCTTGGATAACATGTACCCTTTGTTATTGCCCTCTGAAAAGAGTTAGTTGATAGGAACTGTAATCATATTCCCATCAAACTATAGGTTCCAATTCAGGACCTTCCACCATCTGTAGAAAGGCAACACCTTTGGTGGGAGATCTTTCCTTGTCTTTCTGTCTTCTCAACTTCAACTCTTCTTCAATCTTTGCTTTTGCAGTTAGCTCAGCTAAATGAAGACTGCTGAGATGATTTTGATGAGCAGCAGCAGTTTCAGAGTTGGAGGGGTTGGAGAATGGCTTCTCTGCTAACTCAACAATGTCAAATCTATGGAGTGTAACAGAGAGTTGCATTGAGTCTGTTGACTTCACCATTCTCTCTTTCCACAACAAAGTTGTGAGAAGGTTCATCGAACCTCCACTGGATTATCTTCCTTCTAGGCACAAGAGACTGACTAGGAATCTTGTCCTCTTTTCTTGTATCCAGCAGAGTCACCAGTTTCCTTCTGAGCTTCTTTTCTTCCTTATTTAAAGAGTCTGAATTGAGGCCCAAAAGTCTTGCAGCCTGGTCCAAAGTTCCTCTAGGCAAATCAAGGAATCTGTCTCTTGTGAGGGAACTTGAAGATTTGTCTACATAGGTAATGTTAACGGAGTCTTCTACACAGGAGACTTCGCTCAAAGTGGTGCAATTAGTGAGCTTCATCTTGATTGCCTTAAACTTCTCGAGGGAGAGATGTTGAGAAGGCTGAAGGGATGGTTTGGAGGGTGATTGGGTAGGTTTAGGTTCAGAGGTTCTGGCTAGTGTTTTGGGTTGGATAATGAGAAGTTTGGGGGTTGAGGTGAGGGAGTAGTAGTAGGTAGTGATATGGGTTTAGGGGTGAAAGGTTCAGGTTGAGGTTGGGTAAAAGCAGTGAAGGTCATCCCTTTTACCCTTATATACATCTCTTTCCTTTTCCCCATCCGGATGTCAGCCTTAATTTCACTAACAATCCGTTGGAGTGTCCTTTCTGACATAGGACCCACCTGCCTACCAGAGAAGCCATGAGCCCGAAGATAGTCCTTCATCCAGGCTTTCTTAGTAAGCTTCTTGGAGGCAGTGACTCTAGCCTCTTCTTCTTCTCTCTGGCCTTTTCTTTTGCAGCCTTCTTCCTTTCTTTCTCCATTTGATCCTGCTCTTTGTTGTAGAGCCAGAGGATCGTATCATTGTTGTGTGGAGAGAGTTCTTGAAGATCAAAGCCTCTAGAGAGTAGGAATTTTATCCTGTCTCTCCTCAGCTGCAATTCATCCTCCTTCTGTTTCTTTTCCTTTTCCTCTAAGGCCAACCTGGCTTCTTCTTCAAGTCTCAGCCTGGTTGCCTTCTCCAGATCCACCAACTCATCTAATGGTAGCAGGAGTGTTTTTTCATTGGCAGCTCCCATTTCAATGAGCTGGTCAATGATAGCTCTCTTATTTTATTGATGACAACCTCCTGATTGGAAGCAGCTGCTTTTGTGCTGGAAGCTAGCAACTTCTCAGTCTGAAGTCTTCCTTTCTTCTTAAGTTTCTCAATCTTCTCCTCTTCCTGAATCTCTTCCGCAATCATCTTCCTTTTCCTTTATCCTTTGAAGATCCTGACTATGGTGGTTCTTGGAGAGAGGTTTCTGATATGAGAGAGTCAGAGATGGTGTCTGAGATGAAGGTGCAATTGAAAAGTCCTCACTGCTCATTTCAGATGCCATTTCCAGGATAGCATCTGTGATGATCAGTTCCTCGGACATTTTGAACAGTCCTTCCGCAGCTTCCATTTCAGCTTCGGAAGATTCAGCTTGTTCTTCGAGGCTTTAACTTCAGCTTCGGAAGTTAAAGGAGATGCAGATTCTATCCAACTGTTTCAGTTGCTGGGCCATCAGTTCCATTTCCCCTTCGAATGGAATCTTAGGTTCCATGAGGACCTTAGGTTGACCAACTTCTTTCACAGTGGTAGAAGGTGCAGTCAGCCTTTGAAGCTCTTCTGCTCCAAAGTAGATCATTGCAGCATCATGGCTTGGCTGCTCAAAGGAAGATCTTAACAGAAACTTGGTGAAGAGTCTGTAGATCATTGAGCATCTTTGGATCAATCTGAAGAGTGACTTGAGATGTTTCAGGCGCAGAGATGATAAGAGAGGAAAATGTTGAAGTAGAAGGCCGGCTCTATGGTTCCTTGTGTGTTTGTCTTTGAACATTCTCCCCCTTTTTGGTAGCATCATATTGAGAGCTAGATGAGCTGGAGGAGGAAGTCAAGGAGACCTGAATAGGTACATGCCTAACAGACCTCTCTGTCTGTTTCTCAGCTAGTTGAGCCTTGAGATTGTCAATCTCAAGTTGCTGAGTGACAGATCTTGTCTCTAAAGTCAATCTCAGTCAATCTCAACCTGAGATTCTAGATTTGAAACTTTAGAAAGAAGATCTTGAATGAGGAGTTGCATGCTTCCCTCATCTTCTTTCGAAGAATCACGAGGAGATGAGGTAACATACCTAGTATGTTCAGCCTCACCACCAGATGTGGTTTCTTGGCACCCTGGTTTCCCATGCTCAATGATGTCTCTTTCAGAGTCATCAAAGGGCTTGTTTGCCATAGATTCAGTCTGAGAAATGTTACCACTGTCCATAAGGTCCATTGAGGCACCTTCTGTAGTGGCAGCTGAATCTACATGAGTCCCCTCCACATCAGTGGGACTCACCTCAGTTGTTGGTTGCTGATGGGGGCTAGAGATAAGGGATTTCTCCGGGCTCTTTGATCTTGGAGAGGGTGTTGTAGATCAACTTCTTTGCCATGGAGATATGTTATCTCTTCATCAGTTTTAAATAAAAGGTCAGTGAAAGATAGGATGGGTAAACCTACTAACTAGGACTTTGGTCAATGTCTACAGGCATTGAGCCTCTGGTGGGGCTGTCCCTTGTTGACTGCTCAGGGGAGTATAGAGACTCATCCTGAGGGCTTTTAGCTTGGGTTGTGGGCTCATGGGTCTGAGACTGAGGAGACTCAGGACCCAAATTAAGGTCAAAAGAGAAGGATGGAGAGACCTCTAACTGAGTGGGAGCCCATGTTTCCACTCGAGTCTTTTTGGATTGAACAGGAGGGGCTTGTTCAATCAGAGTAGATTGAACAAGGGTTCGTTTAGGGAGTCTCTGATAAGTGATGGTGATGGGTGGAGAAGGTAGTGTTGGCATTGTGGGGGTAGTTGCTGGTGTGGGATCATCACCTGTGGGGTCAACAGGGATGTCACCAGGAGCCGTTGGCTCAATCATACCTGGAAGAAGTGCAGTATCTCTTCTTGTGAAGTTGGTGGACACTCTCTTCAAAGTCTTGAAGATGGTTGGCTCATTTGAGGAGCAGTCAAAGCAGCTGCACAGACAAGCTTGCTCTGCTCCAGTTCGCAGTTGATTATGTGCTGGAGAAACCTACGATAATGAAGAATGTGTCCTTCTGAAGATTTCCCATGAGGTTAGTCAGCACAAATCTTGAATAGTTGAAGCGGAGGCATTTTACCAACCCATGAACAGGCACCCAAGTTCATATGGGATTTGATCCCATCCCCCAGATTTATTCGACAAGCAGTGAAGGACCACGTGTAGCAGGAACTTCCATTTGTACGAGAAGTTAAATTTGTAGACAGTTGAGCTGCTAACGTCTCCACCATATCCCATTTGGAGTTAAGAATTGTCCAAATCTGCTCTGGGGAATTCCGTTGGAGCGCCCGCATCATGAAGCTCTAGATGCTCCCTGTTGATCTATTCAGAAATGACCAACTCCTGGCCACAAATGCTCGATCGAATGACACGGACCCCATTTAGGGTTTCAATCTGACCATTTGCCTAGAATTCAGACATATGGTTTGAGTAAATTGTGGGGTTAACAGTCAGAGCGGTGTAGTAGGAAGATTGGGTTAGAAATGAGACAATATCTGAGAAGTCAGCATCTCTTGATGAATCAAGAACTACGACTTGGTTGTGCTGAGGGTTGAAGGCCATTTGGAAAGTTGAATGGGGATGATTTGAGCTGGGTAAAGTTAAGAAGAAGAGATTTCTAGGGCTGTAAAATTTGCAAGTAAGAGAGTGAAAGTGAATAGTCGAGATTATTTAAAAGATTGTGGAATGGCGGTAATGGGGTTAGGATAAGGTGATGTGATGGTTTAGTGGATGAAATGACAGTAGCGGTAAGGCTAAAAATCAATTAAATAATCCGACATCATTAACAAAATCTTTGCTTTTTACAGTGTGGGGCCCAAGAAATTTACGTTACACAGTGAAATCTCTCTTCCGAGTGTAAAACGTTTCCGAAGGTAACTTGTCTTCCGAAGGCAATTCTTACTTCCGAAGCCAAAACTTTGCTTCCGAAGGTTAGAGTTGCTTCCGAATGGAGAATTTGTAAGTTTCGAAAGTAGATCTGATATGCAATCAATCGCTTCTTCCGAGACCAAAAATTCTTCCGAGACCAAAAATTCTTCCGAGAAGAAAGTTATCCTTTGAGAAATTTTGCTTTGGAAGATATAAGAATGTCTTCCGAAGGTTAGTTTCTCTTCGGAAGGAATTTACACTTAGAAAATTTCAAAGAGAATTTCTTGTAACAGGGCTTAGATTGTATTGACACAAGACTTACATATTAAAAAGGTTTTCAAAAGAGATCAGATTAATCAATGTTTATCATCCCAATAGCTGTTATGAGATACTTAAACCTTTGTTCATCAAAAGCTTTGGTAAACAGATCAGCATATTGTTTATTTGTATCAACTTTGATTAATTTGATTAGATTTTTCTCATGAATGTCTCTAATGAATGAAACCTGATTTCAATGTGCTTAGTCTTGGAGTGCTTCACCGGATTTTCAGTAATGGAGATAGCACTGTTGTTGTCAATATGGATAGGAGTACTCATAAAGTTGAATCCATAGTCCAACATCTGATTTTGAATCCATAGCAGTTGAGCACAGCAGCTAGCAACAGCAATGTATTCAGCTTCAGCAGTTGATGTAGAGACACAGGATTGCTTCTTGCATTGCCATGAGATGATCCTTCCACCAAGAAATTGACATCCTCCTGATGTTGATTTCTTGTCAATATTGCAGCCTCCATAGTCATTGTCAGAGTATCCATAAAGATTGAAATCCTTGTTTCTGGGATACCAGAGACCTAGTTTAGGTGCTCCTTTGAGGTATCTGAGGATTCTCTTAACAACATCTAGGTGAGACACCTTAGGAGCAACTTGATATCTTGCACAAATGCAAGTAGCAAACATGATATCAGGTCTACTAGCTGTAAGATACATTAGAGAACCAATAATTGCCCTATACTGACAGAGTCTCAAACCACAGCCTAGGTGCTTGGTGCAGCCCATATAGAGCTTTATCCAATTTGCACACATAGATGGGGTGCTGTGGATCTTCAAATCCTGGAGGTTGGCATACATAGACTTCCCTATCTATATCCCCATATAGAAAATCACACTTGACATCAAGTTGGTATACTATGAAGTCCTTGGATGCAGCATAAGCAAGGAAGATCCTAACTGCCTCAAGTCTTGCAACTGGTGCAAAGACATCAGTATAATCGATTCCTTCCTCTTGAGTGTATCCTTGAACCACAAGTCTTGCCTTATTCTTGATGATCAAGCCTCTATCATCTCTCTTGTTTCTGAAAACCCATTTGGTGCCTATAGGTACTTGACCAGATGGTAACGGACATAGGTTCCATACCTTCTATCTCTTGAATTGAAGCAGCTCCTCTTGCATCGATTCAATCTAGATACTATCTTTCAAGGCATCTTCTACCTTCTTGGGTTCCATCTGAGATAGAAAGCATGAGTACAAGCAGACATTCCCTTGATGAGTCTGTCCTCTTGTTCTCACACCCTCAGAGGCATTCCTATGATATTCTTAGTTGGTTGAGTGTTGTGAATCCTAAGATGAGGAATCACTTCCAGTTGCAGAGATAGATCCAGGTTAGACATATTCTGCTCAGGAACTAGAACACTCTGTCTAGCTGTTGTTTCAAAGTCATTCAATGAGGACTGATTGAATGAATGAGAAACATCATCAATAGTTGGCTGTGAAGTGGTATTAACAGTTGCATGTTCCTTCAAAATACTACCTCCTTCTGCCTGGTGTTGTAATGGATCACCCGATGAGTTTTGAGGCTCAGTAGGTGACTCACTTGTTGAAGCTTCATTATTCCTTGATATAGTTAAACTATCGGATCTGTGAATAGTGGAAGCTTGATGTATTGCAGCACTTGGAGAATTTGGTCTAGGCCTGGGAAGCTCAAATAGTTGATCATTAGTAGTAGCCTCAACATCATTTTGAGCACCTATTCCAGCTGAAACATTGTGATCAGGTCCATTCCCCCTAACACAAGGAGTGTACTCATTAACAACTATATTGGATGACTCCTCAAATTGTTGATTCTTAATGTTTTATACTCTGTAAGCTTTGGAGCTAGAAGAGTATCCAACAAAGATAGCATCATCCGACTTTTCAGCAAATTTTGCTAAATTGTCCTTTGTGTTAAGTATGGTACACCTGCTGCCAAAGGACCTTAGAAAGCCAATGAATGGTGGCCTCTTGTTCCATAGCTCATAAGGGGTTTTTCCATGGGGCTTAACTACAAGAACTCTGTTCTACACATAGCATGCAGTGCTGACTGCCTCTGCCCAGAATGTTAGAGGTAGCTTTGAATCAGCTAACATAGTTCGAGCAGCCTCAATAAGTGTCCTGTTCCTCCTCTCAGCACACCGTTTTGTTGAGGAGTTCTGGGAGCACTATATTGTCTGGCAATCCCTTTTGAGTTACAGAATGAGTCAAGAACGAAGTTCTTAAACTCAGTCCCTTGATCACACCTAATTATTTTAACCTTGTGATCAATTTGATTTCTATTTTAAGAATAAAAGATTTTAATGTTTCAGCAGTTTCATTTTTAGTTCTTAAAAAGAATACCCATGTGAATCTTGTAAAATCATCAACTATCACAAGGCAATATGATTTCCTTCCAATGCTCATTATACTTGTGGGACCAAAAAGATCAATGTGCAATAAGTGCAATGGAGTAGTGATAGAGTTAATACATTTGGATTTATGAGACGTCCTGTGTTGTTTCCCTTTCAGGCATGCAATACAGTTGTCTTTGCAGAAAAACTCCTTTTTAGGCAAACCATGTACCAAGTTATTTTTAGCCAATTTATTCATTGTCTTAAAATTTACATGACACATACGTTTATGCCACAGTGTTGACTCATCACTATCAGCTTTGGAAAGAAAGCATGATACTTCACCTATTGGGGAAGCATTGTTCATATCAAGCTTGTACATATCCCCTTTCCTGGGAGATCTAAAAAGCACCAATTCCGGAGGAATTGTCATCCCTGGTTTGAGGATAATGCACTCATGTTCTGTGAAAAGCATTTGGTGCTTTTGATCATAGAATTGAGAAAAACTTAACAGGTTGTGTTCAAGCTGTTTGACAAAGTTAACTTTGTCAACTGTTAACTTACCTTTGGATATACTCCCTCTGCCAGAAATATATCCTCCGGCCTCACCTCCAAACTGGATAGGACCTCCATCATAATGTTGAAATTGTTGAAGGAGAGATCTGTTCCCTATCATGTGCCTGGAGCATCCACTATCTACAATCCATACATTGTTGTTCTTGTCAAATGGATGTTCCTGCACATAAGATGAGATTTCAGTTTTGTTTGGAAACCCAAGCTTTATTGGTCTTGGGTTCTTCCAAAGATAATGACATGAGTGAACCAAATGATATGCATGGGGGTTCAACAGAGGTCTTTGAAGAAGAGGTTTGGGCTGCAGCATCTTCCTTGATCTTCTAGTCCAGCCTTTGGCTGATCTTGGAGGGTGAGCTTGTTGAAGTTTTTGCAGCATGGTCTTCTTCCGAAGCTTCTTTCTTTTCGGAAGAAGTCCTCACCACCTTTTGTTCCGAAGCAGTCTTCTTCTGGGATGGTTTCAAGGGAGCTTTCTTGTTCTTCCGAACCTTAGTAGCTTCTGCTTCCGAAGCCATTTTCCCTTCAGAAGAAGGAGTTTCTTCCGAAAGCAACTTTGCTTTGGAAACTAGCTTTCCCTTCTTCAACTCTTGAACCGTATGGAAGGGTCCAAATGTGAAACCTTCCCTGACTCCTTCTTTTCTAACATTATTTGCATAATGTGTGCTTGCAAGATTGTAGTAACAATCTTTTGCCATGTGATTTTGCAGGCCACACATGATGCATGCGATGTTAGTCTTTTGGGAAAGTGAGGGTTGCTGTTTCTTGGTTTTCTTTTCTTCGTCAGCAACTTTTCCCTTTAACTTCTGATCCTTTGGTAGGACAGGAATTCTGGTATTACATTCTTTTCCTGAATTAGAAGTACCTAACACTTGGAATCCAGCTGAGACAAAGACACTCTTTTGTTTGGGGTCAATTTTCAGTTTGGATTCAGCCATTTTCTTAGCAGTTCTCCTAGCAGATTTAGCTCTGCTTCTTCTGGCTTTGGTGGTTAGGATTTGATCATCACACGAGGTGGTGGGTATATCTACCTGTTCCTTCCATGTGGTGGCCACTATTGGTGCCTAATCCTTTAACTCTGGAAAGAAAGGGTCAGCAGTTAGAACCTCTTGCTCTTTAGTACCACATCTAGGCTGTTTGATAGACTCATAGGAATTTGGTGGAGCAATTTCATTGGTTCCCAACCTTTCTTTGTTCTGATAACAGAGTTTGGAATGGGAGGATGACGCAAGAATAGCTTGGAAGTTTTGCTCAGAGATGGCATGCTTCCTGGCCTAAACCTCAGCAGTGACAAGCTGGGCTTGAGCCTCAGACAATTTGGATATCAGATCCTTGATTTGAGTCTTGTAGTTGGTGTGTTCATGTTTCAAAAGAGATACAGTTTTCTCTAACTCATCAATTTTCTATTGATAGTCAGATTTAGCTCTTTAAAATCAGATTTTAGAATATTTAAAGACGCAATGTCAGATCTGATTTCCATATTGTAATCCTGATAGAGTTTAACTTTAGCTATACAGGCTGGAGTGCAGAGATGTTCATATACCTAGGCATCATCTGTTCCGGCCATGAGAGCTTAAGCAGGAGTCACATCCTGTACCATGCAGCTCGAGTCAACTTCTTGAGCCATTGCGGCTGTTTCAGTTGACTTCTCAGTGGGCTTTGAGGTTGAGGGATGTGTTAGAGGCCTATGGGTTCCCGGATTGGTCTTGGGAGCCTTGCATTCCCTAGTAAAATGACCCAGTTGGTTACAGTTGTAACACTTTGCCTTGGTCTTGTCGAACCCGAATTTGCTGGCAGTTGGGTTTTGAGGGAAATGCCTTCTAGTTCTCTTAAAGAACTTATTTGCTCTGTAAGTTAAGAGAGCCATCTGCTGGACAATGTCCACGTATTCTACGTCATCTGGGCTAAAACACTCAAGATCATCAAAGCAGTATTGAAAATCTCCTGAGTGTCCACCTCCTGAAACAAAGGCACAACTTTCCTGGAAGGGATTGTGTTGAGCCTGTTGAGACCTTGGAGTCTCAGGATAAGTGATGTAGGGACAAGAAGAGCAGGATGGCTGCTGATAAGTCAGGAAGTGCTGAGGTTGAGGGGTTAATGAGCCTTCAGCGACCATTAAAGCGTTGCTAGCAGGAAGACTCATAGATCTGCTTGTTTGGTAGCCCTTCTTACTCTCCATCTCTAGACGGTATCCATCAAGGATGCCATAGAGCTCAATCATGGAAAGAGTGTTCAAGTTTTCTGTTCTCTTGATAGAGACACAGTAGAATGTCCACTCATTTGGAAGAGCACTCATGAACTTTCTGGTGAGGTCTCTAAGTTCAGGAGTGATCTTCACAGACTAAAGGGAAGAGATAAGATCCATGTACCAGAAGTACTGCTGGCTGAGGGTCTCTCCAGCAATATGAGTGAAGTTCTCGAACTGCTACTTCAGTGAGTCCTTCTTTGAGTCGTTGGAGCAAGAATACATCTGAGCAAGTGCATCAAACAATTCTTTGGAAGTCTTTCTATTGGACCAAAAGAACCAATGAACCAGATCAGAAAAACCTTTAAGTCCCACAGACATCAAAACAACTGAAGTGATCTACAACTGCTGAAGACAAAGTCTGAAGAACAAAGTCTGAAGACAACTGCTGAAGAACAAAGTCTGAAGACAACTGCTGAAGACAAAGTCTGAAGACAAAGTCTGAAGACAAAGTCTGAAGACAAAGTCTGAAGACAAAGTCTGAAGACAACTACTGAAGACAAAGTCTGAAGATCAAGTTCTTAGTAGTTGTCACAACAGCTGAAGTAGTTCTCTTCAGTAGTTGTGATGGTTTACATTTCAGTAGATTGTAATCAGTAGTTTTGTATTATGTAAAACATCTGAAGTTCTTATACTTTAGATGTTATAACTTCAGTAGTTGTAATGTTGTTTATACTTAGCTTTTAATGAAGATGTCCTCATTTGTTGTGGACATCTTCAGTAGTTTAGTTTTATTTCAGTTGTTTGTATAAATCAGTTAGATGTCACTATCATGTGACGTTAGCTGATGTCACATTCCTTATAAAAGGAATCTTGACCTAGTTTCACAACACGGGAAGTTTGTGTATAAATGAAAATATTCCTTTTGCAGAAAACTCTCTCTTTATAACCGTTACTATTTGATTGAATACTCATATTATTCATGCTAGAATTTAGTCTAATTCGTGTGGTATTCTGCTGCAAATCGTAATCTAATTAATCAAACTAGATCTCGATCTCTTCAAATGGTATCAGAGCAGGTTAATCATTGATCGATTTAACAATTGATCATTGAAACTGTTTGTTAGATATCTCAGTTTGATCGAATTGGCAAATTTGCAAGAATTGGTTATAGAGTTTGTTTTTTTGTTGCTTCCTGTGAATCAATTTGAGATTCTTCTTATTTCAAATTGTGTTGTTGAGTTTTTGAGTTAGGTCGTCTAATTCTTATTGAATCTGTTTGAATTGGTGAAAATGGCTACATCAATCAATGATCCTCACAATAATGGCTTCTCAACAAAGCCTCCGATGCTTGTTAGGAGTGAGTACAACATATGGCAACGATAAATGCTCCATCACTTGTCTGTTAATAGCTCAGGTTGTTGGAAATTTGTGGTTCATGGACCATATAAGCCTATGGTGAGTAATCCGGAAACCAATGAAATGGTTCCGAAGAAGAAAGAGCAATATTCAGATGAAGATCTGAAACTGTTTGAAATTGATGCTAAAGCCTATGGAATTTTGGCCATGGCACTGCCTAATGAAATCTATTCTGGACTTATGCATCATGAATCTGCTCATGACCTCTGGGTTGCTCTGAAAGAACAATTTGGAGGAACTGATGAGGTCTTAGCAAACAATAAAGAAATCTTTGCCCAGCAATATGAGACATTCTCTCATAGAAAGGGTGAGTCACTGACTCAACAGTTTGAGCGATTTTCCTGTTTGATATCTGAGTTGAAAATGGTTAAACATGAATATACAAACAGTCAGATGAACAACAGATTTCTCAGATCCCTGCCTGAGAGATGGGACACTTATACTATTGTCCTACGCTCCAGTGCAAATCTAGATAATCTATCTCTCACCCAACTTCATGGGAAGCTACTTACATTTGAAAGGGAGATAGAACAAAAAAGAAAACTGACTTCATCTGGGAAGCTCACTGATGACTTTGTACCAGGGAATACTGCTCTGGTTGGTCATGAGTCAGAATATGCTACATCAGAAAGTTCATATGATGAGCATATTGATTTCTCTTCAAACAGTGGAGATCATGCTTTTGCTGGTATTGATGGTAATTCAGGATGTAATAGTGACAATCTGTGCTTTTTGATGGATGATTTGAAAGGTATTGTTGATGATGATTTGGAAGAGATGGATATTTTGAGCCAAATGGCATTAGTTAATTAGATCTCAAAAATTTTACAAAAGGACAGGTAGAAAATTCCCTGGTCTCTCTGGAAAAACCAAAGTTAGTTTTGACAAGAGCAAGTTGAGGTGTCACAAGTGCCATAGACTTGGACATTTTGCAAGAGATTATAGATCATCTGGATCTAACTCTTCTTTACCCTTTGTGACCTTTCCAAACAACAATTCACAAACCAAATGGCAACATTCTATCAGTTCTGGTCACCATTCACAAAATCAATCATCTCCTGTATATTTTGTTCCTCAAGGTCAAATGTCATATCCTTATTCCTGTTTTTACATGCCACAGTCTAATCAGGTTCCTGTACCCATAGCTCAACAATCACATGCCCTACCTAAGCCTCAACCATCTCAATCAAGCCAACAATCTCAATCTCAATCTCAATCACATCAAAGCTTTTTCACTCCTGGTGTTGTTGACTGGAGTAGTTTACCAGATGATCTTTCTGGTTATTCCGAACAAATGTTTTCTGGTGCTGGTCAACATGGTGGTGAAAATCCTTTTGGAAATCTTGCTCTTATGGCCCTGGAGTCTACTGGTGGTTCAAGCTCAAATGCTTCATCATCACAAGTACCACAAGTATCTTCTGAGGCTATGGCCAAGTTGTGTTCTGAGTCACGCATAGTTGCTTTTGCCTCCATTAGAGAAGCAAATGTAGCTTTAATTAATCAAAATCTTGACTTAGAGAAAGTGATTTCCAAAAGAAAAGCTGAGTTTGAGTCTGTTTTAAAAGAAAAAGATAATGAGATTTACAAATTAAAATGTCAAATTACTGATGAAAAGGCTAAGGTAGAGGTCATCTTAGAAAATCACAAGAGTCTCAAAAAAACACTTGCAGCTACTCAAGTGGAGTGTGAACGCTGGGTAACATCTTGCAAGGGGTTTGAAATGCTTCTCAGTAAACAAACTGCTTCAAATGTGAAGTTTGGGATTGGATACAATCACACTGAACCTCCTACAGATTTTACTCCCAAAACAGAAGTAAAATCTGAAGGTGAAATCAATTCCCAAACCACATCATCATGTGTCTCATCCTCAAGTGAAAATGTACAATCAGAGGATGAAGTCAGTAATAGTACCTCAGCTAATCAGTCTGCTAATGGTCCTACTGCTGATGAACACATGATCAAAGAAAAGTTGAGTCCTTCAGGTGTTGTCTCAAAAGGTACTCAAAGTACTAAAGAGCAAATAACAACACTTGAAGAACATTTCAAGCCAAATGAAACCAGACATGGTTTGACATCTGCTGAGAATCTATTAGGAAATCCAAAAGTACTGATAGAAAATCTCTGAAGTACAAGTCTTCAGTGTTACAAATCCTTCAGTACTTCATATAAGTACTAAAAGGAAGAAAGTACTGAAGAACACACCTTCAGTAGTTTCATCTTCTTCAGCAGCTGATCAACAAGGAAAGAAGGGATTTGTATCTTTTGGTAATGATGCTAAGGGTTACATCATTAGAAAAGGCTTTGTTTCAAATGGAGAAATAAGGTTTGATGATGTCAACCATGTGGATAATCTCAAGTATAACTTGTTGAGTGTTAGTCAAATGTGTGATAAAGGGCATGTTGCACTTTTCACCAGTCAAAACTGTCAAATTCTATCTTTCAATGTTTTGAATATGATTGACAAGATATTGGATGAACATACTCTCCTGAAAGCCAACAGGATTGGAAGAGTATATGCCTTAGACTTATCAAAGAAAATTGATCTAAAAGGTCATCCATGTCTGTTCTCCAAGGCCTCTCCTCAGGAATCTGAGCTTTGGCACAGAAGGCTTGGACATGTGAATCTTAGAAACATGAACCAGCTGATCCTTCATGGGTTAGTGAGAGGTCTGCCATTAAAGGAGTTCAAATGTGATGACAACTGCTCTGCTTGTTTAAAAGGAAAGCAACATAAAGTATCATTCCCTCCAATAGAAGAACCAAAGTCCACTGCCTGCTTGCAATTACTGCATATGGATCTTTTTGGTCCAGTAAGAGTGATGAGTATGGCAAAGAAAAAATACTGTCTGGTAATTATGGATGATTATTCCAGATTTGTATGGACCTTCTTCTTACATTCAAAAGATAAGGCTGGTCAAATTATCATCTACTTTGTGTTGCATGTGGAAAAGCAGTATTCTCTTTCTGTCAAGTGTGTGAGGAGTGATAATGACACAGAGTTTAGAAATCACACACTTGATGAATTTTATTTCTCTAAGGGAATCAAGAGGCAGTTTAGCATTCCTAGAACTCCTGAACAAAATGGAGTGGTGGAGAGAAAGAACAGGACCGTTATTGAAGCTGCAAGGTCAATGTTGGCTGATTCTGGTTTGCCACTAACCTTTTGGGCTGAAGCTGTTAACACAGCTTGTATGTGCAAAATAGAGTATGGTGATTCAAAGGCTGATGAAGACTCCTTATGTAGTGTTACATCATTTGGCTCCTCTGATTTCCTTCTTTAGAGCATTTGGGTGTTCCTGTATATTCTCAACACAAAGATCCACTTTAGAAGTTTGAATCAAAGGTGGATGCAAGGTACTTTGTTGGGTATTCCTCTACTTGCAAGGCATATAGAGTTTTTAATTGCAAATCAAAGATTGTAGAAGAAACCTTGCATGTAAAGTTTAATGAATCTCCAAAGAAGAAAATTCCACAAAATCCTGTGGAGTTATTTGATCTAGACATACTGAAATATGTTCCTTATCAGTCTCCAAATATTGCAAATTCTATGAATTCATCATCTTCTACAACATGTTCTCCATCTATTGGTATCAATGCAAGTTTTAGTGATCAACTGCCTGAGTCTACTAAACTTGATGTTCCTGTAGCTTCAGCAGTTCCATCCACAACAAATGCTGATGAGATCTCTGGATCCTCTACTTCATTTGAATTGTCATCTCAATCTAGGTTTCCGGAATCTGAATCACCATCTGTTACTACTGAATCACCTACAAACACTTTCACAGATCATATTGAGTATCAAGAACTGAAGAATCATCCCATATCTCAGATCATTGGTGACATCAATGTGGGGTTTCAACCAGAAGTCAGTTGTCCAACTTTTGCTTCTATGCTCTCTTCATCAGTCAACAAGAGCCAAAGAATTATCATATCGCATTAAGAGACAATGGATGGGTCGACGCTATGCAACTTATGCTTCTTCAGCTTCAAAAGCAGCAAGTGTGGGAACTGGTTCCTCTTCCCCAAGGTAAGTGTGCAATAGGCACTAAATGGGTGTTTAGGAATATAACTGATGAAAAAGGCCAAATTGTCAAGAACAAGGCCAGACTGGTTGTATAGGGGTTTTCACAAGAAGAAGGTATTGATTATGATGAAACATTTGCCCCTGTAGCCAGACTAGAAGCAATTAGATTGTTTTTAGCTTATGCTACTTTTCATAATCTCAAAGTCTTTCAAATGGATGTAAAAAGTGCATTTTTATATGGTAAAATAAAAGAAGAAGTTTATGTGTGCCAACCACCAGGTTTTGAAGATCATAAACATCCAGATTGGGTGTATAAGCTTGATAAGGCTCTTTATGGACTAAAACAAGCACCCAGAGCCTGGTATGAAACACTGTCAAACTTTCTTCTTCAAAATAATTTCACTAGAGGCTCCATAGATAAAACCTTGTTCATTAAGAAAGTAGGCATGCATAAGCTCCTTGTTCAAATTTATGTTGATGATATAATTTTTGCATCCTCTGATCCACAGTTGTGTGATGCCTTTACTAAGTTGATGCAACAAAAGTTTGAAATGAGTGCCATGGGAGAATTACAGTTCTTTCTGGGGTTGCAAATCAAACAAAAGGTTGATGGAACTTTCATTCATCAGTCAAAATATACAAAGGATTTGTTGAAAAAGTTTGATTTACAAAATTGTAAGCCCTGTTCTACTCCCATATGCAGCACCACACAACTGGATGCTGATGAGAAAGGTAAAGCAGTTGATGAAACTCTTTACAAATGTATGATTGGGTCCTTGATGTACCTTACAGCTTCTAGACCAGACATTATGTTTGCAACTTGTGTTTGTGCTAGATTTCAGGCTGCACCTAAAGATTCCCATATGATTGCAGTCAAAAGGATCTTTAGATATTTGCAAGGAACTCAATCTCTAGGCCTTGGTATTCCACTGGGCACTCTTGCAAATTAGTTGCTTTCTCTGATAGTGACTATGCAGGGTGTAAATTAACTAGAAAATCAACCTCTGGTGGATGCCAATTTCTAGGCAACTGTTTGGTTTCTTGGCAGAGTAAGAAACAAATCTCTGTTGCTACATCCACTGCTGAAGCAGAGTACATTGCTGCTGCAAGTTGTACATCTCAGGTACTCTGGCTTCAGAATCAATTACTGGATTATGACATTACAGAGACTAAGACTCCTTTACTAATGGACAGTGCTTCAGCTCTTTGTATTGTTAAGAATCCTGTCCAGCATTCTAGGACCAAACATATTGAGATCAGACATCACTTTATCAGGGATTGTTATGAAAAGGGTCTGATTGATCCAAAGTTTGTTCCTAGTGCTGATGAGCTTGCAGATATATTTACTAAGCCTTTGGACAGTGGAACTTTTCAAGATCTTGTGCTAAGGCTTGGTATGCTGCAGCTTGAATAAATTGACAACTACTGATGTTCTCAGCTCACAAGTACTGATGAGCATCAGTATACAGCTGCCACAAATAAGTATTGAAGCTATTTTATCTTCAGCAGTTTTTCATAACTACTGAAGACTAAATTCCTCAAAGTACTGAAGTACTTTATCTGTTGTAAAGTACTGAAGTGGTTACAACTACTGACGTCTATTATAATAGATAAGTACTGATGACCAATGAAACATCTGAAAATCAGATACTCTGCTGAGTAAGTGTTGAGGTCAATTGAAACAACTGCGATATGTGAATTGACGACAACAACTAATGAGTAAGTTTATTCTTCAGTTGTTTCTAACAATAGCTGTTTCATTTCAAAACAACTGAAGCCAAACCAAGTCTTCAGTAGTTTTTTCAACTACTAATGACAAACACCAAATCTTCAGTTGTTTACAACACGTAAAAGTTAAAACCGTGTCTTCAGTCGTTTTCTAACAACTGATGACTACAACCAAAAACTTTCAGCTGTTTTCCTTCAGCCGTTTCATAACCTATAAATACCTAACCCTAACTTCAAACTTTTCATAAATCAATTTCCAAACGTTCATCTTCCATTAATGGCGACCATGCAAATCAAACCTCGACACAACTATGTTGCTTACTTCACAAAATCGACCTTTTGGACTAAGTTTGATGATGCTATTGATCTGATGGCTGATTCCCAGTATCGAACTGCTTTTCTTTTGAATCCAACCATCTATCCCGACTCTCTTCGACAATTCTGGACAAACGTCACCATCCATATTGGTGAGAATGATGTCGCAATCACTCTCCAGTCATATCTAAACCAGAAGAAGGTGGTAGTAACTCCGGCTATCATTCACCAAACGCTAGATCTGAATGATGCTACCTTTGTCACCAAATACCCCAAGGGCACCCTTGATCTCTCATTCATTAATCATGGCTATGAGGGCAACCTAAATGCTACTACCATCCTGAAGAAGCACTTTCATGATGTTGAACACCTAATTTTCCACATGATCAATGTGTGCCTTGCCCCCAAAACCTCTTCATAGGATCAAATGTCATCCAGGTGGCAGCAGGTATTGTATTCTATTCTTGAACGCCAAAGCTTAAATTTTTCTGAAATTATATTTTTAGAATTAAAAGATCTGGCAATGAAACCTGTAGCTAACAGATGGCTATTATATCCAAGGTTTCTTATGGCCATAATCATGAATCAGTTACAATCTGATGGCCTGTTGGCCTTGGAGTCCCTGCTGTGGTAGTTCTGCCAGAGGTATACTCCAGGCACAACTCTGACCCACACCTCAAAGAGGCTGCCAAACTGCTAAAACCCAAGCAGAAGGTACCCACAGCCTCATCCTCCAGATCTAATGTCCCCTCCAAGCCTCACTCCAAACAAACCAAAAAGGCTACTCAGGGAGTTGAGTCCCCTGATGATGTCCCTGTAACACAAAGGCAGGATGAAACTATGGTTAGTAATCCCCCTGTAGTTTCCATGACTCTACCAGCTGAAACCGCTCAGGTATCCTCTTAACAGGATCCTGATGCAACCAAACATGGGGAAACCACATTACTGGAATCTCTCTCACTTGAGAGGATTGCCATTGAAGAGCACCATTCACCCTAGGTGCAATCCTTTTCACACCTATCTCCTACTGAATCCACCCCTACAAGCCCAACTATGGTTATTGCACAAGTGTTGACTCAGCTACATTCCTCTACCCCTCCCCAGAAACCTATTACTACTGGGAAAACCTCAACCATTGAGGGAGAGGATTATAATGTAGCTGATAACCACAACACAGGGATTACAGAGTTCAATCTCCTAGTGTAGAGGAGGAGATTAGAACATCTGGTGAGGCTGCCTCTTTTCCTTGTTCAGCAAATGATCAGGATGAAGCTGGTATCATTTCTAAGTCCTCACTAGAGGCAACTACCAATGAAGGACATTCTCCTTAGGCAGGACGTCTCCAGTTCCAAGAAATAGGGGCACATGTGACTGCTGATCTACACTCAGCACATGTTCATCCTGATTTCATCAGGAGGTCAGCTGATTCAGCACAGACTGATGATGACCTAGGCTTTTTCTTTCATGTTCTAGCCCACAATACAATTCTTGAGACTGAGGTTTGCAGACTACAAGAACTGCTTGCCAAAATGTCACAAGAAACAAGTCCATCTGCCCACATTCACCCACAGATGGCAGTTACTCCTGAAACTATCCTAAACACTGAGCCACTCTCAACAACATTGCCACCAGCCTCTGCTTCAGGTGCTATTTCTCAGGGACAGAACCCCTCTGAGCAAATGGTTGCTGCCCTTCACACATCCTTACCTCTCATCACTTCAATAATCATAAATACAGTACATCAAGCCATTGATGAGAGGCTTTCCTCCACTCTTCAATCTTTAGTTGATGTTGCACTCTCTAAGAAACTTTCTGACATTCACACCCCTGCACCCAATGCAACCAAAAAGGGGGAGTCTAAGTCAGTGAAAGTAGACAAAAGAAAAAGAGTTGAAGAGAAAGTAGAAAAAGAGCAGATAGAAAAGGAGATGATCACCTACAAAAGGAAGAAATCCTCTGAAAAGACTAAAGGTGAGAAAAACTTGGAAGAATTGATCAAAGAAGCTGATGAGCAACATAGCAGATCTATGGACAAGATTATTGATCAACTCTTCAGACAAGGATTTGACACTGCCAAACTTGACTCTGAGATCAAAAGGTTAGAGATTCAAGAAATTGAGCAAAGATGGGCAAGTTGGAGTGAAAAAGAAAGAGAAAGGCTGGAAACTATGGCAAGATTTATATCCAAACATCTGGGAAGGTCGATCATTAAAGTAAAGTCATGGTCCAGAGACAGTATTTTGGAAATAACCACCAGAATCTGTTCGTCTGAGGTATTTAACAAAGGATTGATCATTGAAGCTCTTGATGAAGCTGGTGCTGGGAAAAGAACTGATATGGCCAAACTATCCAAAGCTTCACTCAAATCCAAGATGCTTGAGCAGCCTGCACTCTCACCCAAACCAAAACAACCACTTCTACAACCCTCAAAACCAATCCCTTTACCTAAGAAACCTTCTGAACCCTTTACCAATAATGCACCTAAGAAGAGGAGAAGGGTGTTGAGGATGGAAGAAGAAGAAGAAGATGATGATGAAGATAGTCTGCCACTCTCTGCTGTTCTCAAAATAAAAATGCCTGAGCCTAGGAGTCAACCAATAACAATCACACCTGACTTTCAAAGGCAAATGGTAAAAGTCAAACTTGAAGAAGAAGAACAACACAAACAACATGATGAGCAACTGTTGAGGATGATAGATAAAGAGTTTCCCAAGTCTTCATCCATACAAGCTATGAAGAAACATGCTCAGAGGTTGTATGCTCTCAGATTTACATTCCAATATCAGAAAGAGAGAGTGAGAATTTGGCCTGACCCCAGAGTAAGTGACAGAATTCATAAATTGAAGATTCCAAGCAAATACAATGGCCAAGTAAAGAAGATAGTAGATGTTGTGATAATGCTGGCCATTGTAGTGTCACACTGGGAAATTCTTGATGACTTCAAGAGAGCTTACAAGTCTAAAATGACTCCACAGACTTTATTAGAAAACAAAATAGTAAAGAAGGGGTTAATCTACAAGAAGCTTGAAGACATAAGAAGAAATGAGCTCCAGTTACTGCTTGAAGGCACTCATCCTGATGAGTTTGCATACAGAGAGATAACAACTGCGGAGCTGAAAAATGGAAAACATATTAAGTATTTATCTGAGTACTATGTGCCTGAGTTCTTCTTTGAAAGTGGAGCTGAAGAACTCACAATGGAAGAACACGTTTTTTTCCTTGAGGCCTATGTCAGAGAGTCTTACAGACTCATCATTGGGAAGTAGGTTTCATGGATGGGGTAACAGCTCTGTGTCCAATTCCCCAAAACAGAGTTCTCATTCATCCTTTGCCAATCAAACCTTCTGAAATCTCTTCCCTGGCCTGAGCTTATATTGAAGAATTCTGAGCTGATCCAGATTTTGTTTCTGCCAATAAGTGGGACCTCAATAATTTTAAAGGTTTTGGCTGCATTGGTTCAGGGGGAGTTTGTTGGACCAAAAGAACCAATGAGCCAGATCAGAAAAACCTTTAAGTCCCACAGACATCAAAACAACTGAAGTGATCTACAACTGCTGAAGACAAAGTCTGAAGAACAAAGTCTGAAGACAAAGTCTGAAGACAACTGCTGAAGAACAAAGTCTGAAGACAACTGCTGAAGACAAAGTCTGAAGACAACTGCTGAAGACAAAGTCTGAAGATCAAGTTCTCAGTAGTTGTCACAATAGCTGAAGTAGTTCTCTTCAGTAGTTGTGATGGTTTACATTTCAGTAGATTGTAATCAGTAGTTTTGTATTATGTAAGACATCTAAAGTTCTTATACTTCAGATGTTATAACTTCAGTAGTTGTAATGTTGTTTATACTTAGCTTTTAATGAAGATGTCCTCAGTTGTTGTGGACATCTTCAGTAGTTTAGTTTTATTTCAGTTGTTTGTATAAATCAGTTAGATGTCACTATCATGTGACGTCAGCTGATGTCACGTTCCTTATAAAAGGAATGTTGACCTAGTTTCACAACACGGGAAGTTTGTGCATGAATGAAAATATTCCTTTTGTAGAAAACTCTCTCTCTATAACCGTTACTGTTTGATTGAATACTCATATTATTCTTGCTAGAACTTAGTCTAATTCGTGTGCTATTCCGCTGCAAATCGTAATCTAATTGATCAAACTAGATCTCGATCCCTTCACTTGCATGCTCGAACCCCACCATAATAGAGTTCGGTATTGCAGTCATGAGAATAGTCATAGCATTGCTATTGATGTCCATCTTCTTTCTGTCTTCATCAGAATAGTCCTCGATACCTTTTTCTATCATGGCACCGTTTCCACCAGGTGAAGCCACCTTTGGCTTGTACGGTCCATTGACAATAGAGTTCCACATTTTGCTGTCTTGGTATCTATTGAAGCCTTCCATTCTTCTACTCCAAGACCTGAAGTTTTCAGGGGTGATGATTGGTGCTTTGGTCATCATCCCTATCTCTACTTTAGATTTGTTGAGGGCCATTTGAGTGAGTGGGTGGTAGGGAGGAGTGAAAACAGGTTGATTTGGATGGTTAGATCACACAATCAAGAGCCTGAGAAGCTCTGATACCAATTGCAGGATCGGTGTTTGTCACTTAAACACAAAGGTTTTCTCTCAAACTCACCTAGAATCACACTCGGGTAAGAATCAATAAGAGTTGAGCACAATATGAAAAGTAAGTAAGAACACAGAAAGATAATTTTCAAGATACTTTTATATATTGATTCTCAACTCAAGATACAAAGACTCTTACAAGCAGATGATAATCTTTTCTCTATGAGTTACAAGGAGAACCTATATATAATACTATCTATAGCCGGATATACTTTGATACCAACTGGGATCCTTTAGCTAAAGCCTATACTACAAGACTATAGTTAAGTTATCTCAGATAAAGTCTTATCTGAGATTTGGTAGTCAGGACATGTCCCTAACTTACCTTTTGTCACCAACTAAAGTTGGCAACTGTACTATCATGAAAAGGTAAACAGTGGAATAAAGTATGGTCAACAACATGGTTCTTTAGGAAGAAACCATGTTGTATCAGAAGTCTGCAGCGGAGTGTCAGAGACCATACTTGTGTCCACTGGTTATAGCAGTGTCTTCCAAAGGTTAAATGGCTTCGGAAGAGTAAGTACTTCCGAAGCCACTTTATACTTCGGAAGAGGTTGCTTCTTCCAAGGCTTGGAGACTTCTTCATTTCATCATACTTCGGAAGTGTTCTTCACTTTATTCTTCTAAGTCTTGAACTTCGAAGTATGCATTTGTCTTCGGAAGTAGATTTCTGTCTTCGGAAGTTGGACTTTTCCTTTGTCTTCGGAAGAACCCTACAACCTTCGGAAGTTCCATGATAAGCTTCGAAAGCCTTTGCATGCAGCACCAAAATAACTTAAGTGATTTATTTTTGGTTGCATTAGCCTTCTTCTTGATCCAACAGAGCTTTACAACCAAACCTAACGACGTACACACAGAATCTTGTCGGAATATATTCACCCAAGGCCCATTCCTGGCTACTGTTGGTACTAACTAGTATACCAACAAACAAGGGTGGGGGTGTCAACCCAGTAGTATTACCAATACCTATCCATCGGTTCCCACACTAGAATTAAATGGTTGCAAAGAAAGTACCACACAGCGAACTCAAGCATGTATCTGATAAGTACTCACAAAAAAGTAACACGTTGATTCCAAGTATGTAAATTGTATGTAAATTGTACATCATAGAAAATGGGTGAGCATACTTTTCCCCCATGTTTGTAAATGATTGAGATATTGTATAAGCGTAAAAAGGGGCCATGAAACTCACTTGTTAAGTGGTAAGTATGAATGATCGAAGTTTCCCAAGTGTTGTATGTAATGAACGGTCAAATACCTATTGACAGTTATTGTTAAGCATTAATAATATGTATAAAGCATATAGTAACATTCGGTCGGTTCGGGTTGTATTGTTCAGTCGCGTGTAACACACACAAGCAGACACACGTATTAGATCTTATGTAGATCCAAGTACTAGGAACCGTCGCCATTGCCAGTGATATTTGTGTAAAAGTTCCATTGTTATAAGAGAAGTATTTGTTAAATATTAGTAGTCACGAATCGGTTGTTGATAATTGTAAAATGTTAGGTTGATTTGATTTGGAATAACATTAGTAAGTTTGATAGCGTTGACTTTAATCTTCGTGATTCAGCAATGGCAACTGTGTCGATGTCACCTTAACATCACACGACATAAAAGAAGGAAGTCACACACAACAACTTCAGTCACACGACAGGACCAGACGCACGACTCAACACTCAATCCGCACGAATCAACCCTCATTCGTACAAATCAGCTTCATTCGTACGATTGAGCCTTCATTCGTGCGACTCAGCATCCAGTCGTACCACACAGCACCCAATCGCACGACTCAACCTCCATACGCACGAATCAACCTTCATTTGTACGAATCAGCTTCATTCGTATGACCGAACCTCCATTCGTATGATTGGCCTTTAGTCGTGCGATACACGCACAGTCACACACATTCATTCGGTCGTAACCTCAATCGCATGCATACACTCATCCGCATTGACTCAATCGCACACATTCATTTGATCGCACAACTCAGTCGCACGATATACTCAGTCACACAACTCAGTCGCCCAAAAGACACAGTCGCACGACCCAGTCGCACGACTCACCCAGTCGCACGGGTCAGTCGCATGACAGACCCAATTGCCAGAATGGCAGATTCGCGACTGCAGGAGTGCAGAGCAGCCTTCGGCTGTTTCGTGCACGAGTTTCACACCACAAGGACTTCCAGAAACACACTCAAACAAGAAGAACACACAGAAATACATCACACGCACCCACACGACCTCATGTGTTCGGGTTGGACCCGAACACCCGAAACCCTAAATGGACAGCAGAAAACAAGCAAGAAAAGGAACAACCAAGGTCGTCTACCTACAAGAATGGAGTAGACTCGGTTGTAGTCGAAGTCTAGACGATGAAAACGTGAGGAAACGGGGCGGTTTTGGTGCAAGGAAGGAGATGAAAAGTGAAGAAGAGGATGAAGAAGAAGAAGATGAAGAATGAAGCCAGGGCTGGAAAATAAGGTTTATATACCCAGCCCAAGTTTGGAAAATGACACATTTAGTCCCTACACTTAAATCCCCAAATTCCCAAATTTGTTTCGGTTGAAAACGACTATAATAGGTTAGTTATATTGATGACAAAAATGTAATTAATGATGTTGGTAACTTAAAAATAGTTTTATTAATGGCAATAATATTATATAAAATCAGTATATTTAGTGATAACGATGATGAAATTTATAAAATTTTTAAGCATAGCATACGATTCGGTGATAGCACAAGCATAAAGATGATAAAACAAGTATGATATCCACACGAATAGTTTATAGGGATGAGGAATGAACGATCAAAGAAAAGTTAACGGAAACCACGTTAATTGACGGGACCTTGAGGTGACGGATGTCACACTCACACACACAAATAAAATCTGGCACCCCTAGACCATCATTACCTCCGATGACCACATCCATCGCCACTGTGCACCATCACCACCTATAACCCACCGACCACCACCAACCACCCTCTCCACTGAAACTCGGTGACCCCACCACCGCCACTGAAAACCTGGCGACGCCAACACCACCACTGAAACCAGCCGTCATCGCCACCACCACCACTGAAACCAGTCGACAACACCACCAAACCCGCCGACGACACCACCACTACCATTGAAACCTCGTAGCCACAACTTTGTCTTCTTCATCCCTATTAGGTCTAACCCTCTTTCGTGTTCCTTTTTCAGCCCATCTTCATCTTGTTGTTCTCTCTCCTTCCTGAATTATCTGATGGATTGAAAACACACAAGTGATGATATGAACGATAATGACGACGATGGTAATAGGTTGATTTTTCTTAGATCTTGTTTGATTGAAAGCCCTAAATCAATGGGGAGGGTGATGAAGATGAACAATGTTTGATGGTGTTTTGGTGGTGGTGGTGGAAATGGAGGTGGAGGTGGAGGGTGGTGGTGGGTGGGTGGTAAACTGAATAGAAGTGAAGATGATGGTGACAACATGTTATTTTTGTTTTTATTTAATTAGAAGGGTAATATTGTAAATTCTCATTAATTTAACGAAACATTTCTAGCAGTGTTAACCATCTTGAATGAAATTAAAACAAAATTTAAAATTATTAGACCGTCAATATAATAAATAAATTATTAAATAAAACCCGTGCTTTTCATCAAATTTTAGTGATGAAATTAGTAATTTACTCTTTTTTTTTCTTTTAACACAAACCATTTACTAGTTTACTTCATCACTTTATGCGATGCGATGCGATGCTTATGAGGCTATGACCTATGTAGAATACGAGTCCTTAAATTTCCAGCTGTATTTTCTCCCTAAAGAGTTAGGTATCAAGTTCTTCATCAAAATCGAAAATTCCCGAAACACTTTCAATCAAATCAAATCAAATCAAATCGAATCGAATCGAAGCTTAAACCTCAAGCACTCACACATCAACTCATCAATCATCTACCTCTGTTCAGATCATGGCGGTATGAATGCTTCAATCTCTCTGTTTTTCTAAACCCTAATCATCTGTATCTCACTGTTTCACTCGCATCTTTTGCCCATTGATTGTGCTTATTACTGCTTGCTTAGATTCGTTCGTTTTGATTTTCGACTTACGGTGCTAGTTGTTCCTGTGTGATTTTGGTGAAGATGTTTGCTGGTTGTTGGTCGATTTTGTTTTCGTATTATGAGAAAGTGAAGTCGATTACATGTGTAGGATGTATTGAGTTTAAATATATGTTCTTTTGATGTTTCCTATTAAGAACTGTTTGTTTATATGGAAGAAAGTAATATCTGGGCTTTGGTAATGGTGGTACATCTGTTATGGTTTTTATATATTTTTTGGTTTTGAATTGCTAATCCCGTTTGTTGAGTTTTGAATTATTGTATGTTTCCTGTTGGAGCTTTGCAAATAGCATAAAATATGATACATGAACAAGATTTTGCCTATATGTAATCTCAAGTCTTTCCTACGAAGAAAATGGAAATTGTTTCATCAGACAAAATCTAGTGACTAGGGTAATAGTATTATCTTTAATGGTTTTGTAGAAGGGATCTGCTGCTTCATAGTTCATCAAACAGCTGTAATCTTTCCCTTTTAGGTGGAATTTATGTATTTGATACACTTTTTCTCGAAGAGTAAAGAGATTGCATGACTTGTTGATATGATATTATTATCATCTCATATGGCCAGCAAATCTTGCTTTATGATAGTTTTTTTATTGTAGTGGCAAAAGCTTGGTCCATTTGTGATCTTGAGTCGTACTACATTTGTGACAAATTTCTATTGGTCCTGGGTTGTGAGGGGACATAGCTTTGGAGTATCAATCAAAAGGAACCAAGTAGGGTTTATAGAAGCCCCCTCGGCCCTCTCCCACCACCCACCCACCCACTAAAACCCCCACAAAGGAGAAAAGTAAGGATTGACACTATTAAGATGCGTTGTCATTATTTTGTCATTGCATGTGATTATAGCAGCATGGACTGTGTTCTGTTATCAACTTAATTATTTCAACAACATAAGATAGTATCATAAGGCTTTACAATGGATAAAATTCTCCATTGTTGCTAGTATTGAGACACTGAATATGCTGAATAGACTCTTTTGTTGAGTCAAGTGTAGGGTCAATTGGTCTCGCTTCCATTGATAAAGCCGAAATGTGCATGACTTTAAACTCTAGTGCACTTTTTTACTTTATTCACAAATCACAACCTTTAGGTTGGTTTCCACCTTGTTATGATTTCACTTGTGTCCCAAAAGATGCAAGCCCTAGAAGGTGCCAAAAATTTAATATAAAAAACATGCTTTACCATCTGTGCCACCTTGTACTCATGACTCTAGCTTCTACTGCTTTTATAGTGACCACTCATACTGGCCCTTAATTTATCATCAAGGTTGCTACCTGTAATTTTGTCTTCTGAATTAAATAGGGACCATTTTACTTCTGAAGTTGTGTACTTACCTTTTATGGATTTTTTCACAACAGTTTTGAGTTTATATTTTTTCACATTGTTAGTTCCCTAATCATTCTGGTCTACCTAAATGGCATAATTTACTTCAGAATTGTTTAGTGCCCCTTGTTTGTTTGCTTATCAAAGTAAAATTGTTTTTGCTTTATTAGTTTGTTGATCCTCAACTTCTTTTATTTTTTATTTTATTTTGTAATCTTGAGTAACTCTAAGCTGATTGCCACAAGTGCTACTCTTTTATATGTACACACATTTGAACATGTTGCTTTTATTGGCTCATATTCTACAAATGCCAGCATTTGGAATTCCTGCACACTAGCAGTAAATTGGAACAATCATTCTTCTAAGTTATGATGTATCATTTTATCTGATATGAAGTTATACCATTTTTATGACTTCTCATAAATTACCAGCATAAATTTACTCAGATGAATAGATGATCTCATTGCATGATTGCCTTTGTTTCTGCATGACAAAATACCAAACCCATGGCTTGTCCTACATGTGCCATCAGTTGGTCTATTAAAACCAAACCTCCCTCGTCTTGTCATCTTATGATTATAAGGGCACTACAATTTACAACTCTACTACATTGTGAGCACCAATCTTTACTGTTGTTTTCTGATGTTTTGGATTATTATGTAAATGAGCTCTTGTAATTGCAAACTCGCAATGCATGTTTTTTTTATATTTTGAAACCGTGTAGATATAATTTTGTATGCTTGCTCCACTCCATACTTTCTTGAGTGTAGTTGTTTATTGTCACGTTATATTTGATGAATTGTTAACGTGGTTGTATAACATTATGGTTACTAAATGGAAGTTAAGAAGAGGGATATGATGTCTTCCACCAAACCACTATAGTTGATTTTTCAACTTCCTTTGGGAAAGGTAAGAAAGTATAAATGAGTAAAAACATGGATTTAGTTTGATGTTTGGATTCATTGATATTAGTTTATTGTAATGTTAAGTACCCAATGAATCACAACCCCTAAACTGTAATCAACTTTGAATGTTCGGATTAATGTCCTACACATCCAAATGGTATAGTCACTAAACACGACACGTCGCACTTTAAAATTTTCATTTAATTGTTTGTTCGACTACAGTTTTAGCTGCCACTAACTACCTTGGGATACAAGGTTTTTGTTTATTCTATATGCATGGCTGTCAATTTCAATAAGACCAAACTGTTTTCTTTAGTTGTATAACTCACTCCTTGTGTTGCTTGCTTGAGGCATCCCAAACCTATCTGTTTTTCTATGTATATTGAACTTAAAATTTAAAAACCATGTTAATGACAAAATTACCCCTTGTCAGGTCATCAGGTAAATTGCTTCTCACATGGCTTGAGGTTAGCATCTAGGGTTGGCAAGTAGAATTTTAGCATGTTCTCTCCCAAATACAACATATATAGTTGGTAATTTGGGCCCCTTTACTTACGAATTGGTTGATTTGGGTCCGCTTATATCTCAAATGGCCTAATTAGCTGAAAGGAGGATGGGTTAAATCGCCCAATGTCTTTTTAGCACATTCAACCACCTATATCGTTTTGTTTGAAGATCTGGATTACTATTGTGATAATTGTTTTTGTAATCATAACTATCAACATGATTTATTTATATAAAAACTAAAAAATGAAATGTAAGTTCTTTCAAGGCCAACCTTGCCCGACGTTTGACCTACACTAGAAACCAACCTGTTTAACCAAAACCCTTACCTGATCATCTTTCCAGCTCTAACAAAATTGGTGCATTGCCATCTAATTCCTTAGCGCCCTTAACATACATTTAATGTTGCTCTCATAAATACTCTCAGTGTATGCTAAGTAAGATCATTTTTATGCTAATATGATATTCTTCGTCCATATTTGGAAATACATCACTGTCAAATAAAGGTTTAATATTTACAGGAAAAAGGTCCACCGTTGCCCAAGTTTGGTGACTGGGATGTGAACGACCCTGCATCAGCTGAGGGATTCACAGTTATTTTCAACAAGGCTAGAAATGAGAAAAAGACAGGTGGCACAGCAGACTCTCCGCCTAAAAACAATCCCACATATAATAAGCCTGGGACGGCCACTCTTGGGAAGCCTCAATCGGTAAGCTTTTATGCCTTTTCTTTACTTGCTTAGCGTACAACCTTATTTACCAACTATTTTAGATGAATGGTTTTGGATTCTATTATTGTTTCTTAATGATGCATGTTTCTCAACTGTCCAAAATGTAACAATCTATGTTTGTCCCTTCATTTGTAGATAGTTTTTATTTGTAGGCCTTTTATTAGAGGTGGCCAAATGAGAGACAATTCTGTCCAAAACGTTACATTATTATTATTATTATTTGTAAATAATTAGCATGTCAAATATGATTACCCATTTAGTTATGAATTGTTGATTCGGGCTGCATTGCTAATGGGATCAAATGCATGTAATTAGAATTACATACATGTGTGTATGTATCTAGGAGCGATTTCAAATGGCGACCAATAGAAGTTATCAAGCAGGGTACCACTTTTAGCACTTGGATCACATTTTAATGGATCACATTTTAATGGATATACGGGCATAATACAGTCTTGAGTCTCCTAAATCATTTCAACAAGAAAATTATATTTTGCATTGAACATGATTTAATCGTTTGAGTGGACTGTCTTGGGAGATTTTATGCATTCAAAATGCGCTTTGAGCAAATTGTGATACGTTTCCTTTTTATCTAACATCTTTATGATTTTGCATTTGACCTTTTATTGATAAAACACAACCCGAATTAACCCACTCATTTTCATATAAACAAGTCAATAATTGCTGTAGTTTTCTAAGATTCGTTCACTGATGTTGGGAATATTTTTTTTTTCTTTGCAGAAAAAATGGTTCTGCTGCATGTCATAGAAGTAATGAGAGACTACTTGTATCTTATTGCTGTCTTTGATTTTTATGACGATAATTAACCTTGAACAAACAAGTATATGTTGTGATTGCCTTTGTGCACTCTTTCCTTTTTAAAAAGTGAGTTATATTTATTTTTTATTTTTAAAATGAATTTTCATTTTTGGTTTGAACTTGTGGTTGCTATCTATAATGATGCTTTCTAACTCAAAAAGAAAACAGATCTCTTTCAAGTTGGCCATATGGATGTTTAGGGACTTTATCATCAATTATCGACACATATCACAAGTGATGTTCATGATCCGGTCAAATCGGTCCATTAGTTTTGGTTTAAATTTGTGGGATTTTGTTTACTTGTGGATTTGTTTAGGGACATGAGTTTCACGCACCAGCCCAACCTAAACTACTGTTTGCAAGTGGCAGTTTAAATTTGTGGGATTTTGTTTACAAAGGTTGTTACAACATGTAAGCGACAGTTTATGGTGGGTTAGAGATGTACATGATATATGAATCCATGTCCCTTTTGTTTAAAAGAAATGATATTAGATATGATAAACAATTATGACATATCATATTATCATTTCCTTAATCCTTTTCCTTTTAATATAATAAACTAGTAATATGTTACGCTAAAAATTTTCCCCCTTTTTTCCTCTTAATGTGAAGTTGTCTTTAATCTAAAGTTGATTACATAGTTCTACCTCTAGATGTTATAATCTTTAAGCTTTAAGATCAACCCAAGTTTTCAAGTTTGAACCTCTTTATAAAATTCTGTCCCGTGAAGTCAAATAATAACGTCTAGTAAGCCTAAACTGTGAAATCAAACTCCGGTAAGAGGTTAACTTTGATGGTTTAGCGCAAGATTTTTAATCTAAAAAATCTCAAAACAAGTTCTAGTAGTTCAAAACCAATGGCTCTGAATTCTTAAGTCACGATTTCTTACTTTCATCCAACTAGAAAAGTAAAAGCATTTCTTACTTTAGATTCTACATGGTTTTTAATTATTTAAGTTGCAACCATTTCATTTTTTCCTTCTTTTATACATCTTCAAATGTGGATTGATTTTTACATCATAGTCTTTGTAAATGCTCCATGTTGACCCGAAGGATTTAGATAATTAGGTTTTGGATTCATACAACATGTATAATCTGATAAAAGGTAAACTGCCGTTTACAAAAAGGTAAACTACCGTTTACAGTGTCTGTAAACGACAGTTTACTACTTTATAAACTGTAGTTTAAAGGGGGATGGTGTATGTAACATAGAAAAAAAAAGGATAATCATGATCCATTCTTTTACGAAATGAGTAGATTTGAAAAAAATTGATAATTAATAATGATCGTGTCTATTTGAGTTGACTCAAGTTACACAACATTTTAATATGGGTCTACTCAAATTACATAATGGTCAAAACAGGTGCTCTTATAAGAGCGAGTGGAGTGGGATGCGGGAACAGGGAGGGAAGGGTGGTGCCGCTTGTGGGAAGCATGGGAACACCACCCCACCTGTGTGAGAACAGAAAGGGAAAAAGGACATTGGTTTGGTGAAGCCATGCCACATATACTATAATGTTTTAGAGAAGGGAAAGGGATGTGATGCAGAAATATGAGAACTGAGATAAATATAATGACTCTCCTCTCCTCTCCATAAAATTTGCCAACTTGAAAAAGGTTCTAATGGGCCCGCACCACCAACGACCATTGTTTGTTGCTACCATCACTACTTGTAACATCTCGAAAAGTCAAAATGAGTCATCAAATATAATGGACTTAATTAATGGGTATTTAATAGAAAATAGCCATGGGCTAAATTAGTCTTATTAGGTAGGTAGTGGCCTAAGGGTTAAAGGCCCATAATCAACCCTTAAGCCACTTATCCAGCCATTATCTTCCTCATTTTAACCCTAGCCACCCAAATTCGTAAAGAGAGAAAGTAGAGAGAGAAAGTGAAGACAACTCAATATTTGGAGCTTGAAAGGTTAAGAGATTGAAGATCTGGGTGTTGGACCATCAAACCATAAGGAGCAGTTAATTCAGGTAAGAATCAATCTCTAAACCCTTCCGTAGATCAAACCCGGATTCTAGGGTTTTGGGTTTTGAAAAGTTGCAAAGAATCGCATGAAGGTCATATCTTTTACGTATGAAAACATGTAAAAAGCTTAGATATAGCCTCATGGTTGATGAACTAAGAGATTGGACGTAAAAAGTTGCGATTTTGGGTTAAAAACGGGTTGGTTTGTAATTTTTATGCAATCTGCGAAACTGTCTATGTGTGACATCCGTCACCTTAAGGTCCGTCGAACGACATAAATAACATAGAAATATTTTAATTATTCTTCCTTTTCTTCATGAACTCCTGCTTTAAGGAATCATGTCTACTTATCTTTTCCCTTGTGCCTGTACTTCCTTCGAGAACGTGTGTTAAGCATAAAACTTTTATAAATTTCATTACCATTACCACCAAATATATCATTTTTAATTTCGATCATTGTCATTAATAAAACCATTTTAGGCTATCAAATGCCATTAAACACGCTTTTAACCGTAATATAACGAACATTTTAAGATCGTAATCAACCGAAACAAATTTTTGGGAAACTCGAGGGTTAAGTGCAGGGACTAAACTTGTAATTTTGCAAACCTGGACTGGGTATATAAACCCCATTCTCAGCCATTTATCCTCATCTTCATCTTCTTCACCTTCAACATTTTCTCCACTTTCTCTCTCGATCTAGCACCTAAAATCGTCACGTTTGTCGCGTTTTCACTGCCAAATCTTGGGTATCGTCGTGTATACGCGTTCCTAGCAGGTAGACAACCTTGTTCAACCCGTTTTTGGTTCGGTTTTACTGCTGCGTTTTCTAGGGTTTCGGGTGCTCGGGTTCATCCGAGCACATGAGGTCGAGTGGGTGCGTGTGAGGTCTTTCTGCTTGTGTTTCATATTTGTGTATGTTTGTTGAGTGTTTCTGGAAGTCCTCGTGGTATAAAACCCGCGTTAGAGCAGCTCGGGGGCTGCTCAGCCCGACCACAGTCGCGATTCTGCAGTTCAGGCGACTGGGTCTGTCATGCGATTGAGCCGTGCGACTGAATCATGTGTCTAAGTCAATCGTGCGACTGAGTTGTGCGACTGAGTCGTGCGACTGGGTGTTTGTATGCGATTGAGTCATGCGTGTGGATGATTGTGTGCGATCGAGTCAGGTGACCGACTGAGTGTATGCGATTGTGCGTGTTTCGCACGACTGGAGTCCAATCGCACGAATGAAGGTTCAATCGCACGAAAGTAGCTAATTCGCACGATTGAGGGTTGATTCGTGCGCATGGAGGTTGGGCCGTGCGAATGTGTGTGTTGTGTGGTGCGACTGAGTCCAATCGCACGAATGAAGGTTCAATCGCACGAAAGTAGCTAATTCGCACGATTGAAGGTTGATTCGTACGAGTGGAACGTGGGTCGAGCGTCTAGTCCTGTTGCGTGACTGATGATGAGTGTGAATATCCCTTGAACGTCTGATGATGATAAGGCAACATTAGTAAAAGTGGCATTGCTTGACCCCAAAGATTAAAGTCAACGCTATTAACATGCACATAATATTTTTCAATTGAAATAAACCTAACATTTTACAATTACCGACAACCCATTCGAAACTACAAATAGTTAACAAGTGTCATCTTTCATAACAAGGAGATCTTTACAAGGATGTCGTAAGCAATGACGCCTACTCGTAGTACTTGGATCTACATAAGATCTGATACGTGTGTCCGCTTGCGTGTGTGTGCCACCCACGACCGAACCGATACAACCCGAACCAACCAAGCATTACTATACGCTTTATACATGTCATTAATGCTTGACAATAACTGTCAATAGGTGTTTGACCGTTCTTTTGCACTCAACATCTGGGATACATTGATCTTACATACTTACCGCTTAACAAGTGAGTTTCGTGGCCCCTTTTTATGCTTATACTATTTTACAAACATTTACAAACATGGGGGAAAAGTATGCTCGCCCGTTTTCTATGCTGTACAACATACATACAATTTTTATACAAGGAATCAACGTGATACTGTGTTGCACGTACTTATCTGATACATGCTTGGGTCTGCTGTGTGGTTCTATCTTTGCAACTATTTAATTCCAGTGTGGGAACCGATGGTTAGGTATTGGTAGTACTACTGGGTTGACACCCCCACACTCGTGTTGGTATACTAGTTAGTACCAACAATAGCCAGGTACGGGTCTTGGGTAAATATACGCCGACAATTTCTTTGTGTACGTCGCTAGGTTTGGTTGCAAAGCTCATGTCATGTGATTTTACTTGTGTATATAACTATATTCACGGTATTCCATATCATTTACTTTATACAGCATCACTTACACTTTTTATTACTTAAACCTGCGAGCTCACCAACAATTTGTTGACCATTTTGAGCATATCTTTTCAGGTGATCATGCCAGCTGAGGTTCTAGGTGTGCTGCCTTAGTGGAGACCCTAGGATGCATTTTCGGGCTAAACTTGTCTTTTTGAAAACAATTGTTGTAACTGTTTCAAACAACATTATACTTTGTAACTTGTTCCCGGGTTGTGGGAATTTACATTACAATTTCATCTTTATGTGATCATGTGAATCGTTTATCCTGTTATGCTTATGGCTATGTTGTCGTGAACATCGACTATACACGACACAAGTCCCCTTGTTGTCGGGTGTCGTCATGACACTCTTGTCATCATTTTATTATTGCATCTCTATCGCTTACCATGTGTTATGACGATTCCCGTCTCGTCGCAACCCCGTGTTTCCGCTCTTAGCGGGGGTGTGACAGACTGGTATCAGAGCCATTGGTTATAGAGAATTAGGCAATACGCTTGACCTAGACTATAACCTAGGAACCTTCATGTAGATTGCATGCCAGGGTTGTGTGCATTTTGTACGTGTTCCTCATTACTTGTTCGTTATCTATCTATTTTGTGATCTTTCCACCCTATGAGAGAGCCTTGTGCTCACTCTTTTATAGGATGCTCCTATTAGATCTTCCGTTCCCTCTGCGCGCCATGTTATCATAACCAAATTCGGGTATTGAGACCCGAAGAGATCTTCACAGATCACATACTGCGCTTAACCTTGGATACTGAGACCGACCCGAGGAGGCTATGTCTGAGTCCTTTAAGGATGCGAGATAGGCAACCTCCACCAGACTATACGTGATTACTTGCTTGGGCTCTCAGTTGACCTGATGAATTATTATGGATATGATGTAAAGGAAAGTCGGATGTCATGTAACCGAATCGGGCATCATTCTCGGTACATCGTGGGTGTGGTGGGAACGCTGCGGGGAACCCTATATATAAACATCACCGGTATACCGAGAATATGCTTGAAATGGGCTGCATGGTGATCTTGACCGACCGGAACATGAACATTGGAACTTGATAAACGGAATACTTGTGTATCATATGGTGACTAAAGCTTACATGTTACCTCTTTTATGAATAGAACATGCCGCCTCGAAGATCTACTCGCAGTAATAGTAGCGGAATTGAAGCTCCAAGGGGCAGAGGCAGAGGCAGAGGCAGGGGAAGAACCCCAAGAACAAGTGATGCTCCAACCAGTAGCAATCAAGGAACATGGAACGTGGATATGGCAGCCCTGATCACTCAACAGCTGGCTGCACTAATTCTGACTATCGTGGCCCAAGTGAGCGATGCTCTTCAGAATTCTCACCCCCACGGGGACGGTGGCAATGAAAATGAGGATAACGGTAACCCGACTGGGAACGAAAGCAATCAGGAGACCGGAAATGGTGGTACAGCCGGTAACGAAACTGGAATTGTTAATGAGACCGGGGTTGTGAATACTAGACGGGGATGTTCGTACAAGGAATTTGTGGCTTGTAAACCACGAGAGTTTGATGGCAAAGGTGGGGCCATAGCTCTGACCAGATGGCTTGAAAAGATGGAGGCCGTGATCGACATCAGCGAATGCCTCGACAGCCAAAGGATTAAGTACGCCACTTGCTCACTACAGGGCAAGGCACTAACGTGGTGGAACACTCAGATTCAGGCTAGGGAAGAGAATCCGCAATGAAAATGTCGTGGGATGAGTTCAAGGCCCTAATCACCGAGGAGTACTGTCCTCTCAATAAGATGCCTATTTGTAAACTTCAGGGGCCTATTTGTAAATTACTAATAACCAACCCAAAACAACCCCACCGTCGACCTTGTCTTCGCCCACCTTCTCCAGCGGAGCTTCGGCGAACCTCACACACTCCAAACGTTTGATTAAAACACAATTAAAGTATATCAAACTGCTCGTGAACTTATTTCGAACCCTAAGACCCGTTTTAGTTGCGTTTATTCGACGGTTATGGTGTTGTTTTTGAAACCGAAACCTTGTTTAAAGCTTTAACTCGGTTGAACTGAAACCGACCAAATTGAACCCATTTAAGAAAGGGAAAATCTTCTAATTAAACTCTTAAATCCTTCTGTAACACTAATTTCGTTCGAAACACACGATTTCATGGTGTTCGATCGCCATCCTCTTCATCAATCTGCAACTACATAGTTCAACTTCTTCTGGACCTTTTCAAGTTCAATTGATTGAGGGTTTTCGTTCAAGATGATGACACGAAGCTTCCCACAAGAGCAATATGATTATCATCATCATTTACCTCTTGAATTAGTTCTTCATGGCTGCGCACGATCCTTCCTCTAAGCACCATCGATTTGACTTCAAACTAGGTAATTAAACATACAATCATATTGGTATGTTCATAACAAACAAAAGCCCTAACTTTAATTCCGTTAACAACTTCGAATTTATTGTCAATTTGATCCAAATTGATTCTAGGGTTCTTGTGAATTGGGGGTTTTTGAAACTAATGCTTCTTAAACATTGTAATGGGGATTTTAACCAGACCGGGATGTAGCCCAACTGGTAATTGGCGAAGATTGTAACCAAGAGGTCCCGGGTTTGAACCGGGCCTCCAACATCTTTTGTTTTTAATTAGTTTTTTTTATATTTTATAATTTAGAAAAGTATTATCATATTATGAAATCAAAATAAAATTATTTTATTAACTAAAACATTTCTAAAATTGTTAAATTAATCTTAAAGGTTTTAAAACTTATGATTTTGAAACTAATTACTTTAAAGAATAACAAGGATTATAAAATATTATTAATTACTTTATGTAATTTAAATGTTATAAACCTATCATAGTTCAAATGTGGATTATTTTGAAACATTATAAATCTATATATTAAATAAATAATTATTTAAATAGTTATTTAAATAATCATTTATATAATTAGTTATTCATCTATTCATTTAACCATATTATATCGTAATTAGTTTATAGATTTATTCCTTAAACTATTACTTAAATTCTTGAAATTTATAGGACGATATAATATACTATTATTCTTTATTTAAGGCTTTGATATTATGAAATCCTTATAAGAAATCAATATAAAATGATTTTAAAGAATTTTGCAAGTCATTCAATTATCTTTACCAAATGTTAGATAAATAATATTTAAATTAATTATTTCTTTCACACATCATATTTAATCTTTATTAAATTAATAAATTAAATTGTTGAATCATTCACTATCATTCTTGCTCATATACCCTTTTTATTAAACCAAAACATAAATGATTGTATTATAATTTATTTGATTTACCTATTAAAACCCCCAAATTCCAATCGAAACCCTAATTCGTATTTAGTCGTTAACCTTATCTTTATTCTAAAAACACCAAATCTTAGGTTGAATTGTGAAGGAATCGTTGGAACAATCTCATCTTCTTATTGTTATCTTAACTGCAACATATAGCACGTGAGTTTTTCATGTGAGTATTCTATACCCCTTTTTCATATTTTTACACTTTGGGGTAAAACATGTTACAATATAACCGTTACACTTGTAAAACGTTTGATTCTTGTAAACTTATGGCAATTCACTTGTATGTTGTGGTTAGTTAATATTAGTAGTTACCATGTATTGACGATTATATGTACAATCATTAACTATTGCTAGCCTAGCGACGTCATAGATCTATGAGCTTGACAAGCCTGCTTGGTTAATCCAAGTACACTTAGCTAATCGTATAAACTTGTAAACGTTGAGACTTGTAAACTGTCAAGGTTTGATTGCGCATCTGTCTTATATTCCTAGTTACTTTGTTCTCTAACTTATGATATGAATTGCCATCTTTTATATACTTATATATGGAAAACTATGGAAATCTCATCAACTTTTAAAACTGACTCTTTATTTTTAACATGTTTCATGATTGATACTTGAAGATCTCTTCATGCTTATATAGGATTTGGACTTAGTTAATTGAAAGTCTTATGTATTGTGTATATCATGTTTGTATTGTATTTACTTTATTGTCTTGTAATGTTCAATAAAAATGATATTTAATATTATTACAACTTATCTAGTTCCATGTGCTATGAACAATCGTTTCACATTCGTCTGCCCCGATGATTCCGTCGTCGGTCGGGGTGTGACACCGGCCCCAGCCAGGGGTGTTGCCCCTTGGACCCTACTAGGGGTTGTCGCCCCTTGGACCCTACTAAAGGTTGTCGCCCCTAGGACCCCGCTGTCCCGCAGAGGGTCGGTTATGTTTTTATAATGACATGTACTTGGTATATTATGTTTTTTTATCTTTATAGTATTATATGTTAAGGTGGATGATGATTTTAATGAAAAGTGAAACTTAAGGAATTTACCCCCGGGTCCGTTTGATGATGAAAAGTCTTGCAAACACTATGATAGACTTCACTTACGTGAGTCTGATGTATGATGATTGATCCGTATTCATGAGCGGGCTATGTGCCTTGTAGTGTGAATCAACTATCAGGGGTTAGCTACCATGATGATGTGTACCCAGTGGCAGAGCTTGAACATATCCGTAGGGGGAGGGGGCAAAATTAATTTATTTTAGGGGGGCGAACTCGAGTTTTATATAAAAATTTACACTACCCGACCAAAAATTTACACTACCGGAATAAAATTTAACACTACCGATGAAAAAAGAGGGGGGCGCCCCCCCCCCCCCCCGGCCCCTTAAATCCTCCGCCACTGTGTGTACCGACAAGGATCGACATTCGTTGGCGATCAACATGGAGCTCTTGCTTTGTGCAATTTCGTTTATGATGAAGTGAAAAATAATGAAATAATGAAAGATAATGAACATGTTTATTATGATGCAAGAAATGTTATGTAGTATGATGTATGTGTGGTCATTATATGGAAGATAAAGCTTATATTTTCTTATTTTTCTAAAACTAGAACTCACTCAGCAATACTGATTTTTATGCATAATAGTTGGCAGGTAAATATTGATGTTGGGGATGGCACCAGAGAACTACTTGGATAGCAATGGACGACATTCCTATTATGAAATCTTTATTGTAATTTAAGATAATGCACTATGTTTTTATTCTATTTAAAGACAAATATGTGAGTACGATATGATTTACAAGTTTCAAATGAATGTTTATTTAATTTCGTTGCAATGTTTTGGTTATTAAAATGATTTTATGTTATGATTAACCAACTGTGAGGTTTCCCGGGAATGGGGCCTTACACTACTCATTTCCACTTTGTTGTCGATGCTTACGTTAACACCTTGTCATTGTCACCATTATTGTCATAATTGTTGTCACCTTCACCATTTTGCACTAACCGTTATATAAAATATAAGACCGAGCTATGTTGATATATATCTCTCTAAAAAGAGTCATTTCAAGTGGGGTGCATTTTATTTAAGCTTATTTCAGAACCAAATTGATTCCTTTTTAGAAAAACCTGTTTTGACGTGAACTCATTTTGCTAGGAACCTAGTTTTGACCATTTGTCCAACCCAACCCAACTTCACCGGACTGGTTTGCCCAACTTGTTATAAATTTATGAAACTCTTTTATCAAGTTTATAGTAGTACAAGATAGAATTCATGTTACTAATAATATAGTTACCAGGTAACAAGCTTTGACTTCAGAAGTCAAATAAGTTTGACTTTTCTATAAACATTATGGAAATGTCGAAAACAGAAATAGTAACATTCAATTAGGATATGCATTATTACACCTTTCTTCTGTAACATAAACTCTATTTACCACAAGTTCTTATGCCAAGTCACTCATATGTTCATCTCTAGAGCCTTTTGAGTACATTACCTTTGAAGTTTAAACTCAAAGAAACAAAAATCCACTTTGACTTCTAAAAGTCAAAAAATAATACATTAGCTTCAAAACACAATGTATGTTTTTGTTTAATTTGCATTAAATGATCTAGCAAAAAAAGTCATATTGTAACGAAAGAATAATACAACAAAGTTGAATTGTTGTAACCGCGTATTGGTCTGTTTGACCCGCAGGTTGATCCTATGTTAGATGATTTGGAATTCAAAATCTACAACCTTCATACTTCATTTTATGACACTAACATAGTACATATAACATCTTGGCTAAAACCCATGGCATTTTGACCCGAATACACTAAACACTTACATGCTCATGACCCTTTCGCTATTTGTTTCTAGTTAATTTGGAGATTAAATCTACTTTGATACATGTTTGACACATTCTTCAGCTCTCGTAAGAGCATCGGTCAGAACATCTATTGTCCAATCCCTCACATCCTCCCGCAAATTAAATGCACTAAAGTTATTAATCAGCATCACAATCCTACAACTATGCTATTGTATGCTTGTAAATAAGAAGTTATTATCACACTTAGTGATTACAAAACCCTGTTTCATCAGATTGTGATTGTTTTTCTTATCTTTTTTGGTTAATTTTCGAAAAAAGCTGAATACACAACTAATGAACTAGTTTCTGGCTTTGTGCAAGTAATTTGTTAGAATAGATGCTTCAACGATAACCTTAAACGAGTATATATGCATGTATAATGTTAAGTCATTCACTCATAAGGGTGAAGAAACAAGCCATAGAAATGCAAGTTAAATACTTAAACCACCAACAATCATGCAAAGACACCATTAGCGCTTCATACCTCAAACGACACCTCCAATCATCCACAAACACAATCTTATTCCGATCAACACCCCAAAATCGATCAATGCAAACAAACAAAAAAAGGAATAGTTATGAGCGGACGAGGGAGAATATATTACTGTTCATTGTTATAATTAAAGAAACATCGTTGAACCTTTATAGGTGTTTTAATATTTTTGAAAAAGATTGTGAGTAGAGAAGACAAAAAGATAATGATAAAGAGATAAAAGTGTATTAATTAATTGGAAATAAGAGAGAAAAATAATATTTTTTAGTGTAATAATAAGGATAGAGATAAAGAATCCATTGTGAATGCTCTTAAAGCATTCACATCCCGTTCCGTAACTTATTGCGAGTGTATTTAAACGTTTCTCATTCCGGTTTTCATTAAGTTTCATATGTAATCGTCCATGGTGGATAGCAATCAATCTTCTCACAAAACACTATCGATAGAAATTGGTGTCATGTGGTTTAGCTTTTATCTAGAATACATAATTTGGTTGGTAGACTTGAATTCTTATTTCACCGGTAGGTATCCCTACATTCATACATAGAGGATACATAGAGGAGGGATCCTTTAAAAACCATGTTTTAAATGAAAACCATAAAAACTATGGGCTATATATATGTAAGTACGTGTTAAAAAGTGTACAACTAAGAGTTACGTATATGTAAGAGTTATATATATATGTGTGTGTGTGTATATATATATATGTATGTATGTAAGTGCGTGGTACCAAGTGTACAACTAAGAGTTACGTACATGTAACTCATACTAGTTACGTATACGTAACTCGTTTAGCTATCATCGTCGTTCCTTGGAGTTTAAATAAAAAATATATATAATGACATAAAAGAACAAAGGTTAAAGTTTACTCAAATATACTTTAAACAATCAAAAGTTACTTCATTATAAGTTACGTAATTAGGTAGTGTTGGTTTTTATGATTTTTAATTATAAATATGGTTTTCATTTCATATACGTGCATTGGGTACTCAAAAATTGTTTCAACTGACTTATGTTCCATCGATGTTGGTCGATTGCAAGCTACCTGCATAAGATTCTAGTTCTTGTTTTAGAACAACAACCGTAAGTTTACAGTTGTTATCCTAATGTAACGCATTGAATTTTATGTGGATATCTAGTAACCGATTAGGATCGTGGAACTCAAGTCGGTTAAAAGGATTATTGGGTACACACAACATTTATGTGTATGTAAGTATGTATGTAGATGAACTATTTAGTTACCAGTCAAATTATTTTAGAGAAAGAGCTGAACCACAGAACATTAATTTATTTTAGAAAATTTATGTGTTTCGTATAGTAACATACACAACGTATGTCCTAAACTGAGGCTTGTCAAATCAGTCATTCAAAAAAAGTTATATGTGGTACCATACGCCACGTATAGCTCTTTTGAATAATTGATTTACAATTTGTAATCTGAAAAGACTATATATTTTGTATGTACTATACGCAACATATAGCTTTTTTAAATAGACTAACCTAACTTAGAATGTAGGGTATTAATTACCGGTACCTATACGCCATATATGATGCTATACGTAACGTACAGATCGGTGTTAATTTGTCAGGTTAGTTGTCTTAATATTAGAACCCTAATTTATAAGGAAAAAATGCTATTATTATGGGTTTAGCCCACTTGATAAATCTGTTTTTAGAGAGGGTGTCTTAAATATCTTAGGTTCAAATCCAAACATGATATAAAATATAATGATAGATTAAGAAGTACGATAGATTTATGTAAAATAAATAAATAAATACTTGGTAAATTAGTTATTTCATCTATCTACTTGTTAGTGTAGGAGTATGTTTAATCTCTCACATAGTTATTTCCTCTTTGATTTATTATCTTTTATAAACATTACCAAAGAGCTTGTATAAAAATGTTGGAATGGTTTCCCGTTATATGGTTATTGTAAATAAATGACGATGTAGGTTTAGTTACTATGAGTTTTTTTGTTAAAGAAACCAACATTAATGAACGTAAGGTAATTAAAGACTAAATCTGGACCTAGAAATCTTAAGGTCTTACTAAACCAATTAAGGAAACGTGTGACCAGGGGCGGATCTACAGCCAATGGAACGGGGTCAAGTGACCCCATTGATTTTCGAATGTGTAGTGTATCGTATAATACCGAAAAAGTGTGTAAACTCATAGTTTTTCAGGAGGTGAACCCATAATATTATTAAGTTCGAATTTTAACTAAAATTCCAGTCTCAGCTCAATGGTTCCATGCATTGAAAGTTGCTTCTTGCATCCTTTACATCATGAGTTCAAATCTTAGAAGGGACTTTTTTAACTTATTTTTAATTGATGAAATTACCTTTTTACCCTCAAATATCAACATTTTAACCTAATTCAAAACCCTCCCACCCACATATCGATGCTCGCCTAGTCCTCTGCGCAGGCCCAAAACCCTCCCCATCCAAGCTACATCTCGGTGCCGACGTCTGGCGACTCAACGGTTGACCATAACTCTGGCGACGGTTAAGGTATACTGGCCAACATTCATTCAAGCTTTCAAGTTTCTAAGGTTAGTTTTATAATTGTGTTTATTTGTCTATATTATAAGACTCAAACCCTAGATTTTGTTTCGGTGATTTTGGTGTTTTTATTGTTGTTAATTAAGTTGTTTGGGTGATTTTGATATCTCAATTGAGTTCAAGTTCTAATGTTTAAATATATCTGATGTTTGTAGTCTGATGAAAAGCAAACCAAAACCCAAATTAAAAGATGTACATAGGAAAGCAAACTTACAACAATAAGTTTAGTGATCCGGGATGTTTTTACTTCACAAACACTTAATGGAAACAAAACTAAAATGATATATAATAGAGCTATTATAAAAAGACACCTTTAAGCTCTAACTACTGATGTATCTCTTCTAAAATGAAACAACAAACCTTCAACTTTGCTAAAAAAATAATTAGAAAAAATTACACAGTATTCACCAAATTAGTTCTCTAATTTCACCAAACACCTACCTCAAGGCTTCATCGAAAACAGTTGGAATATTGTTTGGATTATTCATTTCTTGACTTCCTTGATTGTTTTGATAAGGTGTTTGAAGAGTTCAAATATTAGATAATAAATAAGTTTCTTAACAGCCTTTTGATAAGACCAAGATTGGTTTTTTAACACATATACAACCATAATAAAGATGAACAGAATACAAAGTATAAAATGTTATTATCAGTTCATCTAAACAAATTAGTGACCAAACCAAGTTGATTAAATCAATTACTTAATAATCAAAACATAGTAAAGATTAAAACTAAGAACTATATCAAAAAGAAGATACTAAAAGAAGATGGAAAGTTTATACGGAAAACAGTTATACACATACAATTACTCATTAAAATTTTCAATTTGAGTTTAATTTTGAATTCAGCTCGAATTTAAGGAAAGATTATAAGTGTAAGTGTTATTTGATTTATTTTGGTTCCGTATTTTTTTAATATTTTCAAGACAATTTAATTATGTCTATTTCGACCCGACCCGATCGGACAACCCGAAAAACTTTTTGTTGTTTCGTTACAATTCTAATCACCAAAAATTAGTGACCCCATAGGAAAAAGTTTCTGGTTTCACCACTACGTGTGACCATTTAAAGCATAATACTTATCACCAATCTAAACCGTTGAAATACAACATCCCCATTTCGTGAGGCATAAAGCCAAGCGTAACAAATCTTTTGGGATCACTTCCAATCTGCATGATTGTCATCCATACATCATCAAACACTATAAATATGAGGTAAAAAGGAATGAATTCTCCATACATATTTCTCTCTCTCTCTCTCTCTCTCTCTCTCTCTCTCTCTCCTCTCTTCCACTCTCTCATTTACTTCATCGGATCTATAATTATTCTTACGTTGTTGTTACAGGAGGAATTTCCTTCTTCTGATGTCTTAACTGGTGTTGTAACATTCTTTGAGTGTTTGTAGATCAAAAGCTCAACAGGTTTGTTTTGAAGATTTCCATCTTGTAAACCGGAGCTTCAGTTGGATAATTGCACCTTGTTGGACTCTTGCTTTTAGGATCATGCTCCTTTATGTTTATCCTTGATTGATAAGAATTTTGGTCCTAAGCCTTTTCCTTGGTTTAATTCTTGGTTGGATCGTCCGGATTGTGAAGAAGTGATTTTGTCGGGTTTATTGGGGTGGTCTAATAGTGGGCCGCTGATTTGAATTTAATCAGGAAATTGGGGTCGCTTCGATGCAAACTTAAAAAGTGGATAAACAATCTCAGAAAAAAGAAAATGAAGATATGAATCGGTTGATGTTGGAAAAGGATACTATGGAATGCCTTATGGAATATAAGGAGTTGGACAAAGCAGAATTATGGGTTTGGACGGAGTGTAAAAAGAGCCTTCAAGAGATTGATTTATTTAGACACCGGGACATATGACAAAAATCTCGGGTGAAATGGGCCTCTCTTGGTGATGAGAATACGATTTTTTTCCATAGCATTGTTAATGGTCGCAAAGCTACAAATGTGATTCCAAGTTTGGAAATAAAGGGCGAATGGGTGTCAAAACCGGCTTTACTAAAGAAGGAAGTTTTAAGTTTCTTTCGTGATCATTTTAAAGAATCTGTTTATAATCGGCCGAGCCTTGTTTGTGAAGGTTTGACCCGGTTGAATGAGCAAGAGGGTTCGAATTTAATTGCTCTATTTTCTGAAGAAGAAATAAAAGATGTGGTTTTCAGTTGCAGATCCAACAAAGCCCCTGGCCTTGATGGGTTTAATGTCCACTTCATCAAACGATTTTGGGATGTCTTCGAAGATGATTTTTTCCAAATAATGTCGGAGTTCCATGAGACAGGTCGTATTAATTCTGGTTGCAGTTCCACGTTTATTGCTTTGATCCCTAAGGTTAATTCCCTTATGGGACTCAAATATTACAGACCCATTACCCTGATTGGGGTGATTAGCAAGGTTATTTCTAAAATCCTTGCTAACCGCATTAAAACGGTTTTGGGAAAGTTAATTTCGGAAACCCAATCGGCTTTTTTATCAGATCGTTCTATTCTGGATGGGCCTTTAGTGGTTAATGAAGTTTTGGAATGGCTTAAGAGGAAAAAGAAAAATACGTTCTTATTGAAGATTGATTTTAAAAAAGCGTATGACAATGTCAATTGGTGCTTTTTATTATCTGTTCTATCTCAAATGGGCTTCCCCGAGAAATGGTGCAATTGGATAAAAGGTATTCTGGACTCATCGTGCGCGTCTGTGTTAGTCAATGGGTTTCCTACTTTTCAATTCAAGAGTGAGAAAGGCTTACGTCAAGGTGATCCCATATCGCCTTTCTTGTTTCTTATTGTTATGGAGTGTCTTTCTTGGTTGATGAACAAGGCTAAAGACATGGGTATTCTAAAAGGTATTAATTTCCGGGTTGACAATACGGATCTTAATCATCTTTTCTTTGCGGACGATGCGCTTATTATGGGTGAGTGGTCCTGTGAGAATCTCCAAAACACGGCTCGTATTCTTCGTATTTTCTACTTATGCTCTGGCCTTCGTATCAACATTCACAAGTCAAACTTATTTGGGATTGGTACGCAAGATGGGGAGGTGGATAGTATGTTAGAAATCTTGGGGTGTAGAAAAGGGGTTTTTCCTTTCGTGTACTTGGGGATTAAAGTGGGCACTAAGATGACGCGAATTAGTAATTGGGATACAGTCTTGAATACTCTTAAGAAGCGCCTTACCGGTTGGAAGCGGAACATTTATCTATTGGTGGTCGGGTAATTCTTATTAAATCCGTGTTAGAGAAACTTCCTGTTTATTATCTTTCTCTCTATAAAGCTCCAAGGCGGTTATAGGGAGTATGGAGAAAATTATGATACGTTTCTTATGGGCGGGTTGTGGTGAAGAGAAGAAGATTAATTGGATCGCTTGGGATATTATTACTAGGCCTAAAAAGGAGGGTGGTCTAGGTGTTTCTAAATTGGAAGATGTTAACGACGCGCTTCTTTTTAAATGGGTGTGGCGTTTTAAAACCGGAGGTAGTTGCTTGTGGAGAAAAGTGGTCATTGGTTGTCATGTGTTAAGTAGAAATTGGTCGCTTCTTCCGTGTACGGCTTCGGCTAGTGGATGTTGGAAGCAAATTGTAAAAATTGGAGAAACGAAGATTTGGTCCGGGAAAACGCTAGGGAGTTATGTTGAAGGTATCGTGGGAGACGGATCAGTTATTAGTTTCTGGATGGACTCGTGGCTGCAGAAAGTACCACTACGGTTAACTTACCCTCACTTATTCAGACTCGAAACAGAAAAATGGGCTATTGTCGCGAACAGGATTCGGATTGTGTCCGGCTCAAAGGTTCTGCAGTGGAACTGGCGTACTGAACCCGTTAATGCTGCTGAAGTAAACTGTGACATCCGTCACCTTAAGGTCCGTCAAACAACATAATTAACCATAGAATTATTCTTAATTATACTTCCTCTTCTTCATGAACTCCTTTTATAAGAAATCATGTTGGCTTTATTACCCTTGTGCCTGTACTTCCTCCATGAACGTGTACTAAGCCTAAATCTTTTATAAATTTCATCACCATTATCACCAAATATATCATTTTTAATTATAACCATTGTCATTAATAAAACCATTTTAAGCCATCAATTACCATTAAACACACTTTTAACATTAAAATAACGAGCACTTTTAAAGTCGTTTTCAACCGAAACAAACTTTGGGAACTCTGGGGCTAAGTGCAAGGACTAAAATTGACATTTTGCAAACTTGGGATGGTATAAAAACCCCATTCCTAGCCATTTTCTTCACTTCTCCTCCATTTTCTTCTTCACCACCTATCTTCTTCACTTTTGCACCAAAATCGCTCCATTTGGTCTCGTTTTCTTCGTCTAGGCTTCGTCTACAACCTAGTCTACTCCATCCTTGCAGGTAGACGACCTTTGGTTGTCCATTTCTTGCTCGTTTTACTGCTGTCCATTTCTAGGGTTTCGGGTGTTCGGGTCAACCCTAACACAAGAGGTCGTGTGGGTGCGTGTGGTGTCTTTCTGAGTGTGCTTCTTGTTTGTGTGTGTTTGTTGGGTGATTCTGGAAGTCTTTGTTGTGTAAAACCCTTGCTCGGGGCAGCCGAAGGCTGCTCTGCACTTCAGCAGTTGCGAACCTGCAGTTCAGGCAACTGGGTCTGTCATGCGACTGAGCCGTGCGACTGGGTGAGTCGTGCGACTGAGTCATGCGACTGGGTCATTCGGGCGATTGAGTCATGTGATTGAATGTTGTGTGCGATTGAGTCAATGCAGACGAATATGGTGTGCGATTGAGTCCTACGACTGAATGAATGCATGCGACTGTGCGTGTATCGCACGACTGAAGGCCAATCGTACGAATGAAGGTTCAGTTGTACGAATGAAGCTGATTCGTACGAATGAAGGTTGATTCGTGCGTATGGAGGTTAAGTCGTGCCATTGGGTGTTGTGTGGTACGACTGAATGCCAATCGTACGAATGAAGGTTCAATCGTGCCAATGAAGCTGATTCGTACGATTGAAGGTTGATTCGTATGAATGGAGTGTTGAGTCGAGTGTCTGGTCCTGTTGTGTGACTGATGATGCTGTGTGTGTGAACTCCCTTCTTGAACGTCTGATGAGAATAAGGTAACATCAGTAAAAGTGTCATTGCTTGACCACAAATATTAAAGTCAACGCAATTTAAATCAACCTAACATTTTACAGTTATTAACAACCCATTTGGGACTACAAGTATTTAACAAGTACTATCTTTTATAACAATGGGATCTTTATACGGATGTCATTAGCAATGACGACTACTCTTAGTACTTGGATCTACATAAGATCTGATACGCGTGTCTGCTTGTGTGTGTACTACCCACGACCAGACCGATACAACCCGAACCGACCAAACACTACTACTTGCTTTATACATATCATCTATTCTAAACATTAACTGTCATAGGTGTTTGACTGTTCATTGCATATAACCATTGGGAACTTGATCATTCATACTTACCACTTAACATGCTAGAAAGTTAATATCCAGCTACCCGAAACCACCTTTAAATCTGCAAATGAAGTGGAAGTGTTGGACTCCTCTAAAATGTAAGATTATGGTTTGGAGAGCGATACTTAATCGATTTCCCACTAAAGTAGAGTTGCACAAATGTGGAGTTAGCCTTCAAAACGTTTTATGTGGGTTGTGTGACTCGGGCGCTGAAATGTCTACCCACATTTTCACCGGTTGTTTCTTTACTGCAGAGATTTGGAACCGTGTGGAACATTGGTGCCGCTTGAACCTGTCGATTGTTTTTGATGTTAATGACTTATTGAAGATAACAGAGCCGGCCACTTACCAAGCAAGCTAAATACTTTGTGTACGTCGTGAAGGAGCCCTTGTGCTCACTTTTTATGGGATGCTTCTATCGGATATTTCGTTTCCCTCTGCGCACCGAGTTGTTTTATCAATCCGGGTATTGAACCCGAAGAGATCTTCATAGATCATGCTATTGCGCTTGAGCTTAGACACTGGATTTACCCCGAGGAGGTTATGTATGGGACCTCGAGAGAGGAGGAAATAGGCAACCTCCGCTAGACTAAACTTGATATCATGCATGGATATGCCATTATTATGATGGACTACTGTTTGGACATTACCTATACATGGTGTGAGAATTATACGATTTGTATGCGATGTATGACAACCATAAGTATGGTATTAACCCGGAATGTTAGACCTTAATGTGACATGGATAATGCGCCTTGCAATGGTTAAAACTTATGCGTTTACTACTTTTATGATTAGAATATGCCGCCTCGAAGAGTTACCAGCAGCAACAGCGGCGGAAATAAAGCCCCGAGGGGCAGAGGCAGGGGCAGAGGTAGAACACCAAGGACAAGCGATGGTCCTACCAATGACAATCAGGGTACAGGAAACTCTGATATGGCAGCCTTAATTGCTCAACAGCTGGCCGCACTGATTCCGACTATCGTGGCCCAAGTGAGCGATGCTCTTCAGAATCACCACCCCCACGGAGATGGTGGCAATGAAAACGAGGATAATGGGAACCCGACTGGGAATGAAAGCAATCAGGAGACCAGGAATGGTGGTACAGCCGGTAATGAAACTGGGATTGTTAATGAGACCGGGATTGTGAATGCTAGACGGGGATGTTCATACAAGGAATTTGTGGCTTGTAAACCAAGAGAGTTTGATGGCAAAGGTGGAGCCATAGCCCTGACTAGATGGCTTGAAAAGATGGAGGCAGTGATTGACATCAGCGAATGCCTCGACAGTCAAAGGATCAAGTATGCCACGTGCTCACTACAGGGCAAGGCACTAACTTGGTGGAACACCCAGATTCAGGCTAGAGGAAGAGAATCGGCGATGCAAATGTCGTGGGATGAGTTCAAAGCCCTAATCACCAAGGAGTACTGTCCTCTCAATGAGATGCAGAAACTGGAGCATGAGTTCAGGAATCATGCTATGGTGGGGGCTGGGCACGTGGCTTACACCGATCGTTTTCACGAGCTAGCAAGATTGGTTCCGCATCTGGTCACCCCGGAATCAAAAAGGATAGAGAGGTATATTTGGGGACTTGCGCCTCAAATCCGGGCAATGGTAACCGCAGCTACTCCTCCTACTATCCAGAGCGCAATTCTGAAGGCTGGCGCTCTAACTGATGAGATGGTGAGAACAGGGGTATTGGGGCAGGGGAGCAGAGAAAAGGAACATTGTTGGGGAAACGAGTCGGTCGATTGCTGGGAAATTCGAGAAAAGGGCCAAGACAACTAGAAATTTTGTGGCCGTGACCCAGGGTAGGCGAGAGTACGTGGGTCCGCACCCCAAATGTGATAGGTGCAACTTTCATCATCCCCCAGCTATGTCGTGCCGGGTGTGCGCGAACTATAGACGCCCGGGGCATTTAGCAAGAGACTGCAAAACAGCGCCGAATATGGTCGCACCAGTCAACGCGGTTACCCCGCCGGGAATGCCAGGGGCTGTTACGAGTGTGGAAGCCCTGATCACTACAGAAACATGTGCCCCAAACTGAATCGGGCACCGGGTCAACAAGGGAACAACCAGCAACAGGTGATGGCTATAGCCGTAAATCAAGGCCCGGCAAACCAAGGGAATACGGCTCGGGGACGCGCTTTTGTCATAGGAGCCAACGATGCCCGTTAGGACCCGAATGTTGTCACGGGTACGCACTTACTCAATATCACTTTGCATATGTACTATTTGACACTGGAGCCGACAATAGCTTTATATCTTCTGAGTTTGTGCAATTGCTTGACTTGAGTCCTAGTAGGCTAGAAACTAGCTACTCTGTAGAAATGGCCAATGGTAGGGTTGTTCGGGTCGATGAGATTGTTAGAAAGTGCGATAATATTGGAGAACCACGCCTTCGATATAGACTTGATACCCTTCGAGTTAGGAAGTTTCGACGTGATTGTGGGAATGGATTGGTTGTCGAAACACGGAGCCGAGATTGTTTGTCGGGACAAGAGGTACGAATCCCTATGTCAGACGGAGGAGTACTCAGAATTCAAGGAGAACGACCGAGAAGAAACTTAAAGCTTATTTCCTGCATGAAAGCACGCCGGAGTTTACGAAAACAGTGCTACGCTTTTCTGGCTTATATGGTGGAAAAGAACGAAGAGGAGCAGAAATTGGTAGATATCCCTGTAGTGCGGGATTACCCAAATGTATTTCCTGATGACTTGTCTGGTTTGCCTCCTCCACGGCAGGTGAAATTTCGTAATGAGTTGGTTCCTGGAGCTACACCGGTAGCAAAGACACCGTATCGGCTGGCACCAGCTGAAATGCAAGAGTTATCTAGCCAGTTACAAGAGCTACTGGAGAAGGGTTTTATTCAGCCGAGTCACTTGCCTTGGGGAGCACCGGTGTTATTTGTCAAGAAGAAGGATGGGTCGTTCCGTATGTGCATCGACTACCGTGAGTTGAACAAGTTAACTGTAAAGAATCGGTATCCTCTCCCCAGGATCGACGACCTATTTGATCAGTTACAGGGAGCTTCGTATTTCTCGAAGATCGACCTTCGTTCTGGATATCATCAACTAAGGGTTTTCGAGGAGGACATACCGAAGACAGCGTTTTGAACTCGTTATGGGCACTATGAGTTCTTGGTCATGCCGTTCGGATTGACTAACGCACCAGCTGTGTTTATGGACCTGATGAATCGGGTGTGTAAACCTTACTTGGATAAGTTTGTGATCGTATTCATAGATGATATACTTATCTACTCCCGATCGAAAGAGGATCATGAAGAACACCTTCGGGAAATACTGGAACTGTTAAGGGAAGAGAAACTTTTCGCCAAGTTCTCGAAGTGTGAATTATGGCTGCGAGAAGTGAAGTTTTTGGGTCATGTGGTTAACAAGGACGGGATTCATGTAGATCCCGGCAAGATCGAAGCGGTAAAGAAATGGGATACACCTCAGACACCTTCAGAGATACGACAATCTTAGGATTGGCCGGATACTATCGTCGTTTCATCGTGACTTTCAAAGATCGCTCAGCCGTTAACACTGCTGACCCAGAAAGACAAGAACTTTGATTGGGGAGATGCACAAGAACAAGCGTTCCAAACGCTGAAAGATAAGCTGTGTAATGCACCGATATTGTCCCTCCCAGACGGAACTGATGATTTTGTGGTATACTGTGATGCTTCGCATCAAGGGTTGGGATGTGTACTAATGCAGAAAGATAAAGTGATTGCTTATGCTTCGCGACAACTTAAGTTGCACGAAAAGAACTACACAACTCATGATATAAAGTTGGGCGTTGTAGTATTCGCACTCAAAATATGGAGGCATTACCTGTATGGAGCCAAATGCATCATCTACACAGATCATAAAAGCCTTCAACATATCTTGGATCAGAAGGAACTCAATATGCGACAGCGACGCTGGGTAGAGCTTCTTAGTGACTACGATTGTGAAATCTGGTATCATCCGGGAAAAGCTAACGTGGTGGCTGATGCTTTAAGCCGCAAAGAACACGTGAAACCACTACGTGCTCGAGCTTTGGGATTGACCATTCAAACAAATTTGAAAGCTCAGATCCAAATGCACAAAGTGAGGCGTAGAAAGAAGAAAACCTTGCGGGAGAAGAATTCCGAGGGTTGGATAAACAACTAATGTGCAAGGATGATGGTGTACAGTACTTCGTGGACCGTATATGGGTACCCAAATGGGGAGGTGTACGTACCTTGGTCATGGATGAAGCACACAAGACGCGATATTCTATTCACCCTGGTGCAGACAAGATGTACCACGATCTCAAAGATTTGTACTAATGGCCAGGCATGAAGAAAGACATTGCCATGTATGTCAGCAGATGCTTGACATGCTCAAAAGTTAAAGCTGAACATCAGAACCATCGGGACTGTTACAGCAACCTGAGATTCCCGAATGGAAATGGGAGAACATAGCCATGGATTTCATTACCAAACTCCCTCGAGCGAGCAACGGGCATGACTCGATATGGGTCGTAGTGGGCGAATGACGAAATCAGCACATTTCTTGCCAATCAGGGAAGACTACAAAATGGACAAGTTGGCGAGATTGTACATAAAAGAGGTCGTGACAAGACACGGAGTGCCGGTGTCAATCATATCCGACCGTGACAGCCGATTCACTTCACGATTTTGGCAGACACTACAGAAAGCGATGGGCACCGATCCGATTAGACATAAGTACCGCCTATCACCCTCAGACAGATGGCCAAAGTGAACGAACCATACAAACCGCAGAAACTAACATGCTGAGAGCATGTGTAATCGACTTTGGTGGTAGTTGGGCACTCATCTACCGTTGATGTGAGTCTCTTACAACACAGCTACCATACCAGCATTGGGTGTGCTCCGTTCGAGCGTTGTACGGAATGAAATATAGATCACCCGTTGTTTGGCTGAGATTGGTGAGGTCAGTTAACAGGCCCAGAGATCATCCAAGAAACAACCGACAAGATCTTCCAAAAAAGAAAAGAGACTAAAACCCTACTAGAGATCGCCAAAAGAGCTATGCTGACAACCGTCGGAAGCCTCTGAATTCAACATGGGGGATCAAGTGTTACTCAAAGTCTCCCCTTGGAAAGGAATTCGGTTTGTAAAGAAGGGAAATTAGCCCCAAGATACGTTGGACCATTCGAGATTACAGAACGAATTGGTCCAGTGCTTACCGATTAAGGTTAGCACAAGACTCAACGGTGTGCATGATACTTTCCATGTGTCGAACCTCAAGAAGTGTTTGGCTGACGAATCACTTCACGTACCAATTGAGGATATCAAAATCGATGAAAATCTTCATTTTATTGAGGAACCCATGAGATCATGGATCGTAAGGTCAACCAGTTAAAGCGCAGTAGAATACCAATTGTTCGTGTGAGGTGGAATTCAAAACGGGGGCAGAGTTTACATGGGAACGGGAAGATCAGATGAAACTTAAATATCCACACCTATTCGTGGATGACACTCTTGGACCGAACTCCAGCTGAATTTCGGACGAAATTCTCTCAACTGGGGGATACTGTGACATATGTCACCTTAAGGTCCGTCAAACAACATAATTAACCATAGAATTATTCTTAATTATTCTACCTCTTCTTCACGAACTCCTGTTATAAGAAATCATGTTTGCTTTATTACCCTTGTGCATATACTTCCTCCGTGAACGTGTACTAAGCCTAAACCTTTTATAAATTTCATCACCATTATCACCAAATATATCATTTTTAATTATAACCATTGCCATTAATAAAACCATTTTAAGCCATCAATTACCATTAAATACACTTTTAACATTAAAATAACGAGCACTTTTAAAGTCGTTTTCAACCAAAACAAACTTTGGGAACTCGGGGCTAAGTGCAAGGACTAAAATTGACATTTTGCAAACTTGGGATGGGTATAAAAACCCCATTCCCAGCCATTTTCTTCATCTTCTTCACTTCTTCTCCATTCTCTTCTTCACCACCTATCTTCTTCACTTTTGCACCAAAATCGCTCCATTTGGTCTCGTTTTCTTCGTCTAGGCTTCGTCTACAACCTAGTCTACTCCATCCTTGCAGGTAAACAACCTTTGGTTGTCCATTTCTTGCTCGTTTTACTGCTTTCCATTTCTAGGGTTTCGGGTTTTCGGTCAACCCTAACACAAGAGGTCATGTGGGTGCGCGTGGTGTCTTTCTGAGTGTGCTTCTTTTTGTGTGTGTTTGTTGGGTGATTCTAGAAGTCCTTGTTGTGTAAAACCCGTGCTCGGGGCAGCCGAAGGATGCTCTGCACTTTAGCAGTCGCGAACCTGCAGTTCAGGCAACTGGGTCTGTCATGCGACTGAACCGTGCGACTGGGTGAGTCGTGCGACTGAGTCATGCGATTGGGTCATTCGGGGGATTGAGTCATGCGATTGAATGTTGTGTGCGATTGAGTCAATGCAGACGAATATGTTGTGCGATTGAGTCCTACGACCGAATGAATGCATGCGACTGTGCGCGTATCGCACGACTGAAGGCCATCGTACGAATGAAGGTTCAGTCGTACGAATGAAGCTGATTCGTACGAATGAAGGTTGATTCGTGCGTATGGAGGTTAGGTCGTGCGATTGGGTGTTTTGTTTACGACTGAATGCCAGTCGTATGAAGAAGGTTCAATCGTGCCAATGAAGCTGATTCTACGATTGAAGGTTGATTCGTACGAATGGAGTGTTGAGTCAAGTGTCTGTCCTGTGTGTGACTGATGATGCTGTGTGTGTGAATTCCCTTCTTGAACGTCTGATGATGATAAGGTACCATCAGTAAAAGTGTCATTGCTTGATCACAAAGATTAAAGTCAACGCTATCAACAGCACATACTATTTCAATTTAAATCAACCTAACATTTTACAATTATTGACAACCCATTTGGGACTACAAGTATTAACAGTACTATATTTTATAACAATGGGATCTTTATACGGATGTCATTAGCAATGCGACTACTCTTTGTACTTGGATCTACATAAGATCTGATACGTGTGTCCGCTTATGTGTTGCTACCCAGACCAGACCGATACAACCCGAACCGACCAAACATTACTACTTGCTTTATACATATCATCTATGCTAAACATTAACTGTCATAGGTGTTTGACTGTTCATTGCATACAACCGTTGGGAACTTGATCATTCATACTTACCATTTAACATGTGAGTTTCATGGCCTCTTTTTATGCTTATACTACTTTACAAACCTTTACAAACATTGGGGAAAAGTATGCTCACCCACTTTTCATGTTGTACATCATACCTACAATTTACATACTTGGAATCAACGTGCTACTGTTTTGTGAGTACTTATCTGATACATGCTTGAGTCTGCTTTGTGGTTCTTTCTTACAACCATTTAATTCCAGTATGGGAACCGACGGATAGGTATTGGTAGTACTACTTGGGTTGACACCCCCCACCCTCGTGTTGGTATACTAGTTAGTACCAACAGATGCCAGGAACGGCCTTAGGTGAATATATTCCGACAAGATTCTTTGTGTACGTCGTTAGGTTTGGTTGTAAAGCTCTTGTCATGTGATTTTGCTTACTTATAACTGTATGCACGGTATTCTGCAACAACTTTATACAGCATCAATACTTACTTACTTTTAAATCTGCGAGCTCACCAACAATTTTGTTGACCATTTTGAGCATATATTTTCAGGTGATCATGCTAGCTGAAGATCTAGGTGTGCTGCCTTAGTGGAGACCCTAGGGTGCATTTTCGGGCGAAACTTGTCATTTTGAAAACTCTTGATGTAGTTTGTTTTAAATCAACAATTACTCTTTTGATACTTGTTCCCGGGTTGTGGGAAAAATACATTACAATGTTGATTTTCGTATTTGTGTGATCATTTGGTTGCGTATGCTTATGGCTATGTTGTCGTGAACACGACTATACACAACACAAGTCCCCTTGTTGTCGGGTGTCGTCATGGCACGCTTGCTATCATTTATTATATTGCATCTCTATCGCTTACTATGTGTTATGACGATTTCCGTCTTGTTACATCCTCGTGTTTCCGCTCTTAGCGGGGGTGTGACATAAACGAGTTATTTAATATTATGGAGGAGATCTATGACTATGTTTGGAAGGGTGGTATTGACAAATGGGAATGGACTGCTAGCGGTTCGAGTTTGTTCACTGTCAACAGTGCTAGAAAGTTAATATCCAGCTACCCGAAACCACCTTTGAATCTGCAAATGAAGTGGAAGTGTTGGACTCCTCTAAAATGTAAGATTATGGTTTGGAGAGCGATACTTAATCGGTTGCCGACTAAAGTCGAGTTGCACAAACGTGGAGTTAGCCTTCAAAACGTTTTATGTGGGTTGTGTGACTCGGGCGCTGAAACGTCTACCCACATTTTCATCGGTTGTTTCTTTACTGCAGAGATTTGGAACCGTGTGGAACATTGGTGCCGCTTGAACCCGTCGATTGTTTTTGATGTTAATGACTTATTGAAGATAACAAAGAGCCGGCCACTTACCAAGCAAGCTAAATACATTTTGCGAGGAATAATCTTTACTACTTTGTGGACCATTTGAATGAACGCAATGATCGTATTTTTCAAGGTAAAAGGCGACGCGCTACAGAAGTGGTCGAGAGCATCAAAATGACTTCGTATTTTTGGTTTAAAATAGATCTAAGGTGAAAGGTATAGAGTGGAATGTTTGCCTCGTTTGTTTGCCCGGGTGTCCTTTCTACGAGGACTGCCTGGTGTGCTTTTTGAATGAAATTTACCTTTAAAAAAAAACTTATATATTTCTTATAATACAAGTATTCATGATATAATTTGAAGAAATATATAATTTGCAACCTTACAGGGGATATATGAAATTGTGTTTGTTTTATGTTTATTTTTCATAACTATAATTAATTATATTATTTAATCTAATAAACAGCGTATTTAAAAGTTCATAAATTGTGTAATAAACATTCTTTTACTGATTTATAGTTTTTTTACAAACTTCATGAAACTTATAACTTTTTTTAAAACTTTACAAATTTTTATAAGTTCTTAAAAGTGGTTATAGATAATATAAATTATTATAAAATATATACAAACTGTTATAGAAGTTACTAAAATTTTATTTTTAACTTGCTTAAAGAAATTATAAAAAGGAGAAATAAGTTAAAAAGACTGTTTTCCACCTCATGTTCAACGACACGTATCGTTTGATTTCAATGCAAGGTCATTCTTTTGCTCAAATATACACAGTTCTTTATTTAAAAGTTTTTTCTTATTAAACGTGTGTGTGAGTTTACATCTACATTATTTTATAACATAAAAACTAAAACAAATCAATACTCATTTCTGTGTTTGCTTTTATTATTAAGGATCCTAAAAATAAATTTTCAACACCCAAGTAACTTTAAAACACTAGAAAAAAAAATAATTTTGTCGATCATAATAACCAATTAACAAACATCTTACATGAATAAGAAAATCCCATACAGAAATTACACATCCACAGGTGCCTATCTGCCATAAGGATGATAACGACTACCGCCGCCACCACCATAACCGCCCCTACTTCCATACGGTCCACCGGCTCCGCCATAACCCGAACCAGCACCAGGTTCATAACTACCGCTTCCTGGACCGCCATAACCACCATAGCCTCCACCTCCTCCACGGCCGTATCCACCAAGCCCACCCCCTCCATACCCACCACCAAGCCCACCACCTCCATACCCACCACTGCCAAAAGAGCTGAAACGACTAGAGTAGCCGCCAAGTGGAGGCTCGCCGCCTCTGTAACCACCGTAGTCACCGCCAAAGTCACCATAACGGCTGCTGAATTCACACCACTGGGTCCATATCCACCATAATCACTGTATCTATTTGAGAGTCCTCCGAGTGATGACCTGTAAGGAGGGCCATAACCACCGCCGCCACCACCACCACCACCATACCCACCATACGAATCGCCATACCCACCGTAACTGTCAGCATACCCACGTCCCCTAGGTTCACCACCATACGACATAGGTCCCGGATTAGATGATTTCTTTGGTTCAGCCTTCTTGATCTCAACCTACATTGATGAAAATCATTTATAGCAAGAAACCACAAACAAGACTCTTCGACTTGCCACATAGATAAAATATAAAATATAAACTGATCAAATAGTATTAGTGGATAAGCCGGATTAAACTCACCTTTGTACCGTTCATGTCGATCATGTTTCCATCAACAAGAATAGTATCAACAACTTGTTCGTTATCAAAAACAATAAACCCAAACCCACGAGAACGTTTAGTTGCATGATCTCTGATAATCTCATGTTCAACCACTTTCCCATACTTTGAGAAGAAACCTTTGAACTCATCTACGCGCACTCAAATAAAAATAAAAACTTAGAGGGGTTCGTTAACTAATGAAAGTAAAGTAAATATAACAATCACAGTTTCTTTGACGTTTTAAAATTTCAAATGCCAACCTTCAGTTACTGATGTTGGAATCCCGCCGACAAAAATCTTTTTGGTTTTGAAATCCTTGGAGTCACCAGAACCTTTTGGAATAGTTCTCTTGATCTCAACCTGCACAACATTTATTCTAACAGTGGGTGACAAAATTATAATATAGCATTGTATATTAAAATTACATAATAAAAGTTAAATGAGAACCATACTATTGCTAGCAAACCACAATCAAAGCACAATAGGGGTAAGTAGATGTGGTCATATTAGTTGAAACCAAGTTGGTTCAATCCACTTTGAGTGATGCCATGTTATCAGCTACCTATCTTCTCAACCGTATGCCATTTACAGTTCTCAAGTTACAAAAGCCTCACCAAACCCTCATGATCTTATAGCCTAATGAGTTCTATGATCTTATACCTTTAAGAAGAAAAACATATGGTATGCAAAATTAACCTGTTGAAGCAAGACACGTGACAGTGGGATTCCCACATTCATATGGAAGTTTGGAACTAATTATGCAGAAACCTTCGCACCAGTTCCAAACTTAATTCTATAACAGTGTTGCTTTCACCCGGCCCTTGCATCAACTAGATATGAAGAATGCCTTTATAAATGGAGACGCATAAGAGGTGCATATGAACAAGCCACCCCAGTTGATAGAAATGGAACACTTAGGAAAGTGTGGATATCAAGAAATCACGCTACAGGCTTAACAATCAGCTAAGCATGGTTCAAGAGACCAACTGTGTGGTGAAACGGTATGGACTTATTCAATGTCAATTGGATCACACCATGTTCACTAAGGACGAGTGACGACTCGACAAGAAATATGGCTCATGTTCACTAAGGACGAGTGACGACTCGACAAGTAATATGGCTCATGTTCACTAAGGAAGAGTGACGACTCGACAAGAAATATGGCTCATGTTCACTAAGGACGAGTGACGACTCGACAAGAAATATGGCTCATGTTATATGTGAATAACATAATATTAGGTGGTCATGTTGAGGAACTAAAGCACCTAAAGGAAGTACTACCTAAGAAATTAAGGTTAAAGACCTAGAAAAACTTTATTACTTTCTAAATAAAAGTGGCAGACACCAAGGAATTCTCTTGACACAGTAGCAGAGTACACCATAAAACTTCTAAAAGAAACAAAAATACCAAGATGCAGGTCAACTTCTACACCCATGGAACCATAATGTAAACATCTGATAGAACACCAAAAGTCGGCTTGCTTGATTACTAGAAATTACGAACAAGAACAGCCCAATTCGAGTAGGGTGAAACTCCAATTACAAAGGACTACTCAGATACTAACTCTCTATCCCTGCTTCTCAATGTGAACATGAATAAGTAGTAAAATAAAAACCTAACTAACTATCCCACTAACCCTTAATCTCACTCTCTCCTTTTGACCGATTCAACAATTACCCACTAACCCCCTGGGTCTGCCCTATAACAGCTGGCTCGACCCCGTAGATCCTTATCAACATCAAATGGAGGGTGCAAACTATCTGACAAGATAAGGTGTCAAAGATTACTTGGGATGCTGATTTATTATCAAATTATCATACACACGACAAGATTTAAGCTTTGAAGTGGTATAAACAATAGGCATATGAAACAACTTACCAAGCAATGGAAGATTATTAAGAGTAAGTTTTCGGATTCTTCGATATCTAAAGTAAAGCCTGAGAAAGGGTTTTTCTTTCACAACATAGCCAAAAAGGCATGTGGAGGTATTAAAAACAGTTTCGAGTGAATGAAAGATCCACTACAGGTTATTGCTCATACATCCCAGGCAGAATCTCAGGCCACGTGCCACAAAATATGCGAAGGGATTTGACCAAAAAATATATCAGTTATACTAAAGGTAATCAATAAAGGACCTCCACAACAACATCGACGCAGCTATTGAAATAGCAAAAGATCCCGCTCACTATGATAGAACCAAGAATGCGAAAATTGACACACTACATCAAAAAAAGAACTAGGAACACCAGAACTGAAGTATGTTCCATCAAAGCATAATTCATCATGTTGGGTTGTGAAGGCTTTGGCCGAACCAGGCTTGGTTCGGGCCTGTTTTGCTGCAAAAAGAAACAAGGGCAGCCGGCCCTAAGGCAATTCGGGTTATTTAGTTCATTCTTGGAGCCTAAGTTATTGCCTTAATTACTAACCCTAATCTAGCATTATAAATAGACCCATTGATGTAATTGTATTCTTTGAGCACAATAATAATATAAACCCTAGTTGCAGAGTGGACGTAGGTCACCTAGACCAAACCACTATAATTCTCTCGTGTCTACTCTTTCTTTTGTGTGATTGTGTGTGTTTGTTTGCTTCTGTTGGAACCTACTCTGATTGTGATACCTAACAAGTGGTATCAGAGCCGAGGTTCGGGAACACACCGGGTTTACACACTGAAATTGCATAAGGCTATTAGAGAGGGTTGCGGTTTTATCTTTTGCTGGTTCGAAATCAAGGGCTGCTATTCGGATCTGTTTCCTTGGAGTTCGCGATTAGGTTTGATCAAACCCTAGGGTCACCGCCATCTAGGAACATAACAAGGTTGTTTTTTTTTCTGACTCGTCTTTTGAGTGTTTTGCATTTAGAGTTCGGTTTTGAACTCCTTGAAGTCGTTGGCTACACTCGATTTTCTGCAAGTGAAGTTGCCGGTTCAGGTACTTCGGGTTTTTTGGGGTTTTATTGAAGGTGTGCTTGGCTTCGTTTCTGTTTCGTGATTGTATTCATTTCTCGTTTGCAATGGCTGAAGACGGGAGAGTTTGAATTGAAAAGTTTAATGGGACAGACTTTGCTGGTGGAAGATGCAAATAGAAGCATTACTTGGTGAAAAAGATTTGGTAGTATTGGAAGAAAAACCGGCTACAATGAGCAAAAGCTGAAGAAGCAGTTTGGAACTCAAAGGACAAGAAGGTTAGAGGGGCTATTACATTGGCTTTGACGAGGAGCGTTGCATTTAACGTTATGCACGAAACCACGGCTCGTGGTATAATGACGGCTCTGTCAAATATGTATGAAAAGCCAACTGCTACTAATAAGGTGTTTAAGATGAGGGAGTTATTCATGACTCGAATGAATGAGGGAACTTCAGTTTTGGAGCATATTAATGATCTCAAATCGATCACATCCAGGTTAGCTTCTGTGGGAACTCAAAGGACAAGAAGGTTAGAGGGGCTATTACATTGGCTTTGACGAGGAGCGTTGCATTAACGTTATGCACGAAACCACGGCTCGTGGTATAATGACGGCTCTGTCAAATATGTATGAAAAGCCAACTGCTACTAATAAGGTGTTTAAGATGAGGGAGTTATTCATGACTCGAATGAATGACGGAACTTCAGTTTTGGAGCATATAATGATCTCAAATCGATCACATCCAGGTTAGCTTCTGTGGGCATAAAGTTTGATGATGAGACTCAAGCTGTAATATTACTATCTTCTTTGCCAGATAGTTGGTCTGGAACTGTAACGGCTATTACTAGTTCTGTGGGGACCAATGGGTTAACATTTGACGGGGTCCGAAACATTGTGCTAGGTGAAGAAACTCGCCGGAAAAGCACTAGTGGTGGATCATCTTCTGGTTTGCTATATGTTGGCAGGGGTAGGAAATAATAGAAGCAGTGGGAGTCAAGGGAGAAGTTCGTCTAGAGCTCGGAAAACTATGAAGTGCTGGAGTTGCGATGAGATTGGACATGTTAAGAGTCAATGTCCAAAGCGTAAGCAAGGAAAATCTGGTGAAGTAAACACTGCTGCTGAGGATGAATGTGATGATGACACGTTAGTACGTTACTACTCGTGGCTGAAAACAGTGTGAACTCTTGGGTTATGGATTCTGGATCTTCGTTTCACGCGATGCACAACAGGGAGGCGTTAGTGAATCTAAAAGTGGGCAACTTTGGGAAGGTACGAATGCCAAATGGTAATATTCTTGATGTTACGGGCGTAGGTGATGTTAATCTATTAACTCCATTAGGAACCTACTGGAACTTGAAGAATGTTAGGGTCATTCCAGCATTGAAGAGAAATCTTATATTTGTTAGTCAACTGGATGAACAGGAACAAAAAGTAAAGTTTGGTAAAGGTAAATGGAAAGTAACAAAGGGAAATTGGTTATTGCTCGTGGAAACAAACGAGGATCATTATACATGGTGGAAGTACCTGTTGAGGAAAATATGAGTGTTCCTTGATACAAAGTTGGGTTCATTGAGTCAAAGGGGCAAAAGAGGGTTCAATTTGCAAGACTGAAACCTGATGCCAAGGTGATTCAAGCTGAGCGGAATTGGAGGTCTAAACCAGGTCAAGGGTTTGGTAACAGTGGGAGCACGGGGCGTGTTTCGGATACAGTCATAAAACAACGTTGGGTTTTGAAGACCACTACTCTGATTGTTAATTCTCTCCTGTGGATGTCTTGCTAAATTAGGAGAGTGTTGATGATTCTCGGGTTATCTCTGGAGCTGATGGATCGTGCATACCAGTTGAGATAAAGAATGGGTTGGAGCTCGGGGGAGCTTCAACTGTCCCCTCATGTACTTGATGAGAGGGGGTGCAACTAGGGTTATGATGAAGTCTTAGCTGACGAGTATTGAAGCTTAGAAGACTTTGGATATAAAGAATACTGGAGTTACTGGATCTGGGTTACTTGGACGGCGTTTGTAGACTTTTGCAAAGCCTTCAAGTGGGAGATGTTGCGTTGTGAAGGATTTGGGCCGAACCGGGCTTGGTTCGGGCCTGTTTTGCTGCGAACAGAAAACAAGGGCAGCCGGCCCTAAGGCAATTCGGGTTATTTAGTTAATTCTTGGAGCCTAAGTTATCGCCTTAATTGCTAACCCTAATCTAGCATTATAAATAGACCCATTGATGTAATTGTATTCTTTGAGCACAATAATAATATAAACCCTAGTTGCAGAGTGGACGTAGGTCACCTAGACCGAACCACTATAATTCTCTCGTGTCTACTCTTCTTTTGTGTGATTGTGTGTGTTGTTTTCTTCCGCTGGAACCTACTCTGAATGTGATACCTAACACATCAAACGTACAAAGTTCTTGCCCAAACAAAACTTTGAACAGCTAAATTCTAAGCTTAATACTATTGAAATGTAACTTTACTAACTTTGGATAATGTTCAATAGTTGTTGTAATAGTTTTATTGATCTGTGAATAAAACTAAATTATTCCTATTTAAAACTCTGTCATTGTCTACGTGATCACTATTAGAATCTCACATGAGACATTTAACTTATCAGTGAATCACAACAAAAAGATAGTTAGCAAAACAAAGAATAGGCTAGACAAAAAGATTTAAACATTTTCATAAGCATAAAGAATAAACTCACACACAGACTGAAGCTGCAAAGTGTGGGAAATGAACTATAGTCATTACCATAGAAAATGTATAATCAACACGCGTCAAGCCACATAGTTATTGTGAGAATTGACAGAGTTTTTTGAATTCTAATCATGTATACAAAACATTGAAGATCGAGCACTAAGTCACTAACAACACTGTATTTCTCATGTTCTATAATTCTCTCGTGTCTACTCTTTCTTTTGTGTGATTGTGTGTGTTTGTTTTCTTCCGCTGGAACCTACTCTGAATGTGATACCTAACACATCAAACGTACAAAGTTCTTGCCCAAACAAAACTTTGAACAGCTAAATTCTAAGCTTAATACTATTGAAATGTAACTTTACTAACTTTGGATAATGTTCAATAGGTTGTTGTAATAGTTTTATTGATCTGGTGAATAAAACTAAATTATTCCTATTTAAAACTCTGTCATTGTCTACGTGATCACTATTAGAATCTCACATGAGACATTTAACTTATCAGTGAATCACAACAAAAAGATAGTTAGCAAAACAAAGAATAGGCTAGACAAAAAGATTTAAACATTTTCATAAGCATAAAGAATAAACTCACACACAGACTGAAGCTGCAAAGTGTGGGAAATGAACTATAGTCATTACCATAGAAAATGTATAATCAACACGCGTCAAGCCACATAGTTATTGTGAGAATTGACAGAGTTTTTTGAATTCTAATCATGTATACAAAACATTGAAGATCGAGCACTAAGTCACTAACAACACTGTATTTCTCATGTTCTATAATTCTCTCGTGTCTACTCTTTCTTTTGTGTGATTGTGTGTGTTTGTTTTCTTCCGCTGGAACCTACTCTACTCTGAATGTGATACCTAACACATCAAACGTACAAAGTTCTTGCCCAAACAAAACTTTGAACAGCTAAATTCTAAGCTTAATACTATTGAAATGTAACTTTACTAACTTTGGATAATGTTCAATAGGTTGTTGTAATAGTTTTATTGATCTGGTGAATAAAACTAAATTATTCCTATTTAAAACTCTGTCATTGTCTACGTGATCACTATTAGAATCTCACATGAGACATTTAACTTATCAGTGAATCACAACAAAAAGATAGTTAGCAAAACAAAGAATAGGCTAGACAAAAAGATTTAAACATTTTCATAAGCATAAAGATAAACTCACACACAGACTGAAGCTGCAAAGTGTGGGAAATGAACTATAGTCATTACCATAGAAAATGTATAATCAACACGCGTCAAGCCACATAGTTATTGTGAGAATTGACAGAGTTTTTTGAATTCTAATCATGTATACAAAACATTGAAGATCGAGCACTAAGTCACTAACAACACTGTATTTCTCATGTTCTATAATTCTCTCGTGTCTACTCTTTCTTTTGTGTGATTGTGTGTGTTTGTTTTCTTCCGCTGGAACCTACTCTGAATGTGATACCTAACACATCAAACGTACAAAGTTCTTGCCCAAACAAAACTTTGAACAGCTAAATTCTAAGCTTAATACTATTGAAATGTAACTTTACTAACTTTGGATAATGTTCAATAGGTTGTTGTAATAGTTTTATTGATCTGGTGAATAAAACTAAATTATTCCTATTTAAAACTCTGTCATTGTCTACGTGATCACTATTAGAATCTCACATGAGACATTTAACTTATCAGTGAATCACAACAAAAAGATAGTTAGCAAAACAAAGAATAGGCTAGACAAAAAGATTAAACATTTTCATAAGCATAAAGAATAAACTCACACCAGACTGAAGCTGCAAAGTGTGGGAAATGAACTATAGTCATTACCATAGAAAATGTATAATCAACACGCGTCAAGCCACATAGTTATTGTGAGAATTGACAGAGTTTTTTGAATTCTAATCATGTATACAAAACATTGAAGATCGAGCACTAAGTCACTAACAACACTGTATTTCTCATGTTCTATAATTCTCTCGTGTCTACTCTTTCTTTTGTGTGATTGTGTGTGTTTGTTTTCTTCCGCTGGAACCTACTCTGAATGTGATACCTACACATCAAACGTACAAAGTTCTTGCCCAAACAAAACTTTGAACAGCTAAATTCTAAGCTTAATACTATTGAAATGTAACTTTACTAACTTTGGATAATGTTCAATAGGTTGTTGTAATAGTTTTATTGATCTGTGAATAAAACTAAATTATTCCTATTTAAAACTCTGTCATTGTCTACGTGATCACTATTAGAATCTCACATGAGACATTTAACTTATCAGTGAATCACAACAAAAAGATAGTTAGCAAAACAAAGAATAGGCTAGACAAAAAGATTTAAACATTTTCATAAGCATAAAGAATAAACTCACACACACAGACTGAAGCTGCAAAGTGTGGGAATGAACTATAGTCATTACCATAGAAAATGTATAATCAACACGCGTCAAGCCACATAGTTATTGTGAGAATTGACAGAGTTTTTTGAATTCTAATCATGTATACAAAACATTGAAGATCGAGCACTAAGTCACTAACAACACTGTATTTCTCATGTTCTATTTATACACATTATCACAAAAACAATAAATTCTCACATACATTCATCAGATCTGTTACACAACTAAAACAAAAACAGCCTTACACAAGACCACAAAAACGAAGAAAGTGCAGTAATTTATATAAAAATAAGCTTACAATATTATTCTTCAAAAGCTACAAAAAATGCATGGTCGCACACACATGAGGACAATAAAACACAAATTGTTGTCAGCTTGTCATTTGTCAATAATTCATACTAAAGATAATCTTTATAAGTGACAGTAGCAAGTGTACAATGCACAACAAATAGAAAACTCGGCCCAAAACCTAGATCTATGAAACTATGCATGGCATTATGAAACCAGATATGCCTAGTTATAACCAAATTTTGTGTATAGTTTAGAAGTAGAGTCCTACGTGAAGTACCAACAGCCTTACAAAACCCAAAGGCCAAACTAATTGACTAAACTACCAACAGCCTCAATATAGCAGATTAAACACCCTGATACTATAGATTCCAGACTTCAGACTTCACAAACTCAAATATAGTCAACTAGATTTCAGTATCAGCTGTCAGATACACAAAACTACCAAACTTGACAAATAAAGGCGGCGTAATTTGCTTTACAACAATAAAACTGACAACACGCAAAACTACAAAACTTGACATTAATCAAGCCATTGATCAAATTGTTTAAACAGTCATGGAAGTTAATGCACTCTTCAGTCTTCCCCTACCCACATTCACATAGACACAGTTTCACTATTTACCAATGACCTTGAGAATGTGTGAGATGATATTTTAGGGCCTCAAAATTTAGTAATTTACTAACAGTGTACAACTTATTAAAACTCAGTGATGCCCTACTCTACATTGTAGTCCAACACAACATGTAATCAGTCAACAAATATGCTCATACGCCATTGCATTCAACTTTGCTTGAAAATGCAGCACACAATGAAGTTCATAAAGTCACATTCTAATCCCCATTATAAGCCAAAATAACCTAAAGAAACTGAAAAAGACTCACTTGTTTCCCATTGATAACATGTGTCTCCGAAATAACAGTGTCCACAACAGAAGGATCCGCATATGTAATAAACCCGAAGCCCCTCGGCCGACCCGTCTGCCGATCCTTCATAATAACCGAGTCCGTAAGCTCTCCATACTTCCAAAGTACTTAACAAACGTATCTACACACAAACTCATCAAATCAGACACCAAAAATGGCGTTTTAATACCTCACACAAACACACACAGTTAGCAACTAACCTATGGTCGTATCTTTCGCTAAACCCCCGATAAAAATCTTCCTGTAACAGTTCAAAGAAGAGATTTCAAGTTTGTATCATCATTGTATCAGATAAAAGATTAAAACTAAAAGATGAATGATTTTAGAGAAGTGATGAAGCCGAACCCTGGGCTAGCACCGTCTCCGAAGTCAGGTCGTTTGGAACCCATTGGAGATGATTTTGATGAATTGATGATTCTGCAGCAATTTGGGGTTTAAAGTTGTATTCTTGATGGGGTTTAAAAGGAATTATGTGTGTGAAAGTGTGAAGAGCTAGGGTTAGGGCTTTACAAATAGATGGGGAGTTGAGAGTGCAGAAGAATAATAAAAGGAGCACAAAGATAAAGATCTTGTTCTATGTAAGTTAAAGTAATATAGTTGTTTATCTTCATGCGTTATGAAGCTTCACGCTCAATTTAATAAAATATAAATTACAATTGAACACAATAATTAAATTTATATCAAAACGTATAGCAATGAAAATTTACACTGTTTTTGAATTAGAAAATAACTATTAAAACTTTGAGAAACAAATTTTTTTTGCACATCCTAACAAACAAAAAATACTAAAAATCTTAAAACAAAAGAATTTTAAATTTTATATGCAACTTAAAGTAGCTACATTTTAAATTAAAGTAAAATAAAATAACTTTAAGTTGAAATAGAAGTAGATATGAATTGAAATTGAATAAAAGAACGAAAGAATATAATGTGTGTTAGAAAATTGAAAAACAAAAGCATATGAACCATCGATGCTCTCTACTTACTAAATTGCATCTCTTTTAACTTTTTCTCTCTCTTTCCAACCCTAAACCCACTGTCGGCTACCACCCCGTCACGACACCACCGCTACCACCATCCCACCACCACCTACGCAGCCTACCACCCTGCCACGACACCACCGCCATAACACCACCGCCACGATCCCCCCCCCCCCCCCCACCATAACATCGATATGACTCCTCGCCACTACACCAATACCACCACCACCACATTGCTGCCACAACAACACCATTACAATCACCACCACTTGTCACACTTAGGGGTTTTCAAGAAATCCGATATCCGAAAATATCCAAAATCAGATCTGTATCCGAATCCGAATAAATCAATCTGAATCCTTATTCAGATATTCGGATCGGATCTCATCCGAATCCGATATCCTTATTCGGATTTCGGATCGGATTTTTGATGTCACAATTTGTTTATTCGGATATCCGATTAATCTGAATAAGACTTCAACTATGTTTCTAGCTCAATGCTCATTACTTAACTATTTATTATGTTTACAACTTAATACACAAGAATATTTACACATGCTAGCCATAAACCTAAATAATTATGCAATAATCGACCGTCATTCTAAACTAGAGATTCAAATCTTCGAGTGCTATACAATTACCTATTATGTTTAATTTTGAATTTGAATACAAGTCAAAAAAAATTTAGTTTTATATGTTTTATTGTGATTTCCAAGTTATAAAATGTTAAGAAAAAAATTTAGCAAAAAAAAAAGAAACCAAAAATAGAAAAAAAAAACTAGTATTAGCCCCCTGCATTGTAGCGGGGGCATAAAACTCGTCAAGTAACACTAAAGACATACCATCGTTAGTGACAACTTATACCAGAAAAACTCGTATGAAAAAAGGAAATAAAAACGAAAAAAATAAAATGAACAAAATGTAGACGTAAAAACGTTGAACCACATAGGCAAAACGTAAATCATATAAAACAATAACTATGATGATATAGAACCAATGCGTTGTGAATGATCGTTAAACGGAAAAAAATAAGGGTAAACATTGAACCATACACGCTACCATGAGTTAACTCGTAAAATTTAGACCGAGCCTTAAAACAAAAAAATTTAGATGATATGAAAAGTATATTAGGCCAAAGTTGAAAGTAAAAATAATATTGGGGTTAAATTGCAAAAAATATAAAACTATTGAATTAAAATAAAAAATATAAATAATAAGAAAAAGATAAAGGTGGGTACAACCCATTAAACATAATGTACAATCTCCTAAGCATACTAAAGTTGGTAATTAGTAATATATATAATTGTTATTTGGTTTATTTGGATTATTCGGATAAATTCAGATATATCCGAATCCGATCCAAATTGAATTCGGGTAGATTCTGATCGGATAGAAAAATCCTTATTTCCGATCGGATCGGATTTTGGATAGAGTCTTGGAATTTTTCAAATCCGAATAATCCGTTATACGATCCAATGAACACCCCTAGTCACACCAACGACACCACCAAACCGTTGTATTGCATGTTGAAACACCGAAGACCTCACCTAAGTTGAAAATAGATCCTTATCGAAACCGGGTGTGTAAGTGGAGATTTGATCTTGTTTTTATACATTCTTCATCTTTCAAATCTGGGTGATAACCTCTTTCCTTTTTTTCTTGTTTTCGCAATAGATTATCAGCACAGATTATGTTGAATCGAGGATGCTAATCATAGGATTTAGTGGTTGTATTGATGACTTGAACCTAACAGCGGTGGTGGCGATGGAAACAAAAGTGGAAGACAAGAGGTTGACGGACTCAACCGTAGCGTCGCCGATGACATAAGGAAAAAGGAAATGAAGCTCACTGGAGTTATACCTTGTGCTTGAGGGGTGGTAGCAACAAAAATGGAAAAACCGAAAGGCTACCTGGAGGGAGACTTGGCGGTAGAGAAAAGAGAGCGAACAGGAGGCTGATATGAGTTGTAAACTGTGTTTGAGAGAAGGTTTTTAATATATATATATATATATATATATATATATATATATATATATATATGTGTGTGTGTGTGTGTGTGTTGTGTGTGTGTGTATATGTATGTATATAATTAGTATTAAGCCTTCGTGTTGTAGTTGGAGACATAATACTATGCCAAGTAGCACTACTTGCATGGTTTTGAAAACCGGATTGAACCGACCGGTTGGACTGGGAACTGGACTTCAATCGGATCTGGTTCGGTGCTTAAAACCTATTTAGCGTTGAACTAGTGGTCAGACCGGTTGAACCGGTTCTTTTATATAATTTTTTATTTTTTTGTAAGGTTTACATATATTTATAAAAATAGTTATAATTTTATCCGTTCTTATATGTGGTCCGACGGTTGAACCGGTCCGACCAGCGGACTGGTAAAGCATCCGGTTCACTATTCGATATGCTTTTTAAAACATGCCTACTGGTATACTATTACCAGTGATCATCAATACAGAAAAAAACTCATACAAAAAAGATGAAAAAAAACAAAACCGAACGAAAAGTAGGAGTCAAAACGTTGGGACCAATAAACAAGGGAAAACAAGAGTAAAAGCATTGAACCATACATGCACATTGCGGCTTTTTAACTCAGAATTTAGACCGAAACATAAAATGAAAAAATTATAATTTTGTAAAATATAGGGATCAAAGTTACAGGTAAAAAAAATATTGAGCTAAATTGTAGAAGATGTATAAGTATTGGTTTTAAATAAAAAAGTTAATGAGTAAGAAAAATGATAAAAGATGGTTCAACCTATTAATATATATGGTACAACTCATAATGCATAACAAGCTTGGTAATTAGTATATGTGTAATTTTCTAAAGTTCAGGCTTTATTTTTTTTAAATTACAAACGCAAGCTTGAACTTTGCATAATATGCACAACCATAGTTCTCTACATTAATTGAGATTAAGTTTATCTATTAAGACAATGTAAATTTACCAATATACCTCTAATTTTAAAAAGTAATAAATTTGAAATAAAATCTAACTTACACCACTCATCACAACCTCCCTTCATCTTCCTCGTCCATCTTCATCTTCATCTTCATCACCATCACCACCACCTCTCCACCACCATGTGAAAAATTAAGCATCACTACTAGTCTAAGTCTACTTTATCTATCTCTTTCTCTCACTCTCACTCATAAGACTGTCGATCATAACTATAGGGATTTAGGGTATTAAAAATGGTGGCCTAGACTATAGTTTATGCATGAACTTCATAGAATAATATTTATATTCTTGTAAAAATACATTGTTTGCATGCTACATAATGTTATGTCATTCTTATGTGCAACTTGATGTCTTAGCATAGGATTGTCTTGTAAATGTTTAGACTTTGTTGCTTGTCTCCCTAAACTTATCTTTGACTCTTAATTCTCCCCGAAAAATGAAAATTTTCTAAACTTAATCTCGACGACATATGGAATCTACACTTTATTATCATGGGTTTAATTCCTTAGACTTTATGTCTAATCTATGAAAATCTCATCAAGGTTTTGATTTCATGAACCTAAGAAATTTGTGGGCTCATAGACACCTGTATCCTAGTTTTCATGGAAAAAGGCCTTCGGGCTAAGGCAATCATTTCGCATAAATACTACGGGACTAGTTATGCTTACCTGAGGATTTTCTGGATGAGTGATAAACTATGGTCAACATACACAAATTCCTAAAGCAAATGGGTCAATTACCTTGACGTGTCAACGTTTCCAAATGGTAATGCGTCACCAAATGGAACCATTCCATGTGCCTTACAACTTTTGACTTATCCTTGTTAAAATTATACCTTGTTATTCTCTTCCTCGTGTCTAACTCATTTTGTATATTCCAGCATGTCTCGTCGTCATGGAAAGCATGGAAGTTCCGATCGTAAGCTAGCCGCCGTGATTGCCCGGCAAATGGTTGCCGTCATCCTGACCATGGTTGCTGAACTCAATAGCATTTTGATGACAAATTCTAGCAACAATGGAAATGGTCAAGGGGAGAATAGTGCTAACCAAGGGCGCAACAACCAAACTTGTACCTTCAAGCACTTTAGTTCTTATAAGCCCACTAGTTATAGTGGTAAGGAAGGAGCCACTGGACTTCTTGAGTGGTTCGAGAGCATGGAGAATACCTTTGTCAATTGTGAGTGTCCCAAGGCACTCAAAGTTCGTTATGCCATTAGTATGTTCTAACAAGGGCACTTACCTGGTGGAATGACGAGAAGAAAAATCGAGGAGCTGATGTTTTGACACTCTCTTGGGATGAGTTCAAGAACATCGCCATCGTGAAGTTCTACCCAAGAAGTGAGCTACAAAAACTGGAGGAGGAATTCTAGAACTTGAAGCAAGATGGTGGTGACCATTTGGCCTACTCAACTAGGCATCATGAGTTGAGTATACTGCTGCCCCATATGGTCGACACTGTCCCCCGCAACATCGAGAAGTTCATCAAGGGTGTACCACCCCAAATTCAAGATGTTGTGGTGGGTAGCCGACCCATAACCTTGGAGGAAGCCATCACTATCACCGCTCAACTCACCGAGAATCATATACGAGCGGTCACCATGCCTGTGAAGGGCGCAAAGAAGATGGAAAAGACGGCTACCAAGGCTGTTAAGAGACCAAAGCTGAACTGTCTTACAAAAACAACAACAACAAGAACCGCAAGCACCCAAACAACCCCAAAGACAACTTGTACCTGTGGCATAAGTGCCTGGGGCTAGGGCCTATGTTGGTCCTCAACCTATGTGCAACACCTGTAGGTCCCATCATCCGGGAAACCAACCGTGCCGCATCTGTACATTATGCGGTAAATATGGTCACTTGGTGGCAACTTGTCACCGAGCACCTAATAACGTTGCGATGGTCACGAACCGTGTTTGCTACAACTGTGGGGAATCTGGTCATTTTTGCCCACAATGCCCTCGTCTTGTGGGTAATGTTCCACAAGCCCGGGGACATGCTTTTAATATCAACACAAACCAAGCACAAGCAAATAATGATGTGGTGAATGGTATGTTAACTTACCCTTAACTTTTATGACCTAAGTCTTTTCATGTGTTACCTGTATCGTTAAATACCTTTAAAATTGAACAGGTATGTTCCTTATTAATAATACATATACATACGTTCTATTTGACTCTAGAGCCAATAAGAGTTTTGTTTCGTTAGAGTTTGAATCCGTTCTTGCTAAGCCACATACAAAACTAGAAAGACCTCCCACCGTTGAAGTCGTTGATGGAGAACCGATCACCGTTGATATCATTATCCGGGATTGTATTTTGAGTCTCGACGCACATGATTTCCTTATCGATCTTATTCCTATGAAACTTGGAAGCTTTGACGTCATCATTGGTATGGATTGGTTAGCCAAACACCATGCCGAGATCATTTGTTTCGAGAAGTGCATTCGTATACCGTTACCTTCTGGGGATACATTAAAAGTGTTTGGTGAAAAATCCTCCAAAGGACTTAAACTCATGTCTTGCACCCAAGCCCGAAAATGCTTAAACAAGAACTATATGGCTTTCTTGGCTTACGTGGTCAATGTCTAAGGGAAAGATCTTAAGGATGTCCCGATTATATGAGACTTTCATGAAGTATTTCCCGATGACTTTAGTGGATTACCTCCCGTGCGTGAAGTCGAGTTTAAAATTGATTTGATTCCGGGAGCAAATCATGGCTAAATCACCATATCGACTTGCACCATAGGAATGCAAGAACTCTCTAGTCAACTTCAAGAACTATCCGAGAAGGGCTTTATTCGTCCTAGCTCTTCGCCTTAAGGTGCCCCTGTTCTATTTGTAAATAAGAAGGATGGATCGTTTCGTATGTGCATCGACTATCGTGAACTTAACAAGCTTACTATCAAGAACCGTTATCCTCTTCCTCGTATCGATGACTTGTTTGATCAAGTTCAAGGAGCCGCTATTTTCTCGAAGATCGATTTACATTCTGGTTATCATCAATTGCGAGTTCATGACGATGGTATCCCAAAGACTGCATTCTGTACTCGATATGGGCATTATGAGTTCATGGTTATGCCTTTTGGTTTAACAAATGCTCATGTTGTCTTCATGGATCTCATGAATCGAGTATGCAAGCCTTATCTGGATAAGTTTGTGATCGTCTTCATTGATGACATACTTATCTATTCCAAGTCCCACAGTGATCATGAGCTACATCTGTGACAAGTTCTTGAGTTGTTGAAGAAAGAGCAATTGTATTCGAAGTTCTTGAAGTGTGAATTTTGGCTTGAGGAAGTTCAATTTCTAGGACACGTGGTGAATAGCCAAGGAATTCATGTTGACCCTGCAAAGGTGGAAGGTGTGAAGAATTTGTGTGTTCCCACACTCCAACCGAAGTTCGTTCTTTCCTTGGTCTTGCTGGATATTACCGGTGATTCATTGCCAACTTTTCAAGGATCGCGAAGCCGATCACTTCTTTGACACAAAAGAATAAACCGTTCGAGTGGGGGTCCGAGCAAGAAGAAGCTTTTGAAGCGTTAAAGCACAAGTTGTGCAATGCTCCTATCTTGACCCTACCTGATGGAAACAACGATTTCACTGTGTATTGTGATGCATCTAAACAAGGCCTTGGTTGTGTTCTCATGCAATGAGGAAATGTCATAGCTTATGCATCAAGACAATTGAAGGTCCACGAGGTGAATTACACAACACACGATCTCGAGCTTGGTGCTGTTGTTTTTGCTTTGAAGATTTGGAGACACTACCTGTATGGTACATAATGCATAGTCTACACCAATCACAAAATCCTTCAACACATTTTTAATAAAATAGATCTCAATATGAGACGACGTCGTTGGGTGGAGTTGATTAGTGATTACGATTGTGACATTCGTTATCATCCTAGTAAAGCCAATATTGTGGCCGATGCACTAAGTCGAAAGGTTCATAACAAGATGATCTCGTTCCAAGAAATTTGCGATCGACGACAATGGTTTGACACTTTTGGAGAGTTCAATACTGAGATCCGACTAGATGTCAACGAGACTACCATACTCTACAAAAATTGAGAATAGATAGTGACATCGAGTCTAGTATCTTGGAGGCTCGACAAGTGGTGCAACAAGAAGGAAGAATGAAGGATGAACTGGAGCATAATCTTCTAACTCAATTGGAGACGAAACCCAATGGGTTGATGTATTTCGTGAATCGAATTTGGGTTCCAAATCGTGATAATCTTCGTACCTTTATCATGAACGAAGCTCATCAAACTCGTTATTCTATTCATCCTGGATTCGATAAGATGTACATGGACCTACGTGGTCAATATTGGTGGCCTGGAATGAAGAAAGACATAGCGACTTATGTAGCTAAGTGCCTCACGTGTATGAAGGTTAAAGCCGAACATCAGCGTCCAAGTGGATTACTTGAGCAACCCGAGATTCCTATATGAAAGTGGGAACACATATCCATGGACTTTATAACTAAGCTACCCTGAACCTACCGTGGATATGATAGCGTATGGGTGACCGTCGACCGATTGACCAAGTCAGCATATTTTATACATATACGTGACCTTACAAGACATCGAGGTTGGCTTGTATATACGTCGATGAAATTGTAAGTCGTCATGGGGTACCTCTGCACATCATATCCGACTAAGATGCTCATTTCACTTCGCACTTTTGGTTGTCTATGCAAGAACTCTTGGGTACTCAATTGGATCTATGCACGGGTTACCATCCTTAAACTGATGGTCAAACCCAGCGAACGATCCAAACCTTGGAGGATTTGCTACGCCTTTGTGTTCTTGACTTTGGTGGTGATTAGGATACGCATTTACCGCACGCGGAATTTTCGTATTTCAATGGTTACCACTCGAGTATCAAGATGGCACCATTCGAAGCACTTTATGGTCGTAAATGTTGATCGCCGATCTGCTGGACCGACATTGGTGAAAACTTTATCACTGGTCCAGAACTCATACAAGAAATGACTGATAAAGTCTCTATAATTCGCAAGAACCTTGAAGTGACAAGAAGTCGACAAAAGAGCTATACCGACAAGCGACTTAAGCCATCGGAATTTCAAGTTGGAGATATGGTCCTTCTTAAGGTTTCACCGTGGAAAGGTGTTGTTCGCTTTGAAAAGAAGGGTAAACTGGCTCCAAGATTTGTAAGACCTTTCAAAATCCTGAAAAGTATTGGGAAAGTGGCTTATAAACTGGAACTACCTTCCGACCTTAGTAGAGTTCATCATGTGTTCCACATCTCAAATTTGAGAAAGTGCTTGGCTGACGAAAGTTTGCATGTTCCGTTGAAAGACATTCAGATCGACAAGTCATTACACTTTGTTGAGAAACCCGTTGAAATTATGGATCACATTATGAAGAAGACTAGAGCCACAACTACTCCAATTGTCAAGGTTTGTTGAAAGAATAAGCGTGGAGCTGAGTTCACTTGGGATCGTGAATAGCATATGAAGAAGAAGTAACCGTTTTTGTTCTTGTAGTTTCATTCTTAATTTCGGGACGAAATTCTTATAAGTTGAGGAGACTGTAACATCTTGTATTTTCGTTAAATTAATAGTTAACTTTGTTAAGTTTTTGTAAGGACTAATTATATTATTTATGAAACTTATGGGTTAGTTATGCTTATTTATTTGTTGTCTTTAATTCTTTTTCGTTTAGGTGCATAATAATAATAGTGAATAAAAATAATAACTATAATACTAATAATATTACTAGTAATAATAATAATCATAATCATAATTATAATAATAATAATAATAATGATGATGATAATAGTAATAATAATAATAACAACAACTTATAAGAGTCAAATACCAAATAAGTTGTATAATATTTAAAAATTTAAGGAAATTAAGTTAAGGGCATGGTTTGTCATTTTAGAAACTTTAAAAAGGAAATTTTAAGCATAAAATGTTAAGTTGTAAAACCAAAGGGACCATTTGTGTAATTAACAAAACACCCAAACCAACCCCCCTACACCCCGCAAAACCGGTGACGCTCCGGCCACCTTCCGGCCGGACTCCGGCAGGACCTTTTCGTGAGATTAACTGCTCAAATCGAACCACAATCGTTCCTAACCATTCCGTGGACTTAATACGAACTCAATGAAGGTCTTAAATCGAGTTATTACATCATGAATGGGTGTATTGATGTCGGTAACCGATCAACACTGAACTTCTAAGCCGTTCAAACATTAACCCTCAATAAAAATCAAATTAATTGCATCTACACGAATGTTTAATCATAACTAAGTCGCTACTGAACTTAATTTCATCTGAATCATTCCTAAATAATCCAACCAAATTGAGTTTCTTCGCGACCTGCTCCATAGACGAACACCACTATCTGGACCTCAAGACCTAAAATTGATAGAGGGCTTTTACTCACCAAGATCCTTGGAAGCTTTATGCAACACGAATTTGATTATTGTTAGCGTTTGCAACTTGAAACCAGCCTCAACGTAGCCGCAACGTTCTTCGATTGTTCAAACAACGATCTATTATCAATTCGGGTAATTAAACCTACTTACATGCTTGATTTCATCTAGGGAACAAAGGCCCCAAACCTAATTTGATTCATAAATTGTTTTGATCTTCAATTTGGATCAAATCAACCTAGGGTTTATAAGAGATTTGGGGAAATACTGAATCTATGGTTTTAATGATTTGAAACTAAAGTAAACCACGACCACGACCCTGGTTCACTGGTTACTCACTAACACCCATGGTTGGAGGTTCCGGGTTCTAGATCGGGCACCCTCCAACATTTTTTAAGGTCTTTTTAGCCTTAATTTGTAAGGCCCGTCCCTGAGACGCTTACAGCTAGTAAATCATTGCACATAAACATACATTTTCATTCCTCTTACATAAATATTGCAGCGGAAACATTCAAAAATGACATCTCATTTCATTATAAAAACTTTTTACAAAATAATACATCGTTAATCAGTTACAAAATACGTTGTTGCATTACATCACAAAAACATTATATAAATGGATGCCATCCCAAAAGAGCTGAGTAGCCACCCCGTGCCATCCTCAGCAATCATTACCTGCCAACCGGAAACACATCAAAGTCAGCGTTGCTGAGTGAGTTCTAGTTTTATAATAAATCATACTTTTCTTTCGTTAATACCATACTTTACATTCATGCGATCACACAACATACGTACACATAGATAATATCATTATTATCTTCTTTAATCTTTCATGCTTTCATTCTTCCATCATTACATCTTTCCTTTCATTCAACCATAAACTTTACCTAGCTATTCCTGGTACTGGACCTAGGTCTATGATAGACCAGCTATAACGGTGCATCACACCTCTGGTCACAGTACCTAGGGTAGAGTTTAGGTGTACCACTGCTATATGAAATACCTAGCTATTTCTGGTACTGGACCTAGGCCTATCATAGACCAACTATAACAGTGCATCGCACCTCTGGTCGCAGTACCTAGGGTATGCAGTATTGGGGCTATACAAATGGTCAATCACAAAGAAGGACCTCAATGTGCATCCTCCCGGGGTAGCGAACCCGCACACCGTTGGGCTAACACCTTTTAATGGCGTGTCCCGACATACAAGGCTTGCAAGACTTTCTTTACTTTCATTATTCATTAATGCATGCATTCTTACTTCTTGTTCCTCTTTCATTATCTTTCGCTTTACGTTACATACTACTTTCATTTCATTCATTAACATAACACATAAAGCCACAGGAAAGATAAACATACATCATAGCAAGGAACATAACATACACAGTCGTCAACATCATACAGGGCAACATCATACATACATCATGCACAATCATGCAACATCATCATCATGCCCAACATACTCTCTAAGGCCTCAACAGTCATCTTACATGCACTTACGAGAACTTACACGTCAAAACTTACATCTGCACTTTCCCCCGAATAGTGATTAAACTACACCTTCCTCGGGTTCACCAGCCCTACTTGGGCATATAGGCACCCTTCAGTTGCATGGCCTTTAGGCGACTAAACATCATGCGATTGAACCAATGCGGATGAACACCTATGTGAATGAACACCCAATCGTGCGAATGGACTCCATGCGGATGAGTCCCATGCGAATGGACCTAATGCGGATGGAACTAATGCCGATGAGCATTTATGCGACTGGGCTCTCAGTCGTGCTAATGAACCCTTAGTCGTGCGACTGAATCCTTAGTCGTGCGAATGAACCTCAATCGCACCTATATCGGCCGTATGGCCTCCATTTGGTCGCATAGCCCTAGCTGGTGCATAATGCAGTTCAACCCAAACCCAATCTGCCATTTTCGACCTCCAAGCTCATGTAAACCCAATCTAAGCCCAAATCAACCATCCTAAACCTTAGGAATGCATACCACAACACCATTCAAGCACACACAAGCTCAAAAGCAAGACCCAAATGAATCATACACATACCCACACATACATAAACGGGTCAAACACACACACACACACCAAAAACCCAATTTTCAGATGTGTTCCAGCCCCAAATCATTCAAAAATGTGTAAAAGAGGGGTCCTAGAACTCACACAAACGACCACAACGAGAAGGGCTTTGATTTGACCCGCTTCTCAACGATTTTGCTCACTTGAACCAACTTGAACCAAATTCTCTCACTTTTCTCCCTTTCTCTCTTCTTGGCTGATTTTTGGTGGGTGTGGGGAGAGGGTAAGGGCTGCCCTCTCCCTTAAATGCTCCCATTCACCCAACTTTCTCTCGTTGGCAAGTTTGGTCCCTCGACTTTGGACTTTATTTCTCTTTCTTCCTTCGTCGGCTTCAAAATAAATAATAACCGGGTGTTACAAGTCCACCCCCTTAAATAGGTTTCGTCCCTGAAACCTGTTATTACTCGAACAAACGTGGGCAATGCTCTCTCATTTCTTCCTCAGTCTCCCACATTGACTCGGATCCCTTCTTGTGCTTCCACTGTACACGCACAAGAGGAACCACTTTATTTCTCAGCCTCTTCTCTTTTCTATCGATGATTGCCAGTGGTTGCTCCACATAATTGAGTCGTTCGTCTACTTCGATATCCCCGAGTGGAACAAACATGTCTTCATCCGCCAAGCACTTCCTTAGATGAGATACGTGGAATGTCGGGTGAATTCCACTTAACTCATCAGGTAACTCCAGTTTATAGGCCACCTTTCCTACTCGAGCAATGATTCGAAAAGGGTCTATATACCTCGGCTCAACTTGCCCCGCTTTCTGAATCGAATAATACCCTTCCACGGCGAGACCTTCAACATAACCTGGTCACCCACCTGGAACTCGATCGGTCTGTGTCGTTTATCAACATACGACTTCTGTCTATCTTTGGCTGCCTTCATGAAGGCCTTGATCCTTTCGAGCTTTTCAGTCATAGCCTCGATCACCTCGACGCTCCCTAGTTCTTTCTGACCAATATCACCCCAACAGATGGGCATTCTGTACCTCCTACCGTATAGCATCTCATAAGGTGGCATACTAATGCTGGCATGATAACTGTTGTTGTATGAGAATTCAGCTAACGGTAAGTGGTCATCCCAACTTCCTCCAAAATCAATAACACATGCCCGAAGCATGTCCTCTAATGTTTGAATGGTCCTCTCTGACTAACCATCAATCTGGGGATGATAATCCGTGCTAATATGTAACCTCGTCCCCATGACGTCATGGAATTTCTTCTAGAATTTGGATGTAAACCGGGTGTCACGATCAGACACAATGGACACCGGTACACCATGACAAGTTACAATCTCTTTGATGAAGAGATCCGCTAACCTCTCAGATGAATATGTCTCGCGGATCGGTAGGAAGTGAGCACTCTTCGTCAAGCGGTCAACAATCACCGATATAGCATCATACCCTTTCGGAGTACGCGACAGCTTCGTAATGAAATCCATGGTGATGTGCTCCTACTTCCATTCTGGTATATCCAAAGGTTGGATCTTCCCATGCGGCTTCTGATGCTTGGCCTTCACCTGTAGACAAGTAAGGCATTACTCACATACTCCACCACGTCACGTTTCATACCCGACCACCAATAATCCTTCTTCATGTCTTGATACATCTTTATGGCACCAGGATGAATGGAGTATCGAGTCTTGTGAGCCTCATCCATGATCTTCACCCGTAGATCCCCGAAACGAGGAATCCACACCCGTACAAATCAGGTTTTAACACCAAGTGTGTTTTCGCCCAATTCCCCAACCAGACCTCTAATTCTTTCAAAGTTAAGATGATATTCTTTCAATGCCTCATCTTGAAACTCTTTAACTTGCTTCATCACGTCAGAGGTCATGATTAGTTGATAGTCTTCACCCGAATCGGCTCGGGCCTCTCTTTTCGGCTAAGGGCATCAGCCACCACATTGGCTTTGCCTAGATGGTAGTGGATCTCACAATCATAATCCTTTATAAGTTCCAACCACTGTCTCTGCCTCATGTTCAGATCCTTCTGCTCAAAAAAGTACTTCAAGTGCTTGTGGTCAGTGTAAATGGTGCACTTTGTCCCGTAAAGATAGTGCCTCCAAATTTTTAGTGCAAAGACCACGGCTGCAAGCTCCAAGTCATGAGTAGGGTATTGACCTCATGACCCTTCAACTATCGGGATGCATAAGTTATAACCTTCCCTCTTTGCATTAACACACATCCCAACCCCGAATAGGAACCATTAGAATAAACCACCAAGTCTTCACTTCCATCAGGTAGTGAAAGAACAGGAGCTTGAGTCAATCTCGCCTTCAATTCTTCAAACGCCTTCTCTTGAGCCTGACCCCATACAAACTTCACATCCTTCCGGGTCAACTTAGTTAGTGGAGAAGCGATCTTGGAGAAGTCTTGAATGAATCTCCTGTAGTAGCCCGCCAAACCTAAGAAGCTACGAATCTCAGATGGCGTCTTTGGAGACTTCCATTGCATCACTGCCTCCACCTTTGCCGGGTCCACCATAATCCCGCCAGGATTCACCACATGACCCAAGAACTAAACTTTGCGCAACCAAAATGCACACTTGGAGAACTTGGAATACAACTTCTCTTTTCTCAACGTCTCCAAAACCTCCCGAACGTGATCAGCATGCTCCTCCTCATTCTTTGAATAAATCAATATGTCATCAATAAACACAATCACTGATTTATCCAACATTGGCTGACACACTCGATTCATCAGGTCCATAAAAGCAGCTGGCGTATTGGTCAAACCAAAAGACATGACAAGAAACTCGTAGTGACCATAACGCATGCGGAAAGTTGTTTTAGGAACATCCTATTCTTTCACTTTCGACTCATGGTAACCAGATCGAAGGTCTATCCTTGAAAACAAATTGGCACCTTGAAGCCGATCGAACAGATCATTTATTCTTGGTAAGGGGTATCGGTTCTTGAATTACTTCACAGATTTCAATCAATTTTCCATTAGCTAATTCTACTATGTACGTACTATCTAGGATAGTTGGTTTTACTTCAATTAATGAGACGAAATCGGTTGACATAAAACTTCTATCAGCACCCGTATCAAACAATATAGAAGCATAATTATTATTGATAAGGAACGTACCCATAACAATTTTTGGGTCCTGACGGGCGTCTCCTGCACCAATCACAAATGCTCTCCCACGAGCATTATCCTTATTGTGATTCTTCAACTTAGGACAATCTTTCTTGAAATGTTCGACCATACCACATTCATAACAAGCTCGATTTACCTCAATGTTCGTAACGTGTCCATGGGTTCTGCAATTTTTGGTTAAATGCTCGGGCTTCTTGCACGTTTGGCACACTATACTATCACATGTGCCCACATGGTGGAAGCCACAACTATTGCACTTTGGCTGGTTTCCAGTATAGTGCTTCCTAGTAGTTGTGCCTGCGACAAAGGCTTTCACGGTGTCCTGCCTCTTGTTGAATTGGCGCCCAACACTTTTCCCCGAGTTACCATCCCATTTCCTTTTGTTTCCAAAATTTTTCTCCACAAATACCTTCTTCACAAACACCCCTTGATGGATTACTTGATCTGTCAAGTCATGCACCAGTCGTATGGCGCTTTGAATGGTGGTAGGCTTTGATGATGTCACCATGCTCTGGATTTGAGGCGCCAGGCCCTAAATGTACCTCTTAATTCTTTTTACTCTGGAGTAACCATGTGAGGCACAAGACGTGCGAGTTCATGGAATCGAGTGGTGTAGGCTGCCACCTCAGCCCCGATCATGGTTAAGTTCCAGAATTCCACTTCCAGTTTCTGTAGCTCATTCCTAGGGCAGTATTCCTCTTTCATCATGTCCTTCAATTCAACCCATGTTAGTTGATATGCAGTATCTAAACCCATTGTTTGAACCTATGAGTTCCAAACTAAGTGCTTCATTTTGGAAGGTGCAAGTTGCATACTTGACCTTGCAATCTTCTGCACAATTGCTGATATTAAGGACAGATCCCATCTTCTCTATCCAGTGTATGAGGCCAACTGCTCCTTCCAAACCATTGAAGTTATGAGGTTTACAAGCCAAGAAGGCCTTGTATGAGCATCCTCTAATGGTGTCATCAGTCCCTGTATAGTAAATATTACGACGTTAGGATTAATTAGTCATGATGGTGATGTTCGTACTAGAGACTTTATATTCCTTTGAATTTCTCTTTTATCTGATCGTACCTCAGTCGGTTGACATGCTCTCGAGTGCCACTACCACCAATACCAGTGTCTCCAATCCTATTGCCGGATCCACCAGTACCACTTCCGCCGGCACCATTATCTCCAGTCCCATTGCCAGATCCTCCAATGCGATTAGCTTCATATTGTGCGATCGCGGCTGCCACTTTTTTGACACTAACTGCACTATCGCTTCCGAACTCATCGGTGGTGTTGCTTCTGAGTTTTGACGGTTGTTACGTCTTGGCCTTCCTCTTGGTGCCATGAGTTTCTTCTAATTATGAACGATAAAAGAATAAGACAATATCTACAATAATGTCAACACATGAACAGGAAATGTAATCAAGCACAACAATCACAACCACCATAACAACCTTGATAAGAGAAACACGTAATATATAGATGAACTAACTTGTTACATAACTTGTAATGGTTACAAAATGGATAAGGGTACATAGCCTCGTCAATACAAGTTTCATCCTAACATACTACTTGAGCACAACCCGCCCATGATAGGCCTATCTAGCTATTGGGAAGACGCGCCAGTTTGCACAACCGCTGAAGCTAGCATAGCACATGCCACGGCTAGCGTCATCGCGGATATCGCACGCTCCTCAAATCCGATAGCCCGCTATTCGGCTGCCACAACCCTCTGCTCTGCCTCCATAACTCGCTGTTCCATAGCGGCCATCCGACTCTCAAGCTTTGAAATTCGATGGTGCATGGTCTGAAGCGCCTAGTCATCAAGGTGATGCTACTCCTCGAGTGTCTCCACACGTCCAGTCAAAATCTCCAAATCTCGGATCTCCTGCAGGTCATCCACAACGGTTTGTAGCTTATGAATCTGATGATCAAACCGAGCACAACGAGCCACCAGAGTGGGAATGGTGCACTCCACGGGTTCCCCAGTGAGTAGTAGTGATCGCAAAGCCTGTGACGACTCTTTAATCTCAAAGGTCGAAGATAAACCCTCTTCGTCTCTCCATACTCGAATAGTATGAGGCATCCAAGTCCATCTCTTGATGTCTGCCTGACGTCTCTTGGGTGTAGGCTCAGCATACTCTGGTGCGAGGGGTGTAGGTGAAATCGGTTTTGGGCAAACAATTCCAACCCTCTTCCTTGGTGTGTGCCAAGTAAGTCTGGCATAAGGAGTCTGGCGGTAAGGAGGGGGAATGGGTATCTCCTCGGGAATCTCCTTCATCACGGGGGCCTCAGGTTACTCCTCTGGATCCTCCTTTGGGTCCTCCTCAGGATCCTCCTCTAGGTCCTCCTCTGGGTCCTCTCGGGATCCTCTTCTAGGTCCTCCTTAGCGTCCGGGGTCAAAATGCTGTCATCATCAGTAACTGGAGGCTGTAACGGGGGTGGTGTCACAGATGATGATAAAAGTGATAAGGGTGTCAATGGTGCATACTCCTCATCTGAATCGTAGATGATGATCGGGTGTGAAGCCGAAGACATCTCTGCGATGATAGTATTCACATACTAAGCATGATATGATCAACATAAAGGTATATTTATCACAAAGACCATGTTATGACCCTATAGTTATAGTCTAAGTCTACTAATGAAACCTAGTTCCCTATAACCAATGGCTCTGATACCAATCTGTCACACCCCGCCAAGGCGGAAACGTAAGGTGTAACGTTCATGGATCGTAGTCATTGTTTACAATGAACGATAACTAAATGATTGTTAAAAAAATAAAATAAAAAAAATAAAAATATAAAATGTAGGAGCTCACTATACGCAAGCAAGGAAGATAGGTTAAAGGATGTAAGAGCTTGCAACCTTTGAGTTTTCCTTTGATCTTGAAGCTCTTGGATCTTAAAAATAGAGATGAAACATGTATGCATGTATATGTTTGTTTTGAGCCGTGAGATGGGAGGAGACAAGGAAAGAATTGGGTTTGTGATGTTTAAATGGGATAATACTAAGTGTTTTAATGACAAATTCTTGAAAATTCAAGTGGTTATTATCCAGTGTATTAATATTTATAGGGGACAAAAGTTGATTTAACTTAGCATGGGGAAATTGGAACAATTGATGGAGAAGACTCACGTATGACAGATGACAAAAGTCAAAGTGGGCGTGTGTATATATATATATATATATATATATATATATATATATATATATATATATATATATATATATTAGTTTCCTTAAGCCAAACAATTTTAATATTATTATTTGATTGATTTCAATAGGGAGGCATGGGTGGATATTGAGTGGTAGATAGGGTGATAGTTTGATGGAGTTTTGTTAATGACATTAAAAGTTTCAAGTTTTAACACACACATGTATGTATATATATATATGTTTTGATCTAAGTTTATAAACAAAATTATAAGAGTTTTGTTTTATCCTTTTTTTTAATAATGATTTAAAAAAATATGACGTCATAAAATGTATTATACCAATATTTTAATAATAATCACCAACGTTCGTGTGTTGGATTAGACCGTGTGACCTAGTAAAATCTAATACTATGATTTCATGTTATGTGAAGAATCGACTTTTCTAAAACATGAGACAACCTAATAAATCATATCTATGCACCTATTTCATTAAAAGCGTTTAGTGTATGGATGAAAGTGACCTGGAATCACTAGTTGTCACATTTTTCCCCCGTTAAAAGAATTTCGTCCCGAAATTCAGCTTGTGTTATTCATATTTGGAGCATCCTCGAACAATTGGGGATATTTGTGTCTCATCCGATCTTCGCGTTCCTAAGTAAATTCGGGTCCTCGTCTTGAGTTCCACTGAACTTTTACTATTGGGATGCGACTCTATTCAGCCTTTTGATCTCCCAATCCATGATGTCAATTGGTTCTTCCACAAAATGGAGTTTGTCATTGATTTGAATTTTTTCATTGGGTATAACCAGGGTCTCATCGGATAAGCACTTCTTTAGATTTGATACATGGAACGTGTCGTGTACACCACTGAGTTCTTGTGGTAGTTTGAGTCGGTAAGCAACGGGGCCAATTCTTGCCAAAAATTCAAACAGTCCAATGTATCTAGGGCTAAGCTTACCATATTTTCCAAATCTAACAACTCCTTTTAAAGGGGAGACTTTTAATAGAACCTTATCTCCAACTTGAAATTCCAACGGTTTACGCCTCACATCCGCATAGCTCTTTTGATGATCTCGAGCGGCTTTCGGTCTATCTCGGATTTTGAAGATTTTGTCTGTTGTTTCTTGTATAATTTCTGGTCCAGTGAGTTGACTATCACCGATTTCTGTCCAACATAAAGGTGACTGACACTTACGTCCGTATAGTGCCTCAAACGGTGCAGCTTTAATGCTAGTGTGATAACTATTATTGTACGAGAATTCAACCAAAGGTAGGTGAATATCCCAATTGTTTCCAAAGTTTATCACACATGCTCTAAGCATATCCTCCAGGGTCTGGATAGTTCTCTCACTTTGGTCGTCTGTTTGCGGGTGATATGCGGTACTCATATCCAACCGAGTACCTAATGACTTCTGTAATGTTTGCCAAAATCTAGAAGTGAATCGACTATCCCTATAAAAAATGATAGAAATTGACACTCCATGTCTTGAAACAACTTCTTTCATATAGACCCTAGTCAACCTTTCCATCTTATCTGTCTCCTTTATTGGTAGAAAATGTGCCGACTTCGTCAACCGATCAACAATTACCCATATTGTGTCATCACCACTTGATGTCTTAGGTAATTTCATGATGAAATCCATAGAAATTGTTCCCACTTCCATTGGGGTATCTCTGGTTGGTGCAATAATCCCGATTTCTTTCTGATACTCTGCCTTGACCTTAGAGCAAGTCAAGCATTTACTGACATAGGTGGCGATGTCAGCCTTCATGTTGGGCCACCAATACTCTTTCTTAAGGTCTTGATACATCTTGTCTGATCCTGGGTGAATTGAGTATCTGGATTTGTGTGCTTCATCCATTACCAATTTTTTAACTCTCCAAAATTTGGCACCCAAATTCTATCCATAAAGTAATGAGTTTCATCTGATTTAACTTTTAGCTGTTTATCCATGCCCCGTAAGGGCTCATCTTTCAATTTTTGTTCCTTGAGTGCTTCATGTTGAGCATCATGAATTGGATAGTGAGGTTCGTATGAATCGTCATTCCCAAGGCTCGCACTCGTAGGGTTTTAATCCGTTCCTTCCTACTCAAGGCATCCGCTACTATGTTTGCCTTGCCAGGATGGTAGCGAATCTCACAATCGTAGTTGTTAAGTAACTCAACCCACCTTTATTGTCGCATGTTTAACTCCTTCTGGTCAAAGATGTGTTGTAGGCTTTTATGATCAGTAAAGATAGTACACTTTGTACCATATAGGTAATGCCTCCAAATCTTTAGTGCAAACACTACAGCTCCCAACTCCAAGTCATGAGTGGTGTAGTTTTTCTCATACACCTTAAGTTGTCGGGACGCATAAGCGATAACCTTATCATTTTGCATTAATACGCAGCCAAGCCCTTGGCGTGATGCATCACAATAGACCATAAACTTATTTGTTCCCTCCGGGAGGGATAAAATCGGTGCACAACACGACTTTTGCTTTAACAATTGAAATGCAGATTCATGTTTATCACCCCAGTCAAACTTCTTGTTCTTCTGTGTTAATGTTGTCATAGGCTGAGCTATTTTAGAGAATTTCTTGATGAATTGCTGGTAGTAACCAGCCAATCCTAAGAATTGGAGCACCTCAGTCGGCATCTTTGGAGCCTCCCAATTTTTAATCGCCTCAATCTTTGTTGGGTCAACATGGATGCCATTACTATTGATTACATGCCCAAGGAAATGCACTTCTCTGATCCAAAATTCACATTTAGAGAACTTTGCATATAATTTCTCCTTTCTAAGCAATTCCAAAATTAACTTTAAATTGTTGCTCGTGTTCTTCCTTACTCCGAGAGTATATCAGAATGTCATCGATAACACAATCAAGAATTTATCTAAGTAAGGTTTACAGACCCTATTCATAAGGTCCATGAATACCGCTGGAGCATTAGTTAAGCCAAAAGGCATAACTAGAAATTCGTAGTGACCATAACGGGTCCTGAATGTGGTTTCCGAGATATCTTCCTCTTGAATTCTTAACTGATGATACCCTCATCGTAGGTCGATCTTGGAGTAGTAGCTGGACCCTTGTAGTTGGTCAAACAAATCATCTATTCTTGGGAGTGGGTATCGGTTCTTGACTGTTAGCTTGTTTAATTCACGATAATCGATACACATCCTGAATGTTCCATCTTTCTTCTTTACGAACAAAACCGGAGCTCCCCATGATGAGAAGCTTGGTCTAATGAATCCTTTATCTAATAATTCTTGTAATTGATTAGATAACTCTTGCATCTCAGACGGTGCCAGTCGATACGGTGACCGTGCGATTGGTGCAACGCTAGGTATTAAGTCGATCCGAAACTCAACCTGCCAAGGTGGGGGAAGTCCAGGCAGATCATCGGGAAATACTTCAGGATAATCTCGTACAATCGGTATTCTCTTATTCGCTTCTCTTCCAAATTCTTTCTTATCACGTGCGCCAGTATCGCATGATATCCCTTATGCAAATACTTTTGAGCCATCATGCAAGCAATGATTTGTAGCTTAGTTCCACTCTTCTCCACCTGAATTGATAGGATCTTTCCATTTGGGAGTGGGATACGAACAATTTTCTCGCCACATATGATTTCTGCTTGATTCTCCGATAGCCAATCCATACCAACAACAATATCAAAAGTTCCAAGTTCTATGGGTAGCAGGTCTATGCTAAAATAATGATCTTCGAAACATAAGGTACATCCTTGAATTACTTCACTAATGTCAATCAATTTTCCATTACATAATTCAACTATGTACGTACTATCTAGGGTAGTTGGTTTTACTCCAATTAATGAGATGAAATCGGTTGACACAAAACTTCTATCAGCACCCGTATCAAACAATATAGAATCATAATTATTATTGATAAGGAACGTACCCGTAACAATGTTTGGGTCCTGACGGGCGTCTCCTGCACCAATCACAAATGCTCTCCCACGAGCATTATCCTTATCGTGATTCTTCAACTTAGGACAATCTTTCTTGAAATGTCCGACCATATCACATTCATAACAAGCTCGATTTACCCCAACATTTGTAACGTGTCCATGGGTTCTACAATTTTTGGTTAAATGCCCGGGCTTCTTGCACGTTTGGCACACTATACTATCACATGTGTCCACATGGTGGAAGCCACAACGGTTGCACTTTGGCTGGTTTCCAGTATAATGTTTCCTAGTAATTGTGCCTGCGACAAAGGCTTTCACGATGTCCTACCTCTTGTTGAATTGGCGCCCAACACTTTTCCTCGAGTTGTCATCCCACTTCCTTTTGTTTCCAAAATATTTCTCCACAAATACCTTCTTCACAAACACCCCTTGATGGATTGCTTGATCTATCAAGTCATGCGCCAGCCGTATGGCGCTTTGAATGGTGCTAGGCTTTGATGATGTCACCATGCTTTGGATTTGAGGCTTTAGGCCCCAAATGTACCTCTTAATTCTTTTTAACTCTGGAGTAACCATGTGAGGCACAAGACGTGCGAGTTATGGAACCGAGTGGTGTAGCTACCACCTCAGCCCCGACCATGGTTAAGTTCTAGAATTCCACTTCCAGTTTCTGTAGCTCATTCCTAGGGCAGTATTCCTCTTTCATCATGTCCTTCAAATCAACCCATGTTAGTTGATATGCAGTATCTAAACCCATTGTTTGAACCTGTGAGTTCCACACTAAGTGCTTCATTTTGGAAGGTGTAAGTTGCATACTTGACCTTGCAATCTTCTGCACAATTGCTGATATTAAGGACAAATTCCATCTTCTCTATCCAGTGTATGAGGCCAACTGCTCCTTCCGAACCATTGAAGTTATGACGTTTACAAGCAAGAAGGCCTTGTATGACCATCCTCTAAGGGTGTCATCAGTCCCTGTATAGTAAATATTACGACGTTAGGATTAATTAGTCATGATGGTGATGTTCGTACTAGAGACTTTATATTCCTTTGAATTTCTCTTTTATCTGATCGTACCTCCAGTCCGGTTGACATGCTCTCGAGTGCCACTACCACCATACCAGTGTCTCCAGTCCTATTGCCGGATCCACCAGCACCACTTCCGCCGGCACCATTATCTCCAGTCCCATTGCCAGATCTTCCAATGCGATTGGCTTCATATTGTGCGATCGCGGCTGCCACTTGTTATGACACTAACTGCGCTATCGCTTCCGAACTCATCAGCAGTGTTGCTTCCGAGTTTTGACGGTTGTTACGTCTTGGCCTTCCTCTTGGTGCCATGAGTTTCTTCTAATTATGAACGATAAAAGAATAAGACATATCTATAATAATGTCAACACATGAACAGGAAATGTAATCAACCATAACAATCACAACCACCACAACAACCATGATAAGAGAAACACGTAATATATAGATGAACTAACTTGTTACATAAGTTGTAATGGTTATAAAATGGTGAGGGTACATAGCCTCATCAATACAAGTTTCATCCTAACATACTACGTGAGCACAACCCGCCCATGATAGGCCTATCTAGCTATTGGGAAGACGCGCCAGTTTGCACAACCGCTAAAGCTAGCATAGCACATGCCACGGCTAGCGTCATCGTGTATATCGCACGCTCCTCAGATCCGATAGCCCGCTATTCGGCTACCACAACCCTCTGCTTTGCCTCCATAACTCGCTATTCCATAGCGGCCATCCGACTCTCAAGCTTTGAAATTCGATGGTGCATGGTCTGAAGCGTCTGGTCATCAAGGTGATGTTGCTCCTCGAGTGTCTCCACACGTCTAATCAAAATCTCCAAATCTCGGATCTCCTGCAGGTCATCCACATCGGTTTGTAGCTTATGAATCTGATGATCATACCGAGCACAACGAGCTACCAGAGTGGGAATGGTGCACTCCACGGGTTCCCCAGTGAGTAGTAGTGATCGTGAAGCCTGTGACGACTCTCCAATCTCAAAGGTCGAAGATAAACCCTCTTCGTCTCTCCATACTCGAATAGTATGAGGCATCCAAGTCCATCTCTTGATGTCTGCCCGACGTCTCTTGGGCTTAGGCTCAGCATACTCTGGTGCGTGGGGTGTAGGTGAAACCGGTCTTGGGCGAATAATTTCGACCCTCTTCCTTGGTGTGTGCCAAGTAAGTCTGCCATAAGGAGTCTGCCGGTAAGGAGGGGGAATGGGCATCCTCGGGAATATCCTTCATCACGGGGGCCTCAGGTTCCTCCTTTGGATCCTCCTTTGGGTCCTCCTTAGGATCCTCCTCTAGGTCCTCCTCTGGGTCCTCCTCGGGATCCTCTTCTAGGTCCTCCTCAGCGTTCGGGGTCAAAATGCTGTCGTCATCAGTACCTGGAGGCTGTAATGGACGTGGTGTCACAGACGATGATACAAGTGATAAGGGTGTCAATGGTGCATACTCGTCATCTGAATCGTAGATGATGATCGGGTGTGTAGCTGAAGACATCTTTGTGATGATAGTATTCACATACTAAGCATGATATGATCAATATAAAGGTATATTTATCACAAAGACCATGTTATGACCCTATAGTTATAGTCTAAGTCTACTAATGCAACCTAGTTCGCTATAACTAATGGCTCTGATACCAATCTATCACACCCCGCCAAGGCAGAAACGCAAGGTGTAACGTTCATGGATCACAATCATTGTTTTACAATGAACGATAACTAAATGATTTAAAAAAAAATAAAATAAAAAAAATAAAAATATAAAATGTAGGTGCTCACTATACGCAAGCAAGGAAAAAAGGTAAAAGGATGTAAGAGCTTGCAACCTTTGAGTTTTCCTTTGATCAAACACTTGAAGCTCTTGGATCTTGAAAATTGAGATGAAAAAATGTATGCATGTATATGTTTGTGTTGAGCCGTGAGATGGGAAGAGACAAGGAAAGAATTGGGTTTGTGATGTTTAAATGGGATAATACTAAGTGTTTTAATGACAAATTCTTGAAAATTCAAGTGGTTATTATCCAGTGTATTAATATTTATAGGGGACAAAAGTTGATTTAACTTAGCATGGGGAAATTGGCAAATTGATGGAGAAGACTCGCGTATGACAGATGACAAAAGTTAAAGTGGGTGTGTGTATAATATAATATATATATTATTGGTTTCCTTAAGCCAAACAATTTTAATATTATTATTATTTGATTGATTTCAACAGAGAGGCATGGGTGGATATTGAGTGGTAGATAGGGTGATGGTTTGATGGAGTTTTGTTAATGACATTAAAAGTTTCAAGTTTTACACACAACATGTATATATATATGTGTGTGTGTGTTTTGATCTAAGTTTATAAACAAAATTATAAGAGTTTTGTTTTATCATTTTTTTAATAATGATCTAAAAAAAGACTATGACGTCATAAAATGTATTATACAATATTTTAATAATAATCACCAACATTCGTGTGTTGGATTAGACCGTGTGACCTAGTAAAATCTAATACTATGATTTAATGTTATGTGAAGAATCGACTTTGCTAAAACATGAGACAATCTAATAAATCATATCTATGCACCTATTTCATTAAAAGAGTTTAGTGTATGGATGAAAGTTGACCTGGAATCACCGGTTATCACAGTAGTTGATCTCACAATCGTAATCCTTTATAAGTTCCAACCACCGTCTCTGCCTCATGTTTCGATCCTTCTGCTCAAAGAAGTACTTCAAGCTCTTGTGGTCAGTGTAAAACCTCCCGCCAGGATTCACCACATGACCGAAGAACTGAACTTCACGCAACCAAAATGCACACTTGGAGAACTTGGCGTACAACTCTCTTTTCTCAACGTCTCCAAAACCTCCCGAGTGTAACCAGCATGCTCCTCCTCATTCTTTGAATAAATCAGGATGTCATCAATAAACACAATAACTGGTTTATCCAACATCGGCCGACACATTCGATTCATCAGGTCCATAAAAGCAGCTGGCGCATTGGTCAAACCAAAAGACATGACAAGAAACTCGTAGTGACCATAACGCGTGCGGAAAGCTGTTTTAGGAACATCCTGTTCTTTTACTTTCAACTGATGGTAACCAGATTGAAGGTCTATCCTGAAAACCAACTAGCACCTTGAAGCTGATCGAACAGATCATCTATTCTCGGTAAGGGGCATCGGTTCTTGACCGTCAACTTGTTCAGTTCACGGTAGTCAATAAACATCCTCATACTACCGTCTTTCTTATTTACAAATAAGACCGGAGCACCCCAAGGAGAGATACTCGGTCAAATGAACCCCTTATCAAGTAGCTCTTGCAACTGCTCGATCAACTCTTTCATCTCCGTCGGAGCCAACAGATATGGTGCCTTGGCAACAGGTTGGGCACCCGGTATCAGATCAATCTGGAACTCGATCTCTCTGTCAGGTGGCACTCCTGGTAGGTCTTCTGGGAACACGTTTAGAAGTCACACACAACCGGTACATCAGACGGTTGTGGTGTTGGCGTATCCATTTCCTTTACATAAGCCAAGTAGGTGCTACATCCACGCCTCATACACTTTCCCACCACCACCGTTGAGATTACTTTCGGGATCGTCGTGACCCGATCTCCATAAACGGTTACCAACTCCCGTCAGGCGCTGTCAAACGAATCATCTTCTTGCGACGCACAATGTTCGCCTCGGAGTCCGTCAACCAATCCATCCTAAGAACCCAATCGAAACCACCTAAGGTCATCACAAACGGTCTAATAGGAAACTTATGACCTTCTAGCTCCACATCACAGTTCTCTATCATCTCAGATATCCTGGTAGACTTACCTATGGCAGTTTCTACATCAAAGGGTGCATCAACATGTCTACTACTAATAGGCAGCTTAGCACAGAAAGCAGCAGAATAAAACTTTTACTGGCACCCAAATCAAATAACACTGAAGCTAAAGTTTGGTTCACTAGAAACGTACTGGACATGACATCAGGGTCCGTCCTAGCTTCCTCCTGTGTCATAGTGAATGCCCTGGCGCTCACCCTTGGCCCTTCACTCCCCGTCTTCTTCGCCCCGGAACCCTTAGCCCTCGGCTTCTTACAATCTTACTTATGTGACCCTCTTCACCACAGTTAAAGCACCGGACCGTACGATAGTCCTTGGCTATATGCCCCGCCTTCCCACATTTGAAGCACCCGTTAAATCCTAACCTACATTCTCCCGCATGCTCCCTTCCACACCCGCCACACCTTTTTGACCCTGTACTCGATGTGGCCACACGGCGGTCATCCACCCGTGCCTTCTTGTTAACCGTTGAGACATTACCTCGACCAAACCTCTTCCCCTGCCAGTTTTGATCACCTCCACCCTTCCTGCTACCTTTAGCCATCACCACTACAACCTTCTCATCATATAACCTCCCTGCCAAATCCACTACCGACCTAAATAAGCTCTGTCGGGCGGCAATCATGTGCCTGCGAATATCCGCTGGCAAACCCTGAATATACCTCTTGATCTTTCAAGACAGAGGTGTCACCTGATCCGACACCAGACATACCATCTCATTGAATTTGGTGTGTACTGTTGGTGCGTCATCTCCAGTTGTAGGAATTCTCTCTCCACTTTATCCATTTCTCTATGAGGACAGAACTCCTCAATCATTAGCTTTGAAGATCATGTTAGGTTGGACTCACTTTAGTATAGATGTTTACTTTACATTGTAATAGGACTTTTGTTAGTTTCATTTTGTATTTTGTTTGTAATTAGCAGTTTTGGCAGTCCAGCGAAACTGTGAGCGAATCTATACATTCGCTCACCGTTTGCTGTTTTGGTTTACCCGCGAACTTGTGTTCTGCCGGGCGAAACTATAGTTTCGGCATGACAGTTTCACTGGTAGCAAAACTGTCAGCGAATCTATGACTGCTATATATACTATTGTCATTTCACCTTGTATGGTAAGCTTGCAAAACCCTAATCGTGGAATTCTGTTGCAAGCTACCATTTCTAAGCAGTTACTTCATTGAAATACAATTGTGCTTGTTTTATTGAGTGAGTTTGTTCATTTGAGTACCAATTATGTCTTGATTCATCATATTCACTTCTCAACTGTTGTTATTTGGATTGTGTGTTTGATATTGATCAAATTATCCTATCAATTGTACTGTTCATCGATCACATGGACCAACAATATGGTATCAGAGCCTTAGTGCTCTTGATTTGTTGAGTTTTTGTGGTTTTGGTCAATATCTAGTTTCAATCAATTTTCATTGGATTATCAGCTGTTTTTGGCATGGAAATTGATTGAATTATGCTTGTTCTTGATTGAGGAAGATTCTACAATCATCAGATCTCAAATTCATTGAGATTTGGATGATTTCAGATTGATTTTGAGGTGAAAAAGGGTTTTGAGATCGACCAGCGAAATTACTGTTCTTACAGCGAAACTGTCATCTTCATTCAGCGAAATTATGAGTTATTTTGGATCAGAAGTTGTTTTCTAGAGTTTCAGCGAAAGTATTCCCTGAACGAAAGTTCATTAGTGTTTTTGACCAATCATCAAGCGAAATTGCTGCCGAATCTATTTTGAACGAAAGTTCAAGCTTGTTTCCTGCGAATTTAGCAGCGAAATTAAGCAATTGTTGTCTCTGTTCAAGTGAAAGTGCTGCTGAAATTGCAAGCGAAAGTGTCTGTTTTTGCGAAAGTATCTGCGATAGTATTGTTTCAGCGAAACTGTTAGCCAAGTCACCTCTTTCAGCGAATTTGTTAGCGAATTTGTCAGCGAAATTATCAATTTTTCTGCCGAAACTATTATGTCGAAATTAACTACTCTTACACTTGCGGATCTTGAAAGTGTTGCTCCTAATAGACCTCCAAGACTCATTAATGGAGATAATTTTGAAGATTGGAGAGATGTCTCAAAGCTTTCTTTTCTACACAGATCATAATCAATGGGAATCGATTATTTCAGGTCCTCATATACCTACGGTTACGGTTGGTGATGTCGTTTCTCAGAACAAAGACCCATCTTCTTATACTGAAAGAGATCTGAAACTGATTGATCGTGATCAAAAAGCTTTTGGTGCTCTAACTCTTTGCTTGGCTCCAGATATCTACAATCGTTTTGCAGAGCATAAAAATGCTAAATCCTTTATGATGCTCTCTGTGAATTCTATGATGGGAATGCAGATCTGGTGAAAGACAAGAGTATTCAAGCTGAAAAGGAGTTCAATTCGTTTGTAGGATACAAGAATGAAAGTTTGACAGATCTGACAAATCGTTTCTTAACCGTCTCAAGCACTCTGAAGAAGTATGATGAAAGGCTCTCCAACAGTGAACAAGTTAACAGGCTTCTCGATTCTCTTCCACCACAGTGGAGTCTTCAAGTGAGGATGCTCAAACAAGAAAGAGGTTTTACAGATTATAAGCTGATGGATATCATTAACAAGTTGAAATCTTTTGAGTTGGATATGAAAAGAAGAGAATTTAACCAGACTATGATGCCCACATCTGGTTTTTCTCAAAATGCTGCTTTGTTGTCATCCGCTGCAAACTCTCACATTCAAAATCCAATTCAAGGAGGGAGCAATACAAGTAATTTCTCGAGTGGTAGTAATCATGTTGGAAAAGAATTGGGAAATTCTAAGGTGAATGCTGAAACTTCAATTTCATCTGAAACAATGGCTCTTTTTGGAATGTTTGTTCAGAGCTATGAAGCTCTTGTTGCTGGTGAATTGAAAGGTAAAGGAATGACTATGGAGGATATGTATCAGGTTGATCCTGATGATTTAGAAGAAACTGACATTCAATGGCAAATGGCGATGTTAACTTTAAGAGCCAGGAGATTCATGGAAAGAACAGGAAGAAAGAACTTTGGTGGTCAATCATCTACCTCAAAACTAGGATTTGATAAGTCAAAATTGAGGTGCTTTAACTGTAAACAATTGGGACATTTTAAACGTGAATGTCCATTACCAATTGTCACAGATCCTAGTAACACTGGAGTACCAAGATTGACAGCAGAGAAAGAAAAGAAAAGAAGGAAATTCAAAAAAGGAGTCAGCTTTGATCTCAAACTTTGACTGGAGTGTGGAGGTGGAAGAAACAAGATCTGAAATAAATCACGCGTTAGTTGCTGAGGGTTGGAAAGTGATGAGATGGAAGTTGATAAAGATGGATTGTGCTGTTCAAGGAATTCAAAGGAGCAAAATGAATCTTCAGTAAAGGAGAAAGAAGAGAAGGCAGATGGAGAGGAGAAAGAGGAAATTACAGGTTCAGATGAAGAAAGGAATTCAAAAGCTGCGAAAGGAAAAGAGAAGGATGATGCGGCGCTACTGTTGAGGAAAGGAAATCAAGTACTCTAGCATGCATGTGCGATAAAGCTTTAGCTGCCGAAAGGATGGTAATGGGACTTCCTTATGAGGTAATACAGGATATGTGCTCATCTGCTTGCAAAATTAGACTTTTGGGATTTATAAGGCTAATCGTTTGTTAATTGATAATGAAAAGGATTTAAAATGAATTAATGATGAACTTAAAATGAATGAATCAAAATATTTTGTGAAATTTTATGAGGCTTAAAAGAAACTGATCATTTAAAAAAATTGTTTTGGAAGAAATGTAGAGGTTAATACTTTGACTGAACGGGTTGCTCTTGCTGAATTTGAAGCAAGCAAACTTCAGTCAAAGTTAGATAAATGGACTATTTCTGGAATGAAACATGATGATCTTTGTAAATCTCAACGGGGAGCAAGAATTAAAACAGGTTTGGGTTATGAAAATGTACAGGTTTATCCTCCTCCTAGTTCATACTGTTATTCTCCTATGCCTGTTCCTCATCCTTCTAATGATTTAATCAAATCAGATACTGACAGTATGTCTGCAGGTTTAGTCGGGAATAACTCTA
>CM046454.1:12408180-12613180 GCA_025506515.1 Flaveria trinervia | reverse complement strand
TCAGTAATTAAACTACGCTTTCCTCGGGTACACACCGGCACTACATGGGCGTATTGGCACCCTTCAGTCGCAGGGCCTCCCATGCGACTGAACCCTATGCGAATGAACACCAGGCGATTGAGCCTCGTGCGAATGGTCATCCATACGCATGAACACTATGCGAATGAACCAATGCGGATGAATACTTATGCAAATGGACCTAATGTTGATGGAACTAGGTGTATGGACCCCAGTCGCATAACTCCCTATGGGATTGACACTCAGTCGCACGACTAGCAGGCGTATGAGCTCCAGTCGTACGTCTCATATTCGATTGAACCTTAATCGTACGAATGAACCTCAATCGCACCCCTCATTCGGCCGTATGGCCTCCATTTGGTTGCCTAGCCCTAGCTGATGCAGAAAGCAGTTCATCCCGAACCCAATCTGCTATTTTCGACCTCCAAGCTCTTCCAAACCCATTCTAAGCCCAAATCAACCATCCTAAACCTTAGGAATGCATACCACAACACTATTCAAGCACACAGAATCCCTGAAACACACTCCAAACGCATCACACTCAAACACATACAAATGGGTCAAACACACACACATACAAAAACGGGTTTTCAGATGTGTTCCAGCCCCAAAATCAACCAAAATTTTTTAAAAGAGGGGTCCTAGAACTCACACAAACAACACCGAGAAGTAGAGCTTCGATTAGACCCACTACACGATGATTTTGCATGCTTGAACCCACGTGAATCAAGCCTTTTCTCTTCTTTTCTCCCTTTTCTTCTCCCTTTCTCTCCTTAGCTGAATTTTGGATGTGGGGAGAGGGTAATGGCTGCCCTCTCCCTTTAAATACCCCCACTCACCCAACTTTCTCTCGTTGGCGAGTTTGGTCCCCGACTTTGGACTTTATTTCTTTTTCTTCTTTCGTCGGCTTCAAAGAAAATATCCGGGTGTTACAAGTCCACCCCCTTATATAGGTTTCATCCCTGAAACCTGTTATTCCTTGAACAAACGTGGGTAATGTTGTTTCATTTCTTCTTCAGTCTCCCACGTTGACTCGGATCCCTTCATGTGCTTCCACTGTACACGCACAAGAGGAACCACTTTATTTCTCAGCCTCTTCTTTTTTTCGATTAATGATTGCCACTGGTTGCTCCACATAATTGAGTCGTTCGTCTACTTTGATATCCTCCAGTGGAACAATCATCTGGTAACTCCAATCTATAGGCCACCTCTCCTACCTGAGCAATGATTCAGAAAGGGCCTATGTATCTCGGGCTCAACTTACCCCACTTTCTGAAACGAATAATACCCTTCCAAGGTGAGACCTTCAACATAACCCGGTCACCCACCTGGAACTCAATCTCTGCGTCTTTTATCAGCATACAACTTCTGTCTATCTTTGGCTACCTTCATGAAGGCTTTGATCCTTTCAAGCTTCTCAATTGTAGCCTCATCACCTTGACCTCCCTAACTCTTTATGACCATATCACCCCAATAAACGGTGTTTCTGCATCTCCCACCGTATAGCATCTCATAGGGTGGCATACCAATACTAGCATGATAGTTGTTGTCATATGAGAATTCAGCTAACGGTAAATGGTCATCCCAACTTCCCCCAAATTCAATACACATGCCCGAAGCATGTCCTCCAATGTCTGAATGGTCCTCTCTGACTGACCATCAGTCTGGGGATGATAAGTCGTGCTAATATGTAACCTCGTCCCCATGGCGTCGTGGAATTTCTTCTAGAATTTGTATGTAAACCGGGTGTCACGATCAGACACAATAGACACTGGCACATTATGACGAGTTACAATTTTCTTGATAAACAGATAAGCCAACCTCTCAGATGAATATGTCTCGTGGATCGGTAGGAAGTGAGCACGCTTCATACCCGCCACCAATAATCTTTCTTCATATTCTTGGTACATCTTTGTAGCATCAGGATGAATAGAGTATCGAGTCTTGTGAGCTTCATTCATAATCTTCACCCGTAGATCCCTAAAATGAGGGACCCACATTCGTTCGAATCGAGTTCTAACACCAAGCATGTTTTCACACAATTCTGCGACTAGACCTCTCATTCTTTCAGAGTTAAGATGACCTTCTTTCAATGCCTCATCTTGGAACTCCTTGACTGCTTCATCACATCAGAGGTCATGATCATCTGGTATGGCCTTCACCCGAATCGGCTCGGGTCTCCTCTTTTCGGCAAAAGGCGTCCGCCACCACATTGGCTTTGCCTGGATGGTAATGGATCTCGCAGTCATAATCATTTATAAGCTCTAACCATCATCTCTGCCTCAGTTCAGATCTTTCTGCTTAAAGAAGTACTTCAGCTCTTGTGTTAATGAAAATGTGGCAGTTCGTCTCGTAAAGATAGGGCCTCCAAACTTTCTCAGTGTAAAGAACCACGGCTGCTAGCTCCAAGTCATGAGTAGATAATTGACCTCATGAACCTTCAACTGTCGGGATGTTTAGGCTATTAACCTTCCCTCTCTGCATTAACCACACACACCCCACCCCGAGTAAGAAGCATCAGAATAAATCACCAATCTTCACTTCCATCGGGTAATGACAGAACAGAGCTTGAGTCAATCTCGCTTTCAATCTTTGAATGCCTTCTCTTGAGCTTGACCCCATACAGGAAATTGTAATATAGTATGTATGTATGTATGTATGAATACGTTTAAATTTCATACACGTTTAGTCCTTTCCTCTAACAGACGTTAAAATTTCCAATTAAGTTCAGAATGCACTTGAGGGCAATTTTGTCATTTAACCTAATTAATTTACAAATTAAATAAACAAATTGAAAGAAACAAAAAAATATAAAAAAATCCATCAATATCTCTCTACTCTCTCTCTCTCATATATATACATACATACATATATACATACAGCTACCACCTGTAGCCACCATTGGCCTGTCCTGTACTACCGCCACTGGTGGCCACCATCGTAGCCACCACGGCAGCTACCACCGGCAACGACCAACGTAGCCACCACTACAACCACCACCGACGGCCACCATTGAAGCCACCACCGAAGCCATCGCCACCTCCGGTCACAACCATCGTGAGCCTCTTGAACCACCAAAAAACATATCTAACCACCACAACCACCATGAATCCTCGAAGTAGCCTCCCACTCAACTCATCCCCACCCCACCCTACACATTATCTCCACTACCATCTCCGTAACCACCACTGCTAACCACCACCGTAGCCACCATCGTAGCCACCACGGCAGCTACCATCAGTAGCGACCAACGTAGCCACCACCGCAACCACCACCGCAACCACCACCATTGAAGCCACCACCGAAGCTGTTGCCACCTCCGTCACAACCGCCGAAGCCTCTTGAACCACCAAAAAACGATCTAACTACCAAGCCACCATAAATCTCTGAAGCAGCCTCCCACTCAACTCATCCCCACCCCACCCTACCCCATTATCCCCAACTACCATCGGCTGCAACCACCACCGCTAGCCCCACCAGGTAGCCACCATCGTTAGCCACCACCGCAACTACCACCGGCAACCACCAATGTAGCCACCACCGCAACCACCACTGACACCACAATTGAAGCCACCACCGAAGCCGCTACCACCTCCGCTCACAACCGCTACCACCTCTGGTCACAACCGCCATTGAGGAGAGATAAGAAAAGAAAGAGGATGGTGTAGGGTGGGTGAGGTGGGTGAGTTGGGTGGGTTTTAGTATTTATGTATTTTTAATGAGGTTAAAAAGACCATTTACCCTCATGTGCATGGCATGTGACTGAACTTAACTGAAAATTTTAACGTCCGTAAGAGGAAAGAACTAAACTTGTAATGAAGTTTAAATGTAAAGGACAATTACTGTAATTCATTAGTTTAAGGACAATCTTTGAAATTTTTTAAAAGTTAGGGACGAAAATGTATTGACTCATTATTTTAAAAAAATGACTGATTTAAATATTTAATTTCAAAGGTTTAATGTTTTAGAAAATTATGAATTTTATTTTTCTTAATAAAATTAATTCTTAAAAATATAGTTTAAATTTAAAAAAATGTAGATGAGAAGAAAAATATATTAATTGATAAAATTATTTTTTATGAAGAGAGAGAAAATGTTTGATGTTTAAATTACTTTAATACTCTTTTAGAGTGAAAATAAAGTGAGGATGCTTAAAAAAATGACAAGTGTCGAAAGGGTAGTTTAAGAATATGACAATGGCAAAAGAAACTTTTTTTATTAATATTTATAGACTAGCTTTAGTAAACACGTGTATTACACGAGTTGAATAAATAAAATATTAATATAATAAAATTTATTAAATATAAATAATATTATAAGATATGTTTTATGATTGAAATTATGTATGAGCAATGACTATAACTAATTAAACAATGACATCAACTTTTTAAAATTTTTGTTTTAATTTTTTTTCCAATAAAATAATAAATGTTTTGTTATAAAACAAACCGTATAAAAATGACATTTTTAAAAAATTTCATATTATATTTCCCAAATTAATAATTATTGTTTTTAAAAATTGAACATAAAAAACAATTTTTGAAATATTTTATATTTTTAGAAATGTTTTATTATTTAGAAAAAATATATTTTATAATTTTTTTGTTTATTTAGAAATAATATTAATAAATAGATCTCTTTTTTAATTTATTAAATGCACAAGAAAGTTAAATAATATTATTAGTAATAAAGGTAATTATTTAAGATGAGAGAGATGCGGGAAAATTTTGATGAGGATGAGTGTGGTGATAACACGTGGCACCTCAAATTACTCTTTTATTAGAATAGTAAGATAAGATAATATTTTACAGCTAGACATACATATATACATACCCATATACTTAACTTTTTCACTTATTTTAATTATTCTTTAATTCTTTTATATTTTTATATATTCTCTTTAATAAATGTTAAAATTGTCATTTTTGTCTATTTAAATATTGATAATATTGTTTAGCTTAGAAAATGTATGATAATTTTAGGCTATATAATATTTATTTATTGTATGCTGATTTTTTATTTTCTTAATATTAAGTGTATAATGGTAATTTCGGTCCTACTTAGAAGAGTTTTTTTTTAATGGACATCCATCTCATGAACAAAAAGCATGACGCTCGGGTAAACAATAGGAACATATCAGTAGCTTCTCGAACCATGAACAGAAAGTAAAATTTTGACAGAAAGACCTATGTAATTAAGTTGGACGGCTAAAATTGAACGTGTGATTTTTCATTGGTTCTTACCTACTAAAATTGGACGGCTAACTAACAAAATGCCACTCTTATAATACGACCCTTTTTATGAATTACATTAAGCCGACTCAAATAGTCAAATTAATAGTTGCCTTACATTTCATCTCTGAATATATAATGAGGTTTAATAGCTTTATGCATAATTTTGTTGGACTTCAATTCTTTTAGCTAAAAGTTAAATTTAAAAGATGTTCACACTAATTAAATTATGTTATATAGTATTTCTTGTTTAGTTATGCTGTTGTTAAGTTGATTGCATGAATCATGCATTTTGGTAGAGTCATGTAATAAGTTAGTCTTAACTTTTCAATTATATAATTATTTGTCGTTCAGCCACCACATATAGTACTTTTGGGCTCTAATATGATTGAAAACTAATATACTTTCTTAATTATATTATAAAATCATTTAATTATTTCCCCTAAACCTGTAATAAATACATAAAAAAGTCACTAAATTAGTTTTAAATTTTAAAATCCACAAAATTGTTTAAAATGCATGTTGTTTTGAAACTTTTAAAAAAATAATGACTCAATAATTTACAAAATCAATTATTAATTTTAAAAGAACAACTCACAATCACATACATTTTTAGGCAAATATAGAGACTTTAAAGTACAAAAATTAGGTTAGATATTTTTTATAACATAAATTAAAAAGAATGTCAATTGTTATGATATTAATAAAAAAATTATTAATTGGCATCAAAATTTATGTTAAACATTTAAAATGACTATTTTATCTTTAATTATTATTTGAAAATATATAAAAACACTAGACAACCCACTCAATCTCTTCTCTTCTATGAGTCTCCATTATTTAGTTACAAACTGATTAAACCAAATTCAACAACAAACTTTCAAAAAATAAAATGATTTATATATTTTGGTTTTTGGTTTGGTTTCCAATCCAGTCGCTTAGTTGTTCGGTTTTCTATTCGCTTATCAGTTTAAGATATTCAACCAAATTTAACCAATGTAACCGAATTCATGAATATCATTCTTTGGATTTTTTCTATTTGTATGACCCATTAAGTATTTATCTCGTTATCTATCGAGAAAATTGGACCACTAAATCCATGGAACTTGAACCAGTGAACACCCTCAATATAATCTTGTTAAAATTAAAATTTTTTGGCTTAGAACCAAAACCAAGCCAAAATCATATTTGGGTTTGTAGGTACATGTGTCCTTAGTTTCTGAACTTAATGTAATAAATCTTTAGTGTCTTACACTTATGTAACAGTTGAGTACTTAATGAAATGTAAATGTTTGATTGTGATTATAATGTTTAATATTTCATTAATGAGTTATTTAACGCATATTGAATTGATTATATAGGTTTGTGGTTGTTTGAACTAATATAAATAATATAATGATAATTAATGCATTCAAACTTAGTAATATAAAGTTCTCATGCGAATGGCCCATGCTAATGGACCATACGTATGAACAACTTCATGCGAATGACTCAGTCGCACGACTGAAACAGGAGACCGGATCAGTCGTATGATTGTAGCATAAGATTGGCTCAGTCGCACGACTGAACACTCAGTCGTACGAATGGATCAACCGCATGGCTCAATCGCACGACTGAACCATGCTAATGGTTCAGTCGCCCGAATGAGCAACCCTAACCTATAAATACCACCTAATTCGTGGAAAAAACGTAAGCATTGAACACACTCCGACTCCAGACTTACCCTAGCCGTCCAGAGACCTCTAAGAACAACACCAAGTTCATAGATCGCAGTAGATCGATTCCTATCGATTATTAACGTTTATATTCAATACATAATTGTTTCTACGTGCGTTCTCACTGATTGGATCGTCAATCAAATATGATTCCGCACTATTTGATTCGGTATACACGTTAATCAGTTAGTATTTCGTTCAATACACGATCCTAACAAGTGGTATCAGAGCTTTGGCTCTTGATTACGTATGATCAATCGTTTTTATACAAAAATTATGTTTTTTCACTAAAAGCACAATCCTTTTGTGTCAAACGGTGTCTTAGACGTCTCCTGGTCATAAAGTCCAGTTTTTCCGGCATACGTCAATTAGGGTTAGTGAAAATTCGAGATTTTGCGGCCAAAACACGTAAAACCTAGAAATTTTCGAAATCCAGCAGCTTCAGTCGCACGATTGACTCAAGCGCATGACTGAACTCATTCGCATTCCCATACGCACGATTGGACTCATTCGTACTCCCATTCGTACGGCTGAGAACTCTATTCGGATTGTTCAACCGCATTAGTTCATTCGGCCGACTGACTCATCCACATTAGTTCATCACATGATTGAACCATCCGCATAGTTCAATCGCCCGAATAGTCCAATCGCCTACCTTTTTCGCACACATAAAATAGTTGGTTTTAAAATTAAGGTTATGTGAAATGGAGGACCAGTGTTCAGCATTTTCAGCAGGGAGAGACTCATGTATACAAAACCTATTGCTACTGGAGAACGAAGTGGGGAATCATAATAACCCCCAAAGCTATCACGTTAGACGAATACCCACAATGGAAGCAACGTTTCGAAATCTACTTGAATGGAGTAGATACAAATTTGTGGGAGGCTATAGAGAAGGGGTACAACATGCCAGTAGGAGCTGATGGTATCAAACTTACACTAAGTGGCATGAATGATGGACAAAGGGCCAAACACAATGCTGAAAAGAAAGTATATGCTTTGCTTACTCAGTCTATTCCGAAGGATATTTTCCATCAATACTCGAGTATACTCAAGCAAAGAAATTATAGGATGCATTGGAAAAGAGGTATGATGGAAATGCATCACTCAGGCTATAGGCCAAGGCTTTGAAGAAGGAGTTTGACAAATCTCTTCAATGGGCAAGGAAAGCCTAGATGACGTGATCGATAGATTCTATCACTTGATGAGTGAGATGCACACTCATGGGATAACGACGTCGATGGAAGATAAAGTGTCCAACTTTGCTGATGGATTACCGGAAAAATGGACTTCCTTTGTTTCAAATCTCAGACAGAATGGTATGCTAACAAAGTTAGATATCAATGATTTCATTCTGAAACTGAGAGAGGAAGAGCTAAGGATGAAGTATAGAGCCCAAAAGTCTAACTATGATCAGAATCCTGCACTTTACAACGTGACTCCTCAGGCAAAGACATCTGGAGCACCACTACAGACTACATTTGTATCAAGCTCAGCTGGTCCTGCTCAAGCATCTACTTCAAGGTCAGAAATATCAGGGTCGTCTGGTACCCAATATATAATACCCGAAGCCAATGCAACAAAACTAAAGACCGAAAACTTTAGAAATGTGACAATTGAAGTGGCTAAAGAGCACATGGATCTTTTAGCTGCGGTAGTCCACTCTTATGATGGACTAATTGTTGGAAAGATTGGGAACTGTCTTCTGGCTGATGAAGATTACGAGTAGGTGGACGAGACTGAGTTGGAACGGATGGATATTATGTGGGCCTTAGCGAGTGCTGTCCGACGAGCTAAGAATGAAGACTTCTTGTTCAAATCTATGTAGATGACATAATTTTTGGTTCAAAGAACGAAGATCTATGTAAAGAGTTTGAAGCAGTAATGAAGGCTGAGTTTGAATTGAGTGCAATGGGGGAGATGAAATTCTTTCTCGGGTTACAGGTGGATCAGACACCAAAGGGGATCTTCCTACATCAGACCAAGTATGTAGGAGATATTCTTAGTCGGTTTGACATGGAGAATGCTTCCGCAGCTGGAACTCCACTTGCTACAAACCATGATGTAGCACCCGACGAGAAGGTGATCTGGTCGACGCCACCATGTACCGAGGAATGATTGGATCTCTCATTTACCTCACTGCCTCAAGACCTGATATTATGTATTCTACATGTTTATGTTTAAGATATCAAGCAAAGCCAAAAGTCAACCATCTGATAGGGGTCAAAAGAATCTTTCGTTATTTGAAGGGTACTCAATACTTGGGTTGTGGTATTCTCATGACGATGACTTCGAGCTAACAGCGTATAGTGACTCGGATTACGATGGCTGCAAGATGAACTACAAGTCTACATTAGCGGGATGTTAATTCTTTGGGAGGAAATTAGTGACTTGGCAGTGTAAGAAGCAGACCTCGGTTGCGTTGTCAACCTGTGAAACCGAATACGTTGTTGCTGGAAGTTGTTGTTCACAAATCATTTGGATTCAACAGCAAATGCGGTATTACAGTTTAAAATTCACTTCTACTCCTATTTTTGTTGATAACTCTACTGCAATTGCAGTAATAAAAAATCTGGTCCAACATCCTAAGACCAAACACATCGGCATAAAATATCACTTTATACGTGATTGCTTTGAAAAGAACCTAATCGATGTGGTTAAAATAAACACTGATTTTCAACGCGCTGACCTCTATGCAAAGGCTTTTGACAAACCATGTTTTCTATATTTGTTAGAGGTCAACGACGTTAAAAAGAAAAGTGATGTAATTCCCGATGATGACCATGTGTAGTCCGATGTGTATAGTCAAAATTTCTTTTTTCGCTCCTTTTTTATTTATTTATCTATTTTATTTTAAGTAGTCAAATTAAATTAATGTTATTTTGCCGCCTATTAAAATCCTAAAAAGCGTAAATCGGTTACGATTTTATAATTTTAGGGGGAGAATAGGTCAGTTAGTAACATTAACAAAAAAATGAGGGAGAGGAAGAGGCTAGCTGATAGAAAGTAGATCGTATCTGTGATACCGATTCAATGACTTTGGAAAATGATAGTACACAGGAACAAATCAATTGAGACTTTAAAAGTTTAAATTGAATAAGATGACAAATTCAAAGTATAAGTTTGTGTAGTCTAAGCAATATAAAAGGAAAAATAATAGTAAAACTGCTTACTACTAAGGTAACACAAAGAAAGTAGACCTAGAGGTTGCTAGACCACAGATGATATGTCGGTAGATTCAACACAATAGATGATTAGACCTGGTTGGTGATCTCAAGATCAAACTAAGTTGTTCAACTGACTGTGGGTTCCCATCTTATCACTGGTTAACACAATCAACAAAATTCCAATAAGGGGTGACGAGCAAATAAACGCCACAAATGTGTGCGGATGACCATAAATAGAGCAAAGCACGAAAAAATGAAAAGCAAACGCTATCTAGCTAATAACTTATGTTGTTGGTGTGTTATGTGCAAAAGAAAAAATAAAGATGCTCTAACAAGAAGATAGGTTGTGTGCCTCCCTGCTGTGCGATGGCACTGACCTGAGAATAAGCATAACCTAGATATTCTAGAATTCATTGTTATTTGCCGCCTCTCTGCTGTGCAATGGCACTGACCTGAGGCTTGGCTTCTCTTTAAAATCTTTAAAAATAGTTTCTTCTTGTCAAAATACCCATAGACCGTTCAAAAATCTCCTGAGGAATGTTGATTACCATATAAGTGTGGGATCCACAAATGCTGGTTGAAATAATTAAACCCTAAACTATCATCAATCTGTGTTGAAAGTCTGTGTATGGATTTAAGAGGACAAGTATACTAACAATCATCGTGGCTATAATTCTTGAAAGTCCAAATCAATGTGGGTGTCTAATAGTACTAGTATGATTTCCTAAACTTGCTAACAACTCCAGATGAAAAGCAAGAATTGAGCATCAAAAGGTGTTGATAACATGTCCCAAATGATTTGACTTGCCTGTATGATTCCAAATTGAATTGGTCCAGTTATGTTCAAAATTAATTGAAGCTGCCTATTCCGGAACTGAATCCATAAGATTTCTATCTTAGGACTTATACCTCACTCAAAAAGTCAAAAACAAGTTTTGTTTTGTTTTTCAGTTTAAGTCTTTTATGTTATTTCAATTTAGTCAATTCAGTTTGTTCAATATTGTGACACCCGGTCAAATCAGGTCAACGCCAGCTCAACTCTGTCTAATAATAATAAACGTTGATTTATTATCTCTGACTCGTTTAAACCTTCCGAGACCTTGACCAATGTTTAACATGAACTCCCGTTGCCAATTAACCGATGAAGACCTTAGATTAATAATAATAATAATAATAATAATAATAATGATGATGATGATGATAATAATAATAATAATAATAATAATAATAACTAAATCTAAGAGATGATTACCTTGTCTTGCATGCAAGACAACTCATCCCCACACCCTATGTATTTAAATTTCATATGCACACACAACCCCTTCATCTCCTCACTCTCTCCATCTTCACACACACACACACCATCACCACACCATCGCCCCCCCCATCGCCGGCACCCCACCGTCGCCGGCACTTCACCGCCACCTCCACCGCAGCCGCCAGCCACCACCCCACCTGCCACCTTTGTCGCACGGCCCCACCCCGGCCGCAACCATCAACCCGTCGCCACCACCATCTAACCATCGACCACCCACCGCCGCCTGCTCCACCATTTATCGCCACCACCATCATCAACCGCCGCAACCGTCACCACCATTCCCACCGCCTGCCGTCGCGACCACCATCCCCATCCCCCAACCACGACCGCCATCTTCAAACACCATCACCCACCGTCGCCATCACCCGCACCACCAACACCCGTCGCCATCGCCACCACCACCTCCATCACCACCAGTAACCAACACCCCCCTTCCTACTCTCTCTCGGTCACCACAACCTCACCATCATCTTTGAAAGCTTTCACTCCACTCACAAAGCAATATAGTAGAACCTTAGATTAGAAACCGAGGTGTTCATCGAAGAATCGAGGATCGTGCTTGCATTGTGTTAAGAGTTCCATCTAGTGACATCAAAGGTATATTAGATTAGATGTGTATATATGTTCATGCATGGATGATCAAGATAAGGATCTTGATGAACCCTAGTTCACCCATTTAAGGATTATATGAAATGGTTGTTTTGATGAGTTTGTATACAAAATGGTTCCTATAATGGTTTGATGAATCTGAAAATGGATTGTTAAAGGATGATTAGTTGATGAAATTATGTTACATAAGGGATCTAGGTGGTAAAAAATGCATGTATGTAGGTATATATCATGTATGTATGTATGTATAATCATATAGGTTGGAAGAATGATGAAATTTGGGTCTTGGTAAGAACATTAGGTAAAGTTTATTGGATGAGGGTTATTGCTAAATATGGCAACTTAGAATAATAACTAGGTTAAAGATTTTGGGTGACATTGATAAGAAAATAATATTGAAAAATGACTAAGTTAAAGTAAAGATACTTGGACACAATTGAAGGACTTCATAAGATAAAAGTCTACTAATAAACTTTGAGTCTAGGAATTGTGGTTAAGATCAAACAAAAGACCAAAAGAACACCATGACTAACAAACTTGACTAAGACATCAAACGAGACTCCAAGACCTCATAAAATATATTTATATAAAACTAAAAATAATATATTTGTACAACTCACGACTAATAGGATTTATAATATATATACATATGGAACAAAAGATAAAATATATTTTTTTATTCATGACTAATAATATGTGTATATATATATATGTATATGTTTGGAAAATTATAGTTTTATAACATAAGACACATAGATAAGAAAATCACTAGTTATAAACGCGAGATTCACAAATTGAATAATAAAGACATAAGACATTTAGTATATGAGCAAAGTATAGGTAATAGTGAGAGGATATGTAACCCTAATAAGGAAAAATAATAGTTTATTAAAAATTTACAAAAATATACATTTCTAAGAACATGCCATTTTAAAACAACCAAATAAAATGAGTGAAATGCATTCGTAAACATAAATCATTATGTATTGACCATAATGCTCATGATTAGGGTTTCATTATCAAAAAGCCTAGCACGTTGGTTCGTTTCATTAATCGCACTCAAGGTGAATTCTTCGGCCCGTTTTAAATATTATTTTTAACTGTTTGGGGGAAAAGCATGGAACGATACTTTTATATATGATGGGTTAAACAGGATAATATATAATATGAGGGTATAAGTTCGGGTCAGTAGTATGGATATATATACTATTGAGCCCTAAATCCCCTATAATCATTAACCTCAGGGGTGAGGCCGCAGGATATATTGGTAGATCTATCGGGTTAGAATGGCCCGCTCTCGCGACCAGTCGTGCTGGTCAGGTTGTGACGAGAGAGTTTATATGTCTGGATAGTTGTGGGGCAACGACGTGTTTCTTGGTTTGATTATGGGCTTATGACCTAAATTATCATAGTACCTAGCTAGTCTATGTGGAATATATTATGCCGTTTCATCGTATTATTCCAAAATGATTGTTTGCGAAACTACAAAAACCCCGAAAGCTCACCAACTTTATGTTGACTTTATTACCTTCATGCTTTTAGGGTTATAGATGAGCTCTATAGGATTTTCCAGAACTTGTCTTTGGAGGGTCAAACGTTTCAAACGTCTTTAAATAAAGTTAGGATCATGTAATAAAAACAGGATTATGTGTTACTACCAAAATGTTTAACGTTGTTTAACAAAATACTTTTATGATAAACATATATGATTTTCATGACTAACGTTATCTTGAGTACGTTTGACTATAAAAGTTGGGTCAACTCCAACTTCCGTTACCACCACGTCACGCGACCTTCCGCTGCGGTATTCGGGGTGTGACAAATATCAGACTACGTCATGGAATTCAGTAAGGAGTTAATCATCTAAAAGAGTCACGTCTGATGTGACCACACGTACTTTTCAACGGTAAAATCAATCACTTCTGAGGTGATAAATTTGTTTAAAAGGATCACGTCTGAGGTGATCAAGAGTTTTTCAAGTTAAAATGATCATGTCTGAGATGATCAAATGCACATAAAGTTTAATCAAAAGTTAAAAAAGGTTTAAGTGAAAAATAGTCATAAAGTCAAAATCATGAATATATTCCAATCGCACGACTGGACCATGAGTATGGACCAACCGTACGAATGAACCATACTCATGCACTAAACAGTCGAATGGACATGAGTATGGACCATTCACCCGAATGGCTTATCAGAATGAGCCATTCGACCAAATGAGAGTGTGCGAATGAGTCAGTCACCCGATTGAAATCCAGTCGGCCGACTGAATGTAATCGGCTGAGCCAATCGCACGACTGAGGTCCATTCACCCGAATGAACCGAGCGAATGGGTCCAGTCGGACGATTGAAATCAGATTAGTATAAATAGGGCCATAGTCAATCGCATTCAACTCATCACCCCCAATCGCCCTAATATCGCACTCCATACCGTTACTCTACCAAATTCTCATCTGATCCAAATTAGTTGATTATTCGTATTGTCTGACCTTCGTTGTTGATTATAAAGGTAAACTGTGGTGTACCCATACCAAAAACTCCATCTATTAGGCTCCAAAAATCAAGAAATCGGACCAAACCAGAACCGAACACTAAATGGACTAATGACCTACCTAAACCAAGTAAAATGTTAAAATTAAAGTTATTAGGTTATTAGTTAAGTGATTCCGAGTCTAAAGAACCATTACACTACGTTTAATTTCAAGAATTGGTTGAAATTCGAATCTCAGTCGACCGAACAGTGGGTCATGTGACTGGTTGGCAGGATGAACTCCAATCGCATGATTGAGCTGGTCGAATGGCTCAATCGGCCGAATGGATTATCCGAATGAGCCCAGTCAGCCGACTGAACCAATCACAGGCTCAGTAAACCGATTGAACTCAGTCGCCTACTCAGTCACCCGACTGAATCCAGTCACATGCCAAGTCAACGACTGAATACAGTCGCATGGTTCAATCGCATGAATGAACGAGAATGAATTCAACCAAGTTAATTAGAACTGATTTGTGTCGTATGATTATCTAATGTCTATGTATTTGTGTTACAGATTGATGGCTGATAGATGGTCTATCAACCCCAAGCACAACATATGTGCTCACTTATATTCCATGACTCGAAATGGTGCCGAGTTTGCAGGGATCATCGCTTTCTTTAAGTGATCCAGGATCTACCGGGCTATTTCTACACCATGCACTCCCTACAGGTCTATAAAACAGGCCTTCTGGGAGAATGCATCGGTTGATCGATCACGTGAGTCGTACCGCATAAGGAGCTCTATCTTTGGATTGGATATAGAGATCACCGCTGAAGACATTCAGCTTGTACTTGGGTTGGGAGATGATACAGACCACCCCACCAGACTTCACCCACTGACGGTGAGAGGGTGCTTCATAAGGATGAAGTACGTTGGGGATATAAACGCAGGTGTGCTCAACAAGAGCAACCTGTGTCCCCAGTACAAGTACTTGGCACACGTCATCCTCAAGTGCCTAGCGTCGCGAAGGGGTGGGTTCGATGACCTATCAGACCAGATTCAGAATGCCAATGTGGCACTGGTTCTGAAACACCCCTTCAGTTTTTCTAGCATTATCTTCTCTTATCTGATAGAGAACTTGGAGGCCAATGGCAAAGAGGGTTTCTGCATGTACCCTAGGTTCTTACAGATGATCTTTGATGAGAAGCTGCCCTCACTGCCAAGGAGAGCCACGACGCTGTGGCATTAGAGATTACGGATGATATGACGTTGGGTCATATGAAGGTTTACCGGGGAAAACAAGTCAAACCCCCGGTAAAGAGACTTATAGGCCATCTAGCCAAGGTTGACTACGTGGCGTCAGGGAGGCGTAAATGGCATCACGTAGACAGTGATTCGGATGTTGAGCAGCTAGAGCTAACTGAAGACGACTCCGACGACGAAGACAACGGTGATGGTGGAGATCCAGGGCCCACTCAACCAAGGGCCCCCACTACTGATATAGCATCTCCAGCATCCACCTAAGGTGGAGCAGAGGTTGTAGGATTCCATCAGGACTTTCATCCTGATGAGGAGGAGGATACTGATGAGGAGCCCCTAACCGCATTGTAGGGAGCCGGGTGGTTGCCACCGACCGAGGTATTCAGGAGGTTAGTGGACGCCCTGGCAAATCTGGGGAGGCTGACACTGATCCTACTTATGCTCCTGATCAGTCCAGCAGTGTTCCAGGGGGAGCATCCACCTCGAAGGGCTCGAGGAAGAAAAGGATGGCTCGGCCCCATGGTTTGAAGAAGAAAAGGAGGATGATGACTTTCACCACCACCACCACTACTACCACCACCTTCACCACTCCACCTACTACCATCACTCCACCTACCACCACTACTGCCATCCCATCCACCACCATATCTACCACACCCACTCCACCACCACCTTCATCTATACCACCCCTAATCATCACTCATCCACCACCACCTTCATCTATACCACCCCCAATCTTCACCACTGCCACCACCACCACCCACTAGCCACCATGCCGGACCATCGTCCTACCCTTTCTATCCATCTGGATCCTCTCTACCTCCTAGTGAGGTAGAGGAACAGCTCTTGGCACTTAACGTATGGTGCTGAAGCTGTTGGCCGCCGATGACGAGAAGACTACTCAGATTCATCAGCTAGTAGACCTTACTGCTGCCCAATCTATGCAGATATCTCAGCAGGCACAACAGATAGAGCAGCAGGCCCATCAGATGGCTGCTCAGAGCGTACAGATGTCCCAACTCCAGGAGCAACATGGCTAATCAGCTAAAAGGATAGAGTTGGAGACTACCAACAAGACCATCATTTTGGGGCTCAAGGGATCAAAGGATGAGCCCTTAAAGATCAAGGAAGGAGATGGAGATGATGGTGAAGATGACAGTGATGATAATGATGATGATGATGGTGATGACATTGAGGATGATACTGATGCTGGTGATGTTGATGTTGATGATGATGAAGATGACACATCTGCTGCGGGTGCCACATCTGCAAGTGAGAGGAGGACAAAGAAAGCACAAGACCAAGGTGCCTCCACATCCGCCCCGCCAGCAGAAGAGCATATGATCCAAGACAAGAGTAATACTTAGCTGTTTTTGTTATTTAAATCATATGTATTTGAATCTTGTATCACATTAATGTAATGAATGTTTATATTAATGTTGATGTTTCTTTTTTGATTATTAACTAATGATTGTTGTGTTACATGTCTAAATCAAGTAGATCCAAATTTTCAGAGGGATGAATATGATGTTGCTCCCCTCTAACAGATCAAGACTCAGCTCACGATGATTCTTGATCTGCAGGGAATAATCAGGAGATCGGTGATGTATACTCCTGAAAAGGAGAGATTATTCACAATCTCACTGGCGAGCAAATTGCTGAAATGTTCAAGCTAAATCCCGATGAGATTGTCAAGGATGCTCTAACAATCCATGTGGAAAGTGACGACGAGCTTAACGATATTGATGAAATCGAGATTGAAGATGTCACTAACCAGCATTATCCAGAGTACACTGACATTAAGGTTAATGTCATTCCCAATCTGGGAGACAATCTAGTCAGTGAAACCTTTAAGACTCTGGATCAACTGGAACAAAAATCTGACAAGACTGAAGATAAGGCCCAAGCCTCGGACGCTAAAGTCAATATCAGAAAGGTTGAGTGGGTTGCATGCTTTGAAGAAATAAGAGCCCACCGCAGTGCTTCAAAGTTGACTGTCTACACCAAGCTATACAAAGTGAAGAAACATTACAAGGTGTCGGGCAAAATCATTATGTGGGTAACGTTTATGCAGTTAACGTGAGAAAGGGATCGAGTACTTCAGGTTCCCACACGACCTGAAGACTCTTCCTGGATTTGAGCTTAACCAGTTAGCGAAGCTGAAATTGCTATACGCTGATCCACGTAAGATGTCTGGCTGGTTTGAAGCAGGTCTAAAGAGAGAGTACCACACTAGATGGGTCAACTTCAAACCTTAACAACCAACGAGGTTTATCAGACGGTCTGAGGTTGATGCCATAACTGGAAAACGAGAATAATGCTGAAGTGGAGTCCTTCGCGCGCCATGTCTAAGATCCCACTACGGGAAATGCACAGGACTTCACTTCACACTTCAAATGGTGGTACTATGATTGGAGGATAGGAGATGCAGTCATAGTTTTGAACAAGAATGGTGTAATGGAAACCATCAGGGTGTTTGACCCGATGTGGCTTACAAACTTGTTTGCAGATGATGTATACACATTATACAAGTGGCCACTGTTCTATGACTCTCAAGATATTGTACAACCTCTACAATTCCAGAATGTGATACGACTCTGCTTTGCTTTTGAGATACACGCAGGAGTCACAAGAGAAGAGAAGTACAAGAAGTATGAAGAGGTTATGAAGATGGTAAGACATTAGATAAAACTAGGTCCAAGGGGGAATTCGTAGGTACATGTGTCCCTAGTTTCTGAACTTAATGTAATAAGTCTTTAGTGTCTTACACTTATGTAACAGTTGGGTACTTAATGAAATGTAAATGTTTGATTGTGATTATAATGTTTAATATTTCATTAATGAGTTATTTAACGCATATTGAATTGATTATATAGGTTTGTGGTTGTTTGAACTAATATAAATAATATAATGATAATTAATGCATTCAAACTTAGTAATATAAAGTTCTCATGCGAATGGCCCATGCTAATGGACCATACGTATGAACAACTTCATGCGAATGACTCAGTCGCACGACTGAAACAGGAGACCGGATCAGTCGTATGATTGTAGCATAAGATTGGCTCAGTCGCACGACTGAACACTCAGTCGTACGAATGGATCAACCGCATGGCTCAATCGCACGACTGAACCATGCTAATGGTTCAGTCGCCCGAATGAGCAACCCTAACCTATAAATACCACCTAATTCGTGGAAAAACGTAAGCATTGAACACTCTGACTCCAGACTTACCCTAGCCGTCCAGAGACCTCTAAGAACAACACCAAGTTCATAGATCGCAGTAGATCGATTCCTAATCGATTATTAACGTTTAGATTCAATACATAATTGTTTCTACGTGCGTTCTCACTGATTGGATCGTCAATCAAATATGATTCCGCACTATTTGATTCGGTATACACGTTAATCAGTTAGTATTTCGTTCAATACACGATCCTAACAGGGTTTAGGTTTGGTTTTTCCATTTTAGAATTTGGTTTGGTTTGGTATTAAAGTTGACTAAAAATAATCATAACTGAGGAACCTAAACCAAAACCACCATACACCTTATTCCTCTATCACACCGACCAGAATTCCAATTCTTGCTCCGACAACTTTCATAACTAGAAAACTAAGTATCACCAACCGAAAATCATTGACGACTAACATTCGACATATTTACTATGAATTAATATGAGAACCCATAAAAATCAAAAAAACAAATTAATAATATAAATAAGACTATCTCTTTGTAGTTATTCGATAGTTACCAATGGATTAATAAAGGATAGCCTACACTAGTAAAGAAAGATTCTCAATGACGGATTGATAAACCATTGACATGGGTAAGTTTAATTATTGTCATAGTAACTTAGAACTTTTTCCGATGGACATTCTCACAATAATCTGTTAGTAATAGATCAAAGTTCATATAAGATTCTCACCTAGGGTTTTCATTCCTTTGTTAGGGTGAAAGTTATCCAACTGATAATCCATTGGAAAATAAATACTACATACATAAACCAAGCCACCCTCTCCGCTCATCCCCTTCTCTTGTTCGTCAATCACTCACCCTCATGGTAGTTGTCACATCATTGCCCCAACAAGCATGATTGGCATTCAGTGGGACCAAAATATTTCATAAATGAAGTGAAAAGGAGTGACACCTATCAATAGGATGAAAGATTCATCCATTGAGGTTTCATGAGTACTTTCATATGTTTTCAATTAATCATAATCCATTTGGGCTTGTTAAAATTTCAAATTTCACTAATTTCAACACATCATGTGAGGTCTGGTTTTCCATGATGAGAGCTTAGTAACGAGATATTAGAGGTTCGTATGGATTTAAACCATAGAGCGAGCGCCTCCTCCGTTTTGAAGATAATATGTTCTCGTTCTGAGCGAACATTCACATATTGCTCTTGTAAAATCATCCAAAAAATCTTTGGTTAACTCCGACTACACATTTACTTCAATACGTTTGGAAAAGACGTTGAATTTGTTTTAAAAGAACCATATTAAACACGATTATTGTTAATCTATCCATTTTAAAATATTCTTACACCTCTCTTAGCCAACTATTTTTGTGTTTTTTCTTTAATTTTCTTATGTTTATCTAATCATATGTCAGTTTATGTTCCTCATCCTAAATATTCTGACCAAAATAATGTGCAACCTTTGCTTAACAATATTATAATGTAATTCTAAAATTGAATTATTAAAATTTCACGTTGTATTCACGTGGTCCAATCAGTTGATTGAAATAATTTGGCACGTGAAAAGGTGAATAATATTTTCTTATTTTTTTATAATTTAAGAAAAAATAAAGTTACATGACGACTTCTCAGTGCGTTTTCATTTATGTCGGGTAAGTACGGATCAATTTTCATTTTTAATAACATATTTGATGAAAAACCTTGTACAAATATAATAATGGCATTTATATGTTTCAGACATTTTACTACTACTTCTTGTTAGTAGTTCTTTGTGCATTTATCTGTTAGTAAAAGTTAGGTTAATGTTTGTATTATTTTATGCATCATAAGTACCCGAGACAAAAAGTAGATGCATGAAGTAGTGTCCCGAAGGTGATAACATAATATGATAAGATTGTATTCATATATTATATATAATATATTATATAATATTAAATCAGTATGTCGGTTGGTACAATGGTTATTTAGATTTTCACAAATTAATCACCAAACTTTAATAATTTGCATAAAAGCTCCTACTTCACTCTTCCTATTATTTTCTTTTTTTAAATCATGCCTTTATGAGTTTTGACATGTTTATATTACTATTTTTTCAGAATATTTATATATAATAAATTAATAGAATACTTAGACCAATTTCTATAATAAATATTATTTATACACATTCATCAACTCTAACTTATCAATAAGTTAATAGACTAATTGTGATTATATTGAGGTCTCTTTGTGTGCTACTACCGTTATCTTCTTTAAAATCACTGGTTGAACGATTATAGGGATTAGAAGGAGGATGAAACACGAATAATACTGGTGTGTCAATCCAATAGGATTGGCCACCATCAATTGTCGATTGGTAATGAGACACAAACGAGTTTGAAAATAATAAAACTTGTAACAAAGATCACAATCTTGGAATATGATAACATCACTCTGTTACAATGTAACAATCACTCTGTTACAAAGTAACCCTGCACCAACGCACAGAGTCCAAAACCTACTTGTAATCAAGTAAATAATCATTTTTGTGAGTTATGATTATATTTATCATCTCATTTACTAACATTATTATTTTATTACTAGTAAAGTATATTAAGGAATTTTTTAGCCCTAAACAATCATGTAACCTAGCAAAAGTGTCTATTTGAGAATAGTCAGAGCTAAAAGAGGGGTTGTTTGAAATCCTTTACTTGGTCAGAAGATAGTGATCGGGTAAGAGGTTATTTCAAAATTGACCCGATAAAGGAAAAAATAGGCACAGGTTAGTGGTATCATACCGGATCAAACGCGAATGAGTGATAATCAAACATGCTGACCGGCAAAAAGATTAGTAGATCAATATTTTAACCGGGTCAGAAACAAATCAAATAGCCCCTAAGTCTAACGATTAGGTGGAAGTAGTACTTTGATGAATATATAGTCGGACAATAGAATATAAGCAAACATTCGGTATTTAGATATGTCACGATACTTAGAACATTTAATTGATTGACAAGGTGTGTTTGTTAATTCATATGTATGGTTATTTGTTAGCATCAAGTGGCACATCAATCGGGATCAACAATCATTGTGTGTTATACCATCAAACGACTAATTTTCAGTTTTATGCTTTATGAAAAACCCTTCTGAGATTAATATATATGATTTGAATTTAAATCTATCCATCATCATCATCAAGGTCACTTGAGAGACTTCATGGGAACGACAATATGCATATTGTATCATATGTTCAAAGTAGCAACGAAAGTAGCTACTTGAGTGTGGTTTGATAGTTTAACAACACGAAGAATCGATTTGAGGATTCATGGAAGTAGAAATTATTTGGATTGTTTAAGAATTTATTTTAAATAACCTATAATTATTCAAGAATATGCATGTGTAAATAAAAATAATAATGATTTTCTTTACATTTGTACATTTAAAATTAAATTAGATTTAATTACCTAATTTAGATAAAGTATTTCTTTCAAATAAATATATATTGAAGATTTTTCTCTTAAGTAAATTATTACAAAATGTTTTTCGGTTAAAATTTTCACATATTCTTAATTAGTATTACATCGTACTGAAACCTTAACTAAGATTAATGACCATAAAGGATTAGGTGGATGCAGGCTAATTCACTATATTTTCTTTCCATGATCTTCAATCAAGAGTTTGCTTATCTAGATTATTTCTTAAGATCATGGTTTAATAGGTCTCATTTTATAAAGGAAGTGATCACTTTGACCTGAATCTTCAAAGAAAGTGATCACGTTCTAGCTATCACTTTGCAAAGAACGTATGGCCTTGATCTTACTATGCTTCAAGAGGTACTAACCACCTTTTTCTCAAATCACTAACCCTGCCACTTAGTGATTTCCACTTACAAATCTCAAATATCAATAGTGACAACCACCAATGAAATACAACACCAATGAAAGAACAAGAATGATTTTGAGCATAAACTTTAGGTTTATATCTATGTTAAAATATGATGGAAATAAAGGATGTGTTTTAAGACTTTTAGGAAATTTTTATAGCAAAAGAGGTGTTGTGAAAGGATGTGAAAGGTTTTTATTTATAATCACAATACAAAAAAACTTGGAGGTGGGTGCAACCCCAATGGCAGTCGCTTTAGTGACCGCTTGATAGCCATAGCCACATCATCTTGTTTCTTATGATGTGAATGTTATGTTTAGTCATATTCACAATTATAGACCTTTTTCATATACTATCTCTATACTTTGAGTCTCTAGAAAGACTAAGGAACTGTTTGTTTGGGTCTGATCCGATTGAGTAGTTGACTCGGTCAGACAGTTTGATATAATTGAAATCATATCTGACCGGGTCCTTTTAGTCTGACCCAGACCTAGATTTTAAGCATTCTGACAAGCTGACCCACGCCTTCACCCCTACACACCGCCTCCTACAATTAGCCTTCACCCTTGCACACCGCCTCCTCATGTCCACGACCCCCTCCGCCGGTCCACCGCGGCTGACCAATTGACCCACGTCTGTTATTGTTGGCCTGAGCTCTTGTGGTCAAGAGGGTGGTGTCGTTAGCCTGTTTGTAGGTGAGATGTCATGCCCTTCACTCAATCACCACCCCCTCTCATTAACTGCACCCACTATCATCTTAAATCCCCAAATCACATAACATATTCCAATCCAATTGCAAATAGAATGAAGAATCCCAGATGAAATCCCTCCTTTTTCTACTAATATCTTTAATCTTTTTGTACACCCAGATCAAAATCTTGAGTGGGGATTTTGTTTTGAACCCTAATTCAGTGAAAACATATGATCTTGATTCAATTGGGAAGAGGGTTTATGCAAAAGATTTGATGATGGAGTCTGAAAGTAGTAGGAGAGTGTTGTTGATGGGGAAAGGTATATAAGTTATGAGACTTTAAAGAGGGATATTGTACCTTGTGGTACACCAGGTGTATCATATTACAATGGATGGAGAATGGGGTTGCAAACCCTTACGAGAGAGGCTGTGAAATTATAACATTTTGTGACATAGATGCTATAAATACATTGGTTATTTTAGTGGTGGTTAGGAGTTTGGAAGTGGAATTGAAGCTAATTGAGTTGTATACTTCGATTTGGTTCTAGTTAGATACTTAATCAAACAATCAAGTTTTAGTCAGATGTTGACTCAGTCAGAAATTTTAACTGGGTCAGTTTCTAACTCAGTCAGATCTTACTGAGTTAGTGGTAATCAAACAATCCCTAAAAAGTCTTGTGTGGATTGGAAAGAGTTGTAAATACAAAACTAGAAAATTTACCTTTTGTTTCATAAACAACAAAGATTCATTCTATTTTGGCCATATCCAATTTGTCTCTCCTATGCAAGATTTCTTTTAGTTTACATACTCAAGTTGGTAGATCTCATAAACCAACTATATCAAAACTAAAGTCTTTAGACTATCCTAAGGCTTTTATGTCCAACATTTATTTTATCATGTATATTTTCTTTCAACGTGTGGTATGATTTTTCCTTATACAAAAACATCCTCAATTTGCATTTTTCGAAACCCAAACCCTGCCTATCAAACTTTTCCTTAATCTTCCCTTCTTATGTTATGATGATCAAATACTGAGAACATAACTATCTGGGTTAAGATCTAACAATGATCAACACGCAACAATGGATCAGACTGAAACTTAACTTTTGTTCCATCTTACCACTTCTAATGGTCTGACCTTAACAAACAATAGTAGAAATAGACGAATCAAACAAATTTGTGTAGAAATTGGTCAGTTGTGGTGAAACGTCCTACGGTGCGAGCGGCGGTTTTGGTTGATAAGCAGAAGAACATTCTTGATTGACCTACCCATGATTAATATACTCTGACCTTCCTTGTGGTAATGGACTGTCAACAACTAATTACAACAAACAATCAACAAAAACAGTAGTCAAAAGCCTGAAGCATTAAAAACCAGTTGTTAGGGTAACAAACAAAATACACATAAACACACAAATGGTGAATGAAAGAAATTAGAACATGAGATTTATAGTGTTTCAATCATGTTACCTACATACACTTGTTGCAACTAGATTTATATTATAATGTGCTCAAACAAATTGCAAGGTAGAATAATCTGTATATTATAAAGGCTGATTGTAGTGTTAATATAATAATTAGGGCTAACTAGAAAATTTGTCTTTGGCACATACCAAAAATAGACCTTGACCTAGGATCAACTATCTATATAGGTTGCAGCGTTCATTGATTTGGTGTTCAATGCTATTGTCCCTAACAACCTGAAAACTTAAAGTTTTTAACCAAAGAAAAATTAAAAAAACAACAAGAAAAGAATTCCACAAATCCCATTTTTGTTTGACACTTAAAACCAACTGAGAATATGTATTATAGAACAAGAACCAACTTCTTGTATGCTTCTTCATCTATCACTAAAGCAGCCCTAGGGAAGGACAATAAAGAAGCTTACAAGAAGCCAAGTTAATCACCAACTCTTTATGATACTTTCTTGACTTCAAAAGCTACATGAACTTTAGAGGATGGTTAATAAAAATTAATATATAATTCATTGTTCCACCAAATTCAACTTCCTTCATCACTATACAATTTAAGAAAATCAGCAGCCATATGTACATTGGGTTTTCAAAACAAAAGAGATTCATTTATTCATTATAAACTCAAAAGTAATGATGTGTTGTACTTGGTTGCATGGTCTAGCGAATAAAAAAGTATCGATGACTTTATTATATTTGTTTTTGTCTAACAAAAACCAAAACAGTAAGCATGCAATCGATTTCATCAGACAAGAAATCGTTAAAAGTAAAATACCAACACTACACAAAATTGGCTTTATAAACTATAAGCTCTGTATGCACATTTTTATAAATTTTAAGCACATGTAAACAATTTTTAAAGCCATATATATTTCATGTATAATGAAATAGGTACTTTATGTAATAAAAATTATTGCCGCAAAATAAACATATACAAGAACAATTTAAGTATATGATAAACCTTTTCCTAACTACATTGAATCATTTTTATATGAATCAACATTTATATATTTCATCTTACATAGATTTTATGTCTTTACATTAAATCATTAAGTTATATGTAAGTATGTAATGATTCTATCCAAACATTAACCCATTTAAATAAAAGCATAAACATTTAAAAGATCTAAGAGAAAACTTAAAGAACCCTTGCTAAATCGGAGACGAAGAGCGAATTGCGATTTGCATGTCTCAATTTAGAGAGATCGTAAGTCGGCTACTCACCCAAGGTAAGTTGTGATGCTACTAAATCATCACTTCAAATCAATCAGAGGTAATTTTTAAGTAAAATTTTAGAGCCAACTAGAGAATGTTGATGGGTTAAAGGAACAAATTGTGCATTACCGAAGTAAACGGTTGTAGTAGATTTGGTAAAAAACCTAATGAATGATTCGATGTTGGGCTTATTGCTTTTAAAAAATGGACTCTTAATTTAATTTAGTTATCGGTTAAAGATTTTTAAAAATATTAATTGAGTTTAGGGCTCGTAAAGTTCTTCCATAGAGGCCGGCATTAAAAACACAAGGGTCGATCGAAATACTGTCAATACATATTATAAATAATACAAAATTTTGTGAGGTCTGTTGGCAACTCCCCTCCCTTACTATGTCCGCCCTAATTTGGTAACGGGTCCTCCCAAAGGATGTATGAGCTCATAATCGTTTCTTGATCTAGTTTGGATTTAAAGCACATGATCTCAATACGTGACATGATAAATAAACTTCTAGATCATTAGTTCTTTTAAATTAGTGATCGCAAGTGTTGCTCCTTGGACACGACTTGTGGTTGTCGCCCACTGGACCCCACTATCAAGGGTGCTAACTTCGAACCCCTATCATCTAGCCGTTCGAAGTTCTTTTATACCAAAATAAAAAGTCTTGATTGAGTGTACACTTCACACCTCATAACGCTACTCAATGCATATTCTAATTTCTTATTTGATTTAAGCAAATCCAACTATATGAAAATGTATTAGATGATATAATCACAAATAGTTTAAACTATCTTTGTACAACAGGTTTCAAACGTAAAGCAATAATAACATATATTTCTAAAATCTCACCCATTCTTAGAAAACAATAAGATTTCAAACTTGATGTTTTAATTGTTTACGTTTTATGGAGATAAAAATCAAAGTCTCCCCTCAAAACACACTTTCAAGTGCACCCTTACTAACGTTCAAATGCACAATGACAATAATATAAAACTGAAAAAAGTTAATTATAATTACGTGTAATTAACAAACTTAATTGTGGGTGGGTAAAAAAGAGTGCATAACTTTACATAAAATGTATGGTTGCCAAGCCTTTAATTTGCTTTTAAACTTTTACGAAGTCGTGGACCATCTATCACCATAATGCTTCCCTTTTAAGTATTAAATTGATATTTTAAATAATACAAATCACCATGTGTAGGTGCAATGTACAATAATGTGTACTTAAAGTACACATGATTATTCAATTATTAATTTTGAATCCATATTTGCCTCATAATATTCACTTAATCATAAATTACGCAACAAATACCTTTAATTTGGGAGGAAATTACAACGTTTTGTACGTGTTATTTTTAATCTCTTTAATTTATATTTTTAAATAAAACATAATAAGAAAGTAGTTAAGATAAATAGGTCTAGATAGAAGAATATTAACCAAAAAGGAATATTCCTTCTACTTAAAGACAAACCACAAAAGCTTATCTAAGATGAAAAACTATATTATTTCGTTTAACAAAATAATTAATTCAAAAGATGATATTTTAGTTATAAAAATCTAAAATCTCGATTTTTCTTTATTTATCTTTATAAATAAATCAAACATTAAATTCAAAATTCTCTCTTGTAACTACTTTACAACTCAATATTATTTCGTTTCGTTTATTTGAAATCGATAGTAAACACAAAATAAATGTTAAGTGATCTTTTCATATGGGGTGTACAAACCATAAGATGTCATACATGTATTCAATGAACGAATATATGTGTTCACTAAATAAAAGACCAGTTTAGACATATCACTATATTCATTTTATTAGAACTAAACTTTAAGAAACAACGCTGTTCACAATTATAATGTTATACTTTATTGGAATTGCTTTTAACTTATTGTTCTAGCCAGTTTAACTGTACAGTTATAATTGAACAACATCGACATGTCATTTGAACCATTATAGGTGAATTTTTATAATAAATAGTCATCAACATTATTTTCTTTTGACTATAGTGATTCTATACTCAAATATAGATGAGAAAATTATGATTTGTGGTAAACTTTTTTAAAGTAATTTAATATAAAAAAGTTATCCGATCGAGTTTATTAAAACCGCCATAAATAGATTAAAAAGGAGCTAGGTTGATACATCTATTACTTTTTATACACTTTTATTTTTTAACCTTTTATAATAATTAGAGTGGAAAGGACACTCATACCACAACCACCATACTACATAAAGATAATAATCAAATTTTATCATGTCATACTACATCACATTAAAATTTGATGACGGTGGTGTTGTCATACCACACCACACCCACATATACAATAAATTTTTGTGCACAACCACTACGACAATATGCCGCTCGAACACATCATGCGCCATGAAATTGTTAGTGGTGGCGCTGTTGTAGCCCACGTCGAGACCCGCCATGGTGTCATGATATGGGTGCTCCTTGCAGCCTTATCAATTATAGGATGAAATAGGTATGGACAATTAGAATGTTGTCATCCCAATTTTGTTACCATTTAACTAAGCAACAATCAATTGTTTGGTGTGAATTCTGTAAATTCCGGTGAATATTCACCTGATCACGACGTATACGCGTCCGGCCTCGATTTTCCAAAGACAATCCCCAGGTTTTTCAAACCTCCGCACCCTGTGGCCTTACTAATATCCACTTGTTTTATAAAATAATACATACACACTTAGCATATATGTTATTTCTTTATTCTTTATTATTTATACTAGCTTTAGTAAACTCGTGTATTACACGTGTTGAATAAATAAAATATTAAATATAATAAAATTTTGTTTAATTATAAAAAGATATTTTAAGTTAAGATATGATTTAAATTACATAGAAGTAATTATTATAAATAATAAAATAACGATATCAATGATATAAACTTTTTAATTTTTTTCTAAAACAAACAAACATTTTGTCTAAAAATTGTCATTTTTATAAATACCATTATTACTCATTTTAAATTATTTTTGGTTTATAAAAACTCACTTTTCTAACAACACTGAATTTAAAATATTTCATATTTTTAAATAAGTTTGATGTTTTAGAAAAAATTTTGGTTTATAAAATTTATTTATTTAGAAACAACATTAGTAAATAAATATATATCTTTCTTAATTTATTAGAAAATCATTTTTAATCCAAAAAAACTTAAATAATATTATTGATAATTAAAATAATGGTTTAATAAGAGATAGAAACAGAAAATATTTTATAAGAGTAAATATGATGCCGTCACGTGTCTTTCATAATTACTTTTTTATTAAAATAAAAAAATTTGTTCATTCAAAGTGAGAACATTTTATTCATTCAAAGTGAGAAAGATTTATTCATTCAAAGTGTAAGCACGTAGCATTTACAATTTACAAAGTGGATAAACTGCAAGTAGAACCAACCCACAAATCCATCTATATAATCCACCTCTCTTCACAATCTCTCTCTCTCTCTCTCTATCTCTCTCTCTCTCTCTCTCTCTCTCTCTCTCTCTATCTCTCTGTCTCAACGTCACCACCACCACCCACCGCCAGATCTTCAAATCTCACCGTCTCCGGCCACCGATTCACCATTTTCAAGCTCCTGAATCCCCCAATTCAGCACTTCAAACCCCTCATCGTCTTGCCGACAGTGGGTTGCTGAGCTTTCTCCCACAACGCGCTGGCGGTGGCGGTGGCGGTGGCCCTCCAATTAGGGTTTCCCACACTTGGATGAGTACGGTGGTGGTGGGTTCTTGTGCCTTCAGAGAGATTTGGGCCTGTGTGAAGAGAGATTGCGGTTTACTGGCTTGTGGTAGGTGGGATGAATGTGGCTGATTTCATCATCTAATTTGTTCATCGGATTCGGCCGACAATCGCTATCACCGTTGTTTGATTTCTCTTTGGTTCGCTTTTGGGATTCTTCTGATCTGATTTACACTATCAAGAATTGGGATTGATCTCGATTTGGGGACGATTGACGATGCAGCAAGATCCGCGTAGAAAGGTTGAATTATGTTTTGTGACTTGTTTTTTGAATTGGGTTTATCTTAATTTTGAATTTTGAGTTTTGGAGCTAAATGATTTCTAAATTATTTGCTTTGAACACATGTGATGCTGCTATAATTGTGTGTTGATTGAAATTTTGAAGTGGGTCGATGCTGCAATCCGAATATTATGCTGCAAGAAGTAAATGTGTTGTGTTAATGTTTCAATTTTGGAGCTCAATGATTTGCTTTGAAACACATGTGATGCACTGATGCTGCTATAATTGTGTGTTGATTGAAAATTTGAAGTGGGTCGATGTTGGAATCTGAATATTGTGCAGCAACAAGAAATGTGCTGTGTTTATGTTTTAATTGTGGAGCAATATGTTGTTCTTGATAGTTTGAATGATGTGTTGTGTTTGATGAATGTTTCTAGAGTTCAATTGATGTTATGGGTAAGTTTGTAATGGGAAAACTATGATCTATGAACTGGTTGGTTATACTCATAGTGTTTGTATGCAGTATTGTGTATCAGTTTCACTCGTTTTAGGTTTTCGATTAGCATGTTATTTGGGTTCAATTGAGTAAGATTGGTGTATATATTGATGTGGTGATTGTGTTATTACAGAGTCCCAAAGAGGTTGAATTCTTCACTGAATATGGTGAATCAAATCGATACAAAATCTTGGAGATCATAGGGAAGGGAAGTTACGGAGTTGTTTGTTCGGCTGTTGACACACACACCGGGGAAAAGGTTGCGATCAAGAAAATAACGGATATTTTTGAACACGCGTCGGATGCTATTCGTATCCTGCGGGAAATCAAGTTGTTAAGGCTTTTAAGGCATCCTGATATTGTTGAAATCAAACGGATCATGTTGCCACCATCTAGACGCGCCTTTAAAGATATTTATGTAGTGTTTGAACTCATGGAGTCTGATTTGCATCAAGTCATAAAGGCTAACGACGACTTGACACATGAGCACCACCGTTTTTTCCTTTATCAGATGCTACGAGCTCTGAAGTATATGCATACAGGTATTTATTAATATCTAGTATACTAAAGTTTTGACCTTTGGAACTAAATCTGATTATGAATTTCTATAAATGCAGCAAACGTGTTTCATCGAGATCTTAAACCGAAGAATATATTGGCAAATGCAAATTGCAAGCTTAAGATATGTGATTTTGGCCTAGCAAGGGTTGCATTAATGATGCGCCAACAGCTGTTCTTTGGACGGTCAGTTATTCATCATTTCATCTGCATTACTAACGGTTTCTCGTTGGCGAACATTTTGAAAATGTTTATTGAAAGGGGAATTTTTATATTGTTCTGTAGGATTATGTGGCAACGAGATGGTATAGGGCTCCTGAGCTATGCGGATCTTTTTCTTCAAAGGTATTTACTATTTATATTGTTTTCAATCTACATTTGTGTGTCACTAAAAGTATGAAGAAACAAAATGATAAAAATATATAAACAGTTAAATGATGAGACACAACTTTTGGTTGTACATAAAGCTTATGTGGTTGTACTCAGAGCAATTCTCGTGTATGTGAAGCTCTTGCCTCGTAACTAGGTTTTTGGGACCTAAACACCTCTGAGCGCCTCATGCTTTTTGTAATCAAGTGTAAGAGTAGATGGTTTTATGGTAAATATAGCCACAAAAGCTATAGCTCATAGAACCTTATGTTGAGCATATGTTATTTTCAATGATGTATGCTGCTGCATGGCCAAAGAATGATTCTTGATAATTTAGATGAGAGTGCAATATGCTTAAAATTTGATATCTTTGAGTTGATCTGCATCACTGTTATTATTTCTTTCCTTAAAATGTTTCAGTTGGCTAGAAGTGTTCTTTGGTGTTCATTTTTATTAAATTATTGTTACTTTTGAATTGCAGTATACTCCTGCTATCGATATATGGAGCATCGGCTGTATCTTCGCTGAAGTTTTGACTGGAAAACCGCTTTTCCCGGGTAAAAGTGTTGTTCATCAGTTGGAACTAATCACCGACCTTCTCGGGACACCAACAGCAGACACCATTTCTGGAGTATGTTCAATGTCACATTACTTTATTCTTTTCACATGTTCATTTTTACATTCATTTAAACTTACACAAGCAAGTTTCTTTTTTATTTAACCTAATGCAGGTTCGTAACGATAAAGCAAGAAAATACTTAATGGATATGCGTAAAAAGCAACCCATCCCATTTTCACAGAAATTTACAAACGTTGACCCGTTAGCGCTCAGACTACTGCAGAGGATGTTAGCATTTGACCCAAAGGATCGGCCAACTGCCGAAGAGGTGTGCTATTATTATTAAGTTATTTTACATGTTACCAAATTTGATTTTCTGTTAATGGCCTTTTAAACTGTGTTTTTATTTTTTATTTTTATTAGGCTTTAGCTGATCCTTACTTCAAGGGGTTGGCTAAACTCGAGAGGGAGCCTTCATGCCAGTCAATCTCAAAGTTGGAATTTGAGTTCGAGAGGCGTAGGATCACAAAAGAGGATATCCGAGAACTGATATTTAGGGAAATTCTCGAGTACCATCCTCAGCTTTTAAAAGATTATATGGCTGGAAACGAAAGCACCAACTTTCTCTATCCTAGGTTCTTGTTACCGCCATTTTTGCTCTTTATCTCATGTTTTGTAGGTTTCTTAATCCAAGACTTATGTATGTTGTATGAACCGTGCAGTGCTATTGGTCAGTTTCGTAGACAATTTGCATATTTAGAGGAAAACAATGGGAAAAACGGGCCTGGTATGCCTCCAGACCGAAAGCACGCCTCCCTCCCAAGGTAATATATTGTAGTTCATACTAGCTGCCATATAACATATTATGATATGCTTACAGAAGCAGAACCGGCTTATCACACTTTCAAATTATTGTGAAAACCGTCTGCTTATTGCATTTATTTTTGGGAAAATTTGACTAAATGGTAATCAAGTTTCAAAAGTGTCCCACGTAAGTCTTGCATATTTTGCTCTATTTTGGTCAATAAACTATCAAATTGAGTCGTCAGATTTTTTTGTGTCAAGAAAGAAACGAGGGAGAAGTTGGGATTTCCAATGTGTGGTTATATTATTTTTTTTAATAAAACATGTTAAGTATATTAAAAATAAAGAAAAAAAAACCTAAAACCCAAGTTATAACTTTACGTCAGCATACAAAAAAAGAACAAAAATTTTCATAATTGAAAAAGAAATTCTAAAAACATGTTAAAATCTTTAATTTAAATTAATTGGAACAATTTTTAAACTTGAATGACCTAATTTGAACACTTTTAAAACCTAATTGCTATTCTGCAAACTTACCCTTTTATTTTCTCGAGTATTAATGAGTATTAAAAACAACATTTTTCGTTAGGTCCTCGGTCAATTCAAGTATGATAGCTTCTAGACCACAACACACCGTGGTTGCATTTGACAATAGACGTGTGATAGATAGCACAGTTACTAGCGGTAGAGTAACAGACACGTCTGGTAACATTTACAATGCTTCAACCACTCGGCCGCCCCCAAGAATGCCTCCAGGTACATGACCGCTCTTAATTTCCAAATTAGCCCTTCAAGTTAGCAAATTCATGCATTTACCGACAAACTTTCTATACATGTGAAGCTAAACAAAGAGTTTCAGGGCCTGTTATTCCTTATGAAGAAGTAGTGTATGATCAAAGAGTGGTAGTGCAAAATTCAGCAGCACCGCCAGCGGCTCTTCCTCCACAATATGTATATATGACCACCAACGGTGGAGATCAAGCAAAAAATCACGCGATAGAAGCAGTTAGACAACCGCACCCGCACCCGCACCCACACCAGCACCAACATACGAGTACAACCAAATTGGCGGGTGGGATAGTGATTGACCTCAATAACAACCCGTATTACACCCAACCACATCCACACGTGCACCCACATGGTATGTCTAGCCAACAGCCTAACGAGCGTATGGCAATAGATGCAAAGCTTATGCAAGCACAGACTCAGTTCGGTCATGTGGCCGCTGCGGCTCATACGGTTGTTCAAATTGGATTATCTTGAAAGGGTGTGCAGACCCATATGTTTTTTATGTTTCTTGTAAATTATGAACTCTGTTTTAGGGCTGAGAAATGGAAAGAGTGATCTTGTTAATTGTGTTTGTATTTTATGGTACACTATCAAGCATGTAAAAAAACTAGTTAAAGGGAGGTTTTTGGACCTCAGGTATGGGATACATGTAAAGTTTGCCTCATCACATCTTTCGAGTAGACTTGCACAAAAAAAACGGACTCAATTCAGTGTACCTGAACTAGACCTGGTTTTGGTTCCTATTCGGGAACCTTGTACGTGGTCCCTACCGGCCTGTACGGTATGGTCCTACTCGGTTCCTAACCTTGAAGCCTATATGGTTCCTACTCAGATTTGAACCAGACCTGATTCCCACCTAGACATGATTTGTATTCGTTCGATTCATACCAGGTAAAAAACCTAATCCGATTTGTACCTAGTTCTATACTCAACCTTACCCATGTCCTGGTTCCATTGGGTATGGTTTAGCTAACCCGTACCCGAACCTAGATCCGGCTGGTTCTTGGGAAAACTTGGGTTCACTCGTACCTCTGGGGCTCATACCCGGTTCCCATATGGTTTGAAATGTACACCTCTACTTCTTTTATAATGAATAAGATAAAGGTAAGTTTGTTTGCATCACATCCTTTTTAGATTATGCTCATAGTTGCTTCAAACAAAAGTAAGATTTGTGCTTATTACACCCTTCCGGAAGCATACTAATAGTTTTGTTATGAATGATCTTACACCTAAGTATGTTAAAAAGTGCATAAAGTACAATGTTTATAAAACATGATTTAATAAAAATATACAATTATACAAGTTTAAAGGAGAAAATATGCAATCGTGTGGACAAAAGAATAAGAAATCAAATCTTGTGGGGACACCACAAGAGTATGAACTTTGAAACCCATGAAGTGTGAGATATTTTTGACACAAAAGAAGTGGGCCATGCTTATGATTTGTGTGGTATCGTTTCTTTTTGTGTTGATCATGTCATGTGCGTTGCTTTCTAAAATCATGGGTGTTGTTTGATCCATGCTCTTTCCTTCCATTCTTGATTTTTGCTTCTTTTCCCAAGATTTTAAATTCAAACAAATGTGGAAAACAAGTAGCAATTATTTTCTTTTCAATTGCCGATTGATGTTTGGTAGAATTAGGAAAGTGTATTATGCTTTTGATGTGAGATTTAAGACAAGACAATCGTTACTAGTTATTTTTCTAGGTACATGATATGTCTATTGGTATGCCAAAAAACGATTTCGTCTTGACTCAGGAAATATAATGCACTATCACGTGTCTATTTTTTCTCACGTAACATGTATTTAATCCCACAAAACGTGTGTCGTACACAATTGTACGTTGCTAATAAGCTTTTACTCGTTTAGGGTTTAGGCATGAACAATTTTTTTAAGCTATTTTGAAGGTTATTATAACACCCATAACTTTGAAAATAAGAAAAACAAAATAAATAAAAAATGTCATATAAATGCAAAGTCTATCTGGCGTGTGAAGCGTACGAAACAACCAGAAAACAACATGTGGCAAATGTGACGTATATGTGCCTGCCTATTATTACACACATATGTTAAATAATTACGCATACAAATTGTGCAACTTATATAAATAATTAACCAACTTGTATAGTAATTGCACAACATGTATTTATAATTACACAAGTATATGTATGTACGTTATACGCACTGTATATTGGCATTTTATAATTAAAGTGTCGACTTTTATAAAAGAAATATAACGATGCTATACTCAAATTAGAAATGATAAAATCTTTGATTATATTGTTTTACAACTTTGTTTAAAATTAATATCGTATAAAAATTTATTTTACTTCATAAAGGGTGAGATTTTTGAAAAAAAAATCAATAATTATATGTTAGTCCAATTTTACTCGTTCAAGCCTTTTCATACATGAATAATACTAATGCAAAAAGTCTCTCGTAATCTCTCTCATAATCTTAACCATTGATTCCTTAAATCATTGGCACATGAATAATACTTGTAATCTGCATATTTATGTTTATGTTGCTTTGGGGGGTTGGTGTTTAGCATATAAAGACCTGTTAACTTACAAAGTCATGCTAAGTCAGCGACATTTTATGTGTGAAAAAGGTCTTGATTGGCATACTAGAATATATTCTATATTTGTTTACTTTTTCAAGTTTATCGAAATTAATTTAAATGCATGTAAATTTTTATACCATATAATCTAAAAAAATTATACCATAACATCAAGCACTTAATCATGTTTTATTTGACTTTGATATTGTCTTGTATTTATTTTTTAAAAATCACCAATGTGTTATGCACAATCATAAACATATGTTGTATAAATGTAAACTGTAACTATCATATGTGTTAGTGTAATTATTTAACTTTGTGCATAATTAAGAGGTACCTAGGGCACTCTGCTCGAGAGTATCCGTACCCTATAGTACCTAGCTATTACAACACCCCCATGCACGATACCAAAAGTTTGTAGGTCTAGTGGCTCTTCCTTCCGATTGTGGCCCAAACGTTCATCAAACTACTTTAGTCCCTGGCGTTGTCGACATTTTCTGTTTGAGTGAGTTTTCAAAACCTCGTTATATTCTGCGATTTGTTTAAAAAAATTATAAGATTAGGAGAGGAATTCTTTTTAGAAGATTTGGTATTAATTGGTTATGAAAAGTTGCAGCTACAAATATGATTTTTCTGTCATGCAATTCTCCACTTAATTATATTAGATTTAGTTCGGAAGAATTTACAAAAATATCATGCTAATTTAACATCCTTGATCAAATTGTTCAGTGTTAACGTTTGTTTCTTAGTTATATTTATAAAATGGTTTTAATTAGATTTTTCCCCTATATATGTATGTATATATGTGCAACACATATTTGTATATTTATATATTGAACTTTAAAAAAAATTCACCAAATAATAACCAAGTTTCTTAAGTGTTTTGCTAAATTTACTTAAAGGTTTTTTAATATCTCTAAAGTCACCCAGTTCTTACTACGTGTAGACTTTTATAGTGAAAATTGAAATGATTTTATACAAAAAAAACTATAATTAACTTTAGCGGATGCTTAGAAATTTATTTACTATTGTATAAAGATACCATAACTTTTAGACAAGATATAATTAACTCAAATAATAATATACATATAAATTCAACTCTATATTTATATAGTACATACATAAAAAGGAACGAATGATATACAAAAAAAAAACCATTAATTAAATTGAGGTTTTTGTTAAGGACTTGGCAGGCAAACGGAAAAAAAGTGAAAAAGTGTTGGGCCATGAAGTGACGCAACCCACAACTTTTGTTGGTAATTTGGTGTTCGTTGGGCCCAAGCGGCCCAAGCAGCCCAAGCCCAGGTTCTATCATAAAAATACATTGCTATTTGGAAACAAATAACAGGTTTCAATCTGGTAATTACTAGCATCTAATCAAATTTCTGATATTTCTGAAAGCCAGTGACGTAACTGCAAGTAACACTTATAAGCATTATAACTATCAACTGTAATGTCTTTTCATAAAAAAGTTTGATGATTTATTATAACGTTAAAACCTCTATACAAAGAAATCATCTGGTCTAATTTTGGTTTACGGTTTATACGAATTTCACAGAAAAAAAACGTCTCATTCTTGATAGAGGTGACGAAAAATAGGCCTTAAAATCGTTAGAAACAATCTGGGGTAAAAGAATGCAACGATGATGACAGATACACAACTTTCGTTAAGAAGCCCTAGAAAAAAAAAACCAAAAACTTCAACACCATAAAAGAAATGGTTTTTTAATTAAATTATCACGATAATTAATCAAATATGTGACGTAAGTGTGTGTTTTGCCCATTAAGTTTTTATTTTCTAAAAGCAACACTTCATAGATTTTTTTATAACAAATACATACATTGCAACATAAAATTGTGAGATATATCACTTTACCACTAAAATGTCATCGGGAACATTTGACCCATTAAGTTATAATATTATTAATATATACAAGATGGGCAACAAGAGTTACTGAGTTAGAATATAGAAACTATGGCATATTAAATAAATTCATTTGTTTCTAGTGTATTATCTTTGTAACACCCTACTAATAATATTGTCCGCTTTTGCTCACGAGAAGCTCACGGATTTGCTTTTGGTTGCCCGGATGAAAACTTCCCAGGGAGGTCATCCATCCCTAGATTGCTCTCACCTGAGCACGCTTAACTGTGAAATTCTCCTCTCATCCATAATCAATACGCCCAAAATATATTGTTGATATTAGAGGCCAGACATTCCTTATGAACCAGGAATCTTTCATGTTCACGACCGATGTAGGATTCGCCTAGGATGTTACAATTTTCCTCCCACAAACCCAATAATCGCAAAATGAAAGCAGGTGAGACATCAACCGCCACCCCATTTGATCCAATGCGTTTAATCTTGTGTTTCTTTATATTAGAGTTTTTGGGATGGTCAAGTTGGTGGTCGTGGTGCTCTATGCTTATCGAAACAAAGTCAAGGAACATAAAGTTTTCAGCCATTATGTTTACTTCTATGCTAAATTTCAACCGATATGCTTCGTGTTACTTGGCAGTATTTTTTTCGTGCGACAGGCTATTCTTTAGGATGGTAGCAAATTTAAACATTTTGTTTCATTTGATGGAGATTTCAAAATAGTTTTTGAAGGTTTTTTAGGTTTTCTAATTTACTTGACGTTTATGACTTTCATTTTCTGTGATTTGAATTGTTAATGAATTATTTGAATGAATTAAGTGTGTTGTGCAATGATGTCTAAGTCTTGCCTAGAAATTTCGTTGCAATTTGATGAGTTAGCATCATTTGTTGATTATTTCAAATTTTATCTTATTTCGTGAGAGGCATATACATTTATTTGTTAAATTTTAATTTGTTGTATTGAAGAAAGTTGTTTTTGTATATCAACTTTACAAGATGTCAAGCCAAGGAGTTGGAATGCATCAAAAACTTGATCATATTGAGGAAGGAACGCCAACAAAAGTACCGGAACTAGGTTAGATGGATTTTGTTATATTCTTTTCTTAGATTTTAATGAGTTTAACGGGTGGTTCGAACTACAAATTAAAGTGTTGATATACATATATATAATTATAACATCATTCGGTTCTTAGATTTGTACTGACTGATTCGATCAATTGACTAGTAAGGTGGTCTGTTCGTCATCCGATATGGTTGTGAAAACATGGGTTGATGGAATAATGTGGATTTTTACTTACTATTATTTCTTGTCTTTATGAGTTGAAAAACCAATTACCAATATTTTCAGAACCGGATCAGACGCCTAACTAGTTTTGTGGTCGGATCGATCGGACTGGATTTAAGAACCGAATGATGTCATAATTATATATAGTATATTATATATATAGTATATATGTAATTAAATAAGTAATTTATATATGATTTATATATGTATTTTATAGTTATATATAAAGCTTAAACTATATTTATATATGCAACACATTAATTTATGGTTCAACAACTCGTTTTTACCCATTAAAATTTAAAAAAAAACCAAAATCCGGCCCGAACCGGTCCGGTTTCCCGGTCCGACCATCGGTTCGGGATGAACCGACCAGTTTGACCAGACAAAAACGAACCATAGCGAACCGGACCGGCTAGGGGGCCGATCCCCGATCGAACCGGTCAGACCGGCCGGTACGATCCGATCGCGTAAACATTGCCAATTACTTATCTTCATATTAATTATTGTAATTGACTACTTCCCCCCTCTAGTTCCTGAAAATTTGTAAAAATCTAGACATACTATAAAGTTAAAGCAACCAAATATAACTTACCACAAGACCAACTTGAGCAATGTTAGATTAACCTAACCAAACAAATTATTAAAGTGAGTATAGAACTTAACATGGGGTACACAGAGAGGATTTTGAAGCATCCAGTTTATTCTATTTTCATGTTCAAAATTAAATCTTATTATCTTAAATTGCTGCTTGATAATAATTGACTAAATAAAATATTGACTACATAGGCATCGGTATAAAAGGTAAATAAACCATCCAATGCTCGGAATATTTCCACTATTATTTTATGAAAAATTACAAAATATACCTTTGATCATATTTTTTTCTTAATATGTTCATACGATCAACTAATCCTAAAAAAATATCTCCATCCAAAAGAGTCGCCTCCGATAATAGAACAGGATCATCGAAGCCAAGATAAGCGCCTCCGATAATTGAATAGAGTCGTTATGAAGGACCTGCTTTTGTTTGTCCGGAAAAACTTACGGTCGTCCAAACTTAAATAAGTTCGTCCAAACAAACTCACGCTCGTCCAAATTGTCGTAAGTTTGTCCGAACCTTCGTAACAACCCTATTTCAACACGTGGCTTCATTTGAACCACTTATTGTGGATTCAAACGAGCTTGTTTTACGATAGGGACACTCGTGTTACGGTGGGGACAGTTTGAGGGATGAGCTGGTGAAATGGACATGTTAAGGGAATATGTTAGTCAAATGGATATTTTGAGAATTTTCTTTACACTACTAGAAAAAAAATTTGCTACACGTTTTTCTATCGCAAATGCATAGGAAAACATCATTTATTACGGATTTGCGACAAAACCATTTTTTCAGAGAAACGCCGGTGGCAAATAAATTTACGACAAAATTGCGACGGATTATACGACATATTTGTGACAAAAGCACATCGTAGGAACCTACTACGCATTTCCTACTCATTATCCTAATTACCTTAATTTAATCATTCCGAACTAATTATTGAATTGCAACGCGTTTGCTACGCAATATTATTATTAATATAAATAAATTATTTAAAACAACGACTCAATTGCTACGCAATGTCAAAATATGTATTTAAAAAGACGACGAATTTGCTACGCAATGTCAATACACGTATTTTAAAACAAGGACAAATTTGCTACACAATGTCAAAATACGTATTTTGAAACAACGCATTTGCTATGCAATGTTATTACCATAAAAAATACTTATTTTAAAACTATGACGCTTTTGCTACAATTTCAAGAACTCATGTGTCAAATTTCTAACGCATTTGCAACACATATACTTTTTAATTAAACAAATTTAATAAAACAAATAAATCCAAATTTTATCTGCTAAAAATAAAGATAAAATTTACTAAACTTGCTTTACAAATCAACCAAAATTTCACCTACAAAATATGCTACAAATCAACCACAACTACTAGAAACAAAATATAAAATATACAAATTACAATCACCGTTTAAGTATGTTTAAACTACAAAAGTAACATATCTAGATAATAAAATGTCTACTAATTACCAGAAGGGTGCTTCTACTGACTCATGAAATCATTCAATTGTTTTTGAAACATTTCTTGTATTTGTTACATTTGTTGTTGAGTTTATTGTGCTTGTAGTTGAGTTTGTTGTATTTGTTGTTGCAACTCCTCTCTCGCCATCCTCTCCTCTTCAAATCAGGTTTGCATTTGAGCTTGCAAATAAAAAATAATGATAATCAAAATGATAATATATGTGTGTGTGTTAAAATAAAGAACAAAAATAACAAAAACATGATAATAACAACAAAATAATATATAGCGTCATAAATGCGTAGTAAATCATGTTATGCATTTGCGAAGAAATTTATGATTTCTAGTGTTTTTGTTTTGTTATTTTCATATAATACCAATGGTATTATTGTTAATATTATTTTCCTATCAATTTGCGACATAATCATTTATTAATACGATTTTAATTCACTTGGGTTAGGATTGTGTCGGAAATTTACTACGCATCTACGACAAAATATGTAGTTTGTAAAATTTTGTCGCTTTCTTATCGAAAGTTTGATGAAAATATAAGGCTTTAGTTTTTGTAGTATATGTGTTGCAATTGTGCTGTTAATTTCGACACAAAATTTTGCGTCAGAAATTTGCGTAACAAACAGAACAGTTTTCTAGTAGTGTTATTTTATAGCTATTGGTAGTGACTTTTTTTGCTTTTGTAAGTTTATTTCATTATTTAGGTTAAGTGATATGCAAGTATGTTGCTCTCCTTCATTTGTTTACTTATGATTCAAACTAACATTTAGTGAGCAGTACATACAACCTTTTTGTTTTGATAACCTTTTTGTTTTGATAACTTTTTGTTTTGATAACCCTCTACGGTAGCAACAATTGAAGAATGAATAGCAGAACCAACATGGCGCACCGAGAAGGTGTCACCAGGAGGGCTGTTCATGTGTGCAACATTAATCGAACATGCTTCTCTCCTTAAAGTGTTATGTAATACTATTCATTTTGAATCATAAACTAATACAAATAGTGTGCAACATATATACGCATTGTTATGTGGTTTTAATTTACTCTTAAATTTGTTAGTCTTACTATGGGATTAGTGAGCAATAATGAAACTTAACAATTTCTATTGTAACCTTTTTACAACTAGGTAAAAGTGGGTTCAAATGGGGCAAGTGAGTTTGCATGCATACACTCGTTGTAAACCATATATATTATTATGTTAGTAAATTGATCTGAAATTTACACAACGTTGAAAATAGTTTTTTGAAGGAAAACATAGATGTTGACAAATAGCCTATTTGGATCTGAGTTAGGATTATAGTTTGTAGTTCTTTGATTTCTTTTACTTTTGTATATGGGTTTTGAGTGTATGCATGCAAACAATATTATGAATGTAATATTCAATTCTTAATTAGCATGAACTTTATTTGACTATTAAAGTTATGAAATTAACTTATTTCTTGTATATAATCACACTAAGCATCACCTAGATGTATCCATGAACTTGTAAATTTTATATTGGGAAGAGTACTAAGTAAATAATTGCAATATATATGTATTGACTTTTATTACATTCTATATAAATGACTTTACTTGAATCGAAAACTTATCTCTTTGTTTGTTTATGATGCTCTGCATCAACAAATGACTTCAAAGCAACTCCTATGATGTAACTTCCTCAGGTGATTGACACCATGAGATCTACCAAAGAAAACTAGCTATTGATGTCCTTAAAAAATAGATCCATAACTCCAACTACATATAATAGTCTATAATGCAACAATCATACGAAAGGTTAGGGTCTTTGGTTATCGTAATATGTGACTGTTTATAGAAATTAAGCTAACTTTTAAGATGGATGATATATTACGTTGTAATTGGTTTCACTATCTACAGATTGTTGTTTGACTTTAATATAATTGATTGAGTTTTAATATAAACATCTTTATCCAAATATCTTTATTTGATGTTTCTTGCAACACTATAACATACCTTCATGATTTTTTGCCATAATGACGTGACGTAAAAGAAACCCAGATCAACGTACGGGCTAACCTACTAGTATTTATGTAACTAATACTATATGAATTAATAATCATTAATGATGAAGAAAGATGATAATATGAAAGAGATAGAGCAATCAAAATCAATTAAGTGTGTCTTGTCAAGACAAATGATTTAAGAGTGAATCAAGTGAGTCAAACCCATTAAACACATGGCCCAACCATTTATTTACCACCACCTACAAACGTGTGTTACTCTATTATGTTAAAAGGATAATTATTAATGTTTTATTGGGCTATTAACAAATTTTGCATTGGTTTTTTTATGGTTTCTAAAACAAAAATCTTTTAAATGAGAACTCGGTATCTATAAACTCACCTTTGTAAAAAAATTTGAATAAAAAATATGATTTAAATTTGAGATATCTTCTAGAGGAAAGTGAGATGCTTATCACTGTATCACTTCTTAAAGATCATTTTTAATTTTGTTAATCTAATAAAAGAAATATACAAATTGAAAAGGTTTAATAAGTTTTTAATTGTACTTCATGAACAAACTATATTAGTTATGTATTTCAGAAACTATGTGAACTTCGTAGAATGATCTAAACATGTGTTTGTAGTCTTATCTATCAAATAGAAGTCCTTATGAACCATCTTTATTTATTAGTAGTAGTTCAAAATACATACAAGTAAAATATAGCAAAAAGATCATGCAAACTTTATTAATATAACATCATATAAATTATAATTATATTATGAGTTGGTAAAAAGTTGGGATTAAATAAGTTAAAAGGTTATCCAAGTGTGTTTGTAAAACCTTTATCTTCAAAATTACAAACCTCAAACTTAATCTTCTAGCGTTAAATCTAAACTTAACCTTATTTGTGGTTAACCTCAAATTGGTTAATTTCAATATAAAGTTAACCTCTTTTACGACTAGCAAAATAACCTCATATACGCGGAACAAAATTAAAGATTCTATTAGAAGAACCAAATCTATGTATATATATTTTAGAAGTAAATTACACAAATAATCGTCATGGTTTGGGTTAAATATGGATTTGATCCACAGGCTTTAAATATTGGATTCTATTAGGACATTTTAGTCGTTACAACATTAACTTGCTTGATTATTCAAAAATCTAAAATGAAATATAAGCACCCACACTGTTTCACTTCATCGTTCACCCCTTCTCCGGCGACACCCTTTTCGTTCTCTATCAACCGTAGAAATCAAAGATTTCTCCCCTTCAATCGCTTAAGTAATCCAAACAAGTAATGACCATTCACCATTCAAAGACTTGAAAAATGATCATTTTAAGTGGTCGCTAAATCGAATGAGAAACTAAAACCCAAGAGATTGTGATGGCCATCATTAGTAGTTGTTGATATTGTACTCTTTTTTAGATTTTAAATGGAAACAAAAGCCTCCCTACATCTAAATTATAACCCTCCTTATTTTCTTCGATCTCCATCCAACGGAAAATACTGTTTGATATTTTAGTGTAACTGGATTAAATAACGACCAATTTGATCATAATATTCATCAAACAAGTTAGGATGCGCGGAGTGCATACTTGTTTGAGTTTATTCAGATCTTTGAAATTGAAAACCTTCTTACGGTAACGCTCCCTTGGTGAGGGTTCAAGAGTAACACCCCTGGGAGCGGGGTCCAAGAGGTAGAGCCCCAGGCTCAGGGTCAGAATTTCTTTATTTTGATAAAAATTGCTTTATAAAAAATACATGATATTTTAATTTTCCTAAAGTGTAATATTTGAAACCCCTTACCTGCAAATGTTGATTTCGAAACATTTTTGGTCATTCTGCATTTTTTCGGTTCTCGAAACACATACAAAAACACATACTATGTTCTTGATTCAGAGTTGTATCTGATTGAGATATTCGATCTGAAAATGATCTCCAAGACTCTCGGATTATCCAGTTTGTTTATTTGAAATTTCCTACAGTTGAGTGACAAAAGCTTGAACTCTAACATGGGAATCATAAGCTCTTTTGACAATGTATAGACGAAATTAGAATTAGGAACTGGAATTGGTATGAAAGAATCCATCATACTCTTTGTTGTCATTCCGATTAAGAGTTATAGAGGAGAAAGTTGAGCCAAAATGATGGTGGTGGCTATAGAGAAGGGGTATTCTTCATACATCAAAATTAAGTACTTTGACAAACTCAGAAATAATCTAGAGAAAGTATTGTTGTTGGTGCAAAAGGTACAACCAAATTAGGAAGTTTCTTTGTCATTAAAGATCAAATTAGGAGTTCTTTGACATTGAAGATGAAAGACATGAAATTGAAAGATGATGATTTATTACTCTATTATTAATAAAGAAGTTAAATGAACGGTAAACTATGAGTTTTATGAGTTTGATCATTAAATGTCATGTTTTTTGTGATAATCTATATTTTGGAGGCTTTATAATTCAATCATGAACTTTGTAATTATAGCCGTTTAATTTTTGATTTGGTCTAGGTTTTTACGTAACTTTGTTTTGAAATGAGATAAACTTTGGGTATGCTACGTTTCGACATATTTTAGGATCAAGTTAGAAAGATCGTAGTCTAAACTTTATTATGCTACATACGTGGCCAACACACGTGCTTATTTTTATCTATGTTTTGAGTTGGTATACGGTTTGACGGATCCGACCCCTCCCTGGACCATGCGCAAAGCGAGAGTTAAGTCAAGCACCAAATACACCGATACATTTTGACGTAAATTTTATTTGCTCGTGTAAAATATAATGTGTCCATTCAACAATAAATATTCCCAATTAGTCTACATTTAGACATAATCTCATTTGGAAACGAGTCGGGTCAACTGTAATTTAAACTTTATCACGACGCGTATTACACCGCCGCGACGCGCGGCGCTTAAAATAACTAGTTGAAATTAACAATCTTGATAGACTAGTGAAGTCCAGGGTTGTAAACGAATCAAGCATTCAGCGAACAATTCGTGAACCGTTTGACGGTAAGTTCGTTTATATTCATTCGTTTAATAAATGAACGATCACGAACAACAAAAATCCATTTGTTTAGTTAAACAAAAGAACATGAACAAAAGCTGCATTTATTCATTAATATTCATGAACATTAGATAATGTGTTGGTTAATGTTCGTTTGTGTTCGTTCATTTAAAAGTTATATTTTAGATAATTACGTTAAGTACTTGTTTATATTTGGTAGATATTACATAATGTTTGTGATTTAATTATAAAATCAATATATGATGGTTTGCATGTATTTTTTAGGAAATTACGTTTGTGTTCAATAATGTTCATCAATATTTGTGTGTTCGTTTGCTTTTGTTTATATTCGTGAATAGTTTATGAACAAATTCATTTTCTTAATGAATGAACACGAACACAAATTCTCGTTCGGTAAACATTTGTAAACAGTTCATGAACAAGTTATTTTTTAATAAACGAACACAAACAATGTTATGTTCGTGTTTGTTCGGTTCGTTTAGAGCCCTAATGGAGTCTATTAGTAGCTGTTTTGTAATTTATTTTTTAATAATTAAAATCTGAAATCACTAAATACCCCTTAAATAAACTAATTAATTCAACACCATTAAACCCATGGAATATTATTAAAACCAAATAGTATAACTAGGGAATGTTATACCTCGCAAGATGGTCGGGTCGGGTTGGGTTGGGTGTCAAGTCAGAATGGATTCGGGTTAGTATAGGTTTGAGTCAGAATATACTAATTTAAAAATGGGCTAGAATGAATTCGAGTCAGAATGGGTTTGAGTCAGGATGGGTCAGGTCAAAATGGGTTTAGACTAAAAAACCACATTGATTAATATTTCATACATAGATCAAGCCCAAGGCAATATAACTAAGTATTACTCTAATACATTAAGGTAAGGTTGTTCAAATCGCATAACGTTCACTCGAAATTCGCTCGAAAAATGCCCGTTCGAATTTTTGCTTGAAAAATACTTGTTCGAATTTTTGTTCGGTTGTAAACGAGCCGATCGGTTTGTAACCGAGTCAAGCACGAGCAAAGGTCCGCTCGATTCGGTTCAGTTCGGATCGAATTAATATGTACATATAGTTTATACGTAACACTCTAGTAGATTTGACCGATTTTATACAAATATATAATTATATTTATGCATGATTATCAATCAACCTAATAATGAATTCTACATTAAACATAAAAGTGAAATCCTAAGCCGTGAAGAGATATTTTTTTATCATCTCCCGCACTCATCGTCATCGTTATCTGCAATATGTTCTTCGCCTTATCAGATACAACCTTAACTTCATCGTCAACCAAAACGTATTGTCATTCATGAGAATATTATGCAATGAAATGTGGCTGATTTTTAAGGCATTAAACCTTATTCGATGTTGTATAAATCGTATGATACAAAAATTAGTTGGGTTGTATAAATTGTTCGCCGCTCGTTCGAAAATTTACCGCTAGAAAAATGCTCGTTCGATTTTCAGCTAAGTTGTAAACGAGCCGATCGGCTCGATTCGGTTTGAAAACGAGCCAAGCACGAGCAAAGGCCCGTTCAGTTCAGCTCGACTTGGCTCGTGAACAACCCTACCTTAAGGTATAACTAGACAAACACATTTAAAATTAAACTTTAAGAAAATAGTTATAAAATAAAAAAAACGATAAACCGCATGGTGATGATAGACGTGAGTTGTGCAATTATATTGTGGTCTTTTACCCTCATCATGCAGGTCTAGTTTATGACGTTCGGTTGCCGACCCGTTCATCTTATATGACCCGTAAACCGATCTTGACCCGTTCATAAATCCAACATGTTTATCGCTATCATGTAGATGTGAGACTATGTGTGGATTTTGGAGAAAAAATGAGGTAGAGAAAGATGGGTTATGAGAAAATCTAATCAATCCATCATGACTCAATCCTTGTTTTTTATCACCCATGTTGACCTGTTGATAACTTTTCTTAGTTTTAGATTTACCCAACTTGACCCTCTTAAAAATTTAACTTAACCTAATCTAACCCATTATTTCATTATTATTACCCAAATCAACCCAAATCAACCCAAATATACCCACTTGGGTCCAATTTGCCAGGTCTAAGGAATATATCCGTAAAATTTAAAATAGGGACCAAATCCAATATTTAACTCAAATCACAAGGACCACCCATCTAATTTACTCTTTATTTTACTAGATTATTATCCATTGTATTACACGAGTTACATATATAAAGTATTAAGTAGTTAGTAACAAAACTTATAAATTATAAAACAACATTTTATGATGAGATATGATTGAAGTAATTATTCGTAAGAATTTCAAAAAATAAAATGAATATATTATGTTTTAAAATATTTTTTTTTTGTTTTTTGAAAGTTCTTAAAACATTTTGTTTTGAAACAAATCATTTTAAAACTTATTCATAATAATTGATAATTTATGTTTCTGTTTATTTGTTTATTTAATTTTGAAACAAACCATTTATAATTTTGTTTTGAAAAAAAGTTTTTAGATATTTATAAACATTAATATTGTTTATTTGTTATTTAATTCTTTTAGTTAACGTACATGTATACATATTCATTTAATTGACATTCACATGCCTATATGTTACAAACTTATTCATAGTAAATGATAATTTATGTTTCTATTTATTTTAAAGAGTAAATCTTTACACGGATGATTTTTGTAGTTTGGTCAAAATTTTGGATTTGGTCCTTAAGTTGTTAAAATTTTCAAATATAATTCCTAATGTTATATTTATATTTCATTAATAATTTTTATTCTGTTAGTTTAGTTACTAATGTTAAGTTTTTTTAAAATTACTATTTTACCTGCAAAGATCATCAATGTACTTTACTTTTAATATAAATAATTTTTTTAAATGTCATTTTTAGAATATTCAAGTTTTTAAATGCCTCTCTAAAACTTTTGATTTTTAAATTTCTCTCTTAAAGAAATTTATTTTTCAAAGTTACTTTTAAAAAGTATTATCGTCTTTCTTAGAACCATTCAGTTTTTTAAATGTAATTTTTATAATTATTCATTTTCTAAATATTATTTTTAAAACTATTTATTTATTGAACGTTGTAAAAAAAGTACTAAAAATATCATTCGAAAATGAATTGTTTTTAAAAAAATATGTTTAAAAAAGTGATTATTTTTAAAAGATGCTTTAACAAATAAATTAAGAAAAAATCTTTAGAAAACCAAAAAGCTTTAACAACGTTTAAAATATTAAACGGCTTTAAGAGCAACATTTAGAACACGGACGGTTTAAACATGTTAAAAACAAACATTTTATAAAATATGTTATTATGAAAATATATTAATGTATTTAAAACGTATTTTATTATATAATAAACATATTATAATGAACAATAAAAATATTAAAATGAAAACACTTTGAGAAAACAAGAATATACAACTTTCTTTAATAATTTCAATACCATAGTTTAAAACCTAAATTAAATAGATGCTCGATGCGGGTAAAATGTCATTTTTTATAATTTTTAACATTATTAATTGTTAACTAACAGAATTTGAAACCATAGATGAAAAGAAAGAAATATTAGGGATTATTTAAACTTAAAGAAACAAATCTAAAATTTTAACTTAATATAAGGACCATACATGTAATTTACTGTATTTTAAATTCAATTTTTTTAATTAGCGTAACACACGGATAGTTAGGCTAATTATATAATATAAGAGAGAACAGAAAAATTAAATTTTAGAAAGTATAAAATTACGTCACATGTCACCCAAAAACCTACTTATAGCTAATTTAAACACCTTGGGTATAACTACATCCGACTACTCAAAATGAGAAGGTGGCCATGCGATATTTAGATGGAAAATGCAAAAAGTAATACCTTTTTCTAGCAAGTCATAATATGTTGTAACTTTTCTTTTGCCCAAGCTTTTTTATATACTAACAACAACATATTTTAAATAAATTTAAAAGATAACATGCATATTATAATATATAAATGTAAGGCCCCGTTCCCGGGACGCTTACAGCTGGGTTCTCATCGCACATAAAACGTATAATTACATTTGTGTTTTATAAATCGCAGCAGAAAACTAAAACAATCTTTCATTTCCATGTAAATGCTTTTGCAAGTTAATACAACATTCATTACAAAATAGTTTGTTCGCATTACAATGCAAAAACATTAATCAAAAGAATGACATCCCAAAAGAGCTGAGTAGTTTCACGGTGTGCCATCCTCAGCAAACATTACCTGCCAACTGGAAAACATATAAAAAGTCAGCGTTGCTGAGTGAGTTCTAGTTTTATAAATAAAACATACTTTACTTTACATTCGTTCGCGATCATACATCATACGTACATACAGATAATGTCAGTATTATTTTCATCATTCCGTTCATTAACTTTGCTCATTCAACGTGTTACATTATCGTTCACTTCTCTATCTAGATCCGGTCAGACTTTACCCTCTTCGTGGCACTCAGCAACGATTACTGAGGTCGAATGACCAAGATCCTATTCTGTACATTATTCCGATAATTCATACACGTTCATTCATACTTGGTTCTTTCATACAAAATCTTTCCTTCATTTATACTTTCGTTCCTTCGAGTCTGTTGCGACAACAGGGTCGCTCACCTCATTAACAATCCTAACGACTTCGCGCCATTCGAGTCTGTTGCAACCATAGAGTTGCTCACCCCACTTACCAATCTCAACAATAGCATGCGATTCGAGTCTCTTGCAACCATAAAGTGGCTCACCTCATGGCAACTACACAATAACGCGTTGTCCGAGTCTGTTGCAACCGTAGGGGTGCTCACCTCATAGCAATCTCAAGGATTGCATACCATCCGAGTCTGTTGCAACAACAGGGTTGCTCACCTCATTGCCATTCTCATCGATGGCACGCTATCCGAGTCTCTTGCAAAAATCGAGTTGCTCGCCTCATATATTGCTTGCAAGCCTTTCCTTCGTTCGTTCATCATTCAATAATACATGCATTCTTACTTTATGTTCCTCTTCATTATCTTTCACTTTACGTTACATAATACTTCATTCATTCATTAGCATGACACATAAGGCCACAAGAAAGATAACATACATCCTATTAAGGAACATATCATACACATTCATCATCATCATACAGGCAACATCATACATACATAACAAGCCCTAACATGCAATCATCATTGTCATGCCCAACATGCTCTCTAAGGCCCCAATCGTCATCTTACATGCTCTTACGGGAACCTTTACGTCAAAACTTACATCTGCACTTTTCCCCGAAAGTCAGAAGTCAAACTACACTTTCCTCTGGTGTGACAGCCCTACTCGGGCGTATGGACACCCTTCAGTCGCATGGCCTCCATGCGACTGAACATTATGCGAATGAACTAATACGGATGAACACCTATGGGAATGAACATCTAGTCGTGCGAATGGACAATGCGGATGGACCTCATGCGAATAGGATTAATGCGGATGAGCACTTATGCGACTGGACCTTCAGTCGCATGACCCCCATGCGACTGGCCCTTCAATCGTGCGAATGGACATTCAATCGTGCGAATGGACCCCAATCGCACCCTAATCGGCCGTATGGCCTCCATTCGGCCTCCAGTCGTTCGCCTAGCCCTAACTTATGCAGAATGCAGTTCATCCCGACTGCAGCCGAGGGTTTTCGGCCTCCAAACTCCTCTAAACCCATTTTAAGCCCAAATCGACCATCCTAAACCTTAGGGATGCATACCAAGACACCATTCAAGCACACACAAGTTCACAATCGAGCCACAAACGCATCATACATACACATACATATACACAAACGGGTCAACATACACACACTCAAAAACCCAATTTCAGATGTTTTCCAGCCCCAAAATCGTTTGAAAACAAGTAAAAGAGGGGTTCTAGAACTCACACAAACAAGCACAACGACAAGAGCTTCAATTTGGCTTGCTACACAATGATTTTGGCAACCCGAACTAACTCGAACCAACTTTTTCTCCTTTTTCTCTTCTTCTCTCTATGAAATATGAAATGTGGGGTGTGTGGGGAGAGTGGGCTGCCCTCTCCCTACTAATATCACCACATTTTCCAACTTTTTTTCGTTGGCGAGTTTGGTCCCTCGACTTTGAACTTTATTTTCTTTTCTTTCGTCACCGGCTTCAAAATAATAAATATTCGGGTGTTACAAGTCCACCCCCCTTAAATAGGTTTCATCCCCGAAACTTGTTATTCATCGAACAAACGTGGATAATGCTGTCTCATTTCTTCCTCAGTCTCCCACGTTGACTCGGATCCCTTCCTGTTCTTCCACTGCACACGCACAAGATGAACCACTTTATTTCGCAACCTCTTTTCTTTACGATCGATGATTGCCACTGGTTGCTCCACATAATTGAGCCTTTCATCTATTTCAATGTCCTCCAGTGGAACAATCATGTCTTCATCAGCTATACACTTTCTCATATGAGATACATGGAATGTCGGGTGAATCCCACTTAACTCATCTGGCAACTCCAATCTATAGGCCACCTCCCCTACTCGAGCAATGATTCGGAAATGGCCTATATATCTTGGGCTTAACTTGCCCCGCTTTCTGAATCTGATAATACCCTTCCAAGGTGAGATCTTCAGCATAACCTGGTCACCCACCTGGAACTCAATCGGCCTACGTCGTTTATCAGCATACGACTTCTGTCTGTCTTTGGCTGCCTTCATAAAGGCTTTGATCTTTTCAAGTTTCTCTGTCGTAGCCTCGATTACCTCAACGCTCCCCAATTCCTTCTGACCAATATCACCCCAACAAACGGGTGTTCTGCATCTCCTACCGTATAGCATCTCATATGGTGGCATACCAATGCTGGCATGATAGCTGTTGTTGTATGAGAATTCGGCTAACGGTAAGTGGTCGTCCCAACTTCCACCAAATCGATCACACATGCCCGGAGCATGTCTTCCAGTGTCTGAATGGTTCTTTCTGACTGACCATCGGTTTGGGGATGATAAGCCGTGCTAATATGTAACCTCGTCCCCATAACGTCGTGGAATTTCTTCCAAAATTTAGATGTAAACCGAGTGTCGTGATCAGACACAATAGACACCGGCACACCATGACGAGCTACAATTTCCTTGATGAACAGATCAGCCAACCTCTCAGATGAATACGTCTCGCGGATCAGTAGAAAGTGAGCGCTCTTCGTCAGACGATCAACTATCACCCATATGGCATCATACCCTTTCGGGGTACGCGGCAGCTTTGTAATGAAATCCATGGTGATGTGCTCCCACTTCCATTCCGGTATATCCAAAGGTTGGATCTTCCCATACGGCCTTGGTGCTCGGCATTCACCTGTAAGCAAGTAAGGCACTTACTCACATACTCCACCACGTCGCGCTTCATACCCGGCCACCAATAATCTTCCTTCATATCATGGTACATTTTCGTGGCACCAGGATGAATGGAGTATCGAGTCTTGTGAGCTTCATCCATTATCTTCACCCGTAGATCCCCAAAACGAGGAATCCACACACGACCGAATCGAGTTCTAACACCGAGTGTGTTTTCACCCAATTCCCCAACCAGACCTCTCATTCTTTCCGAATTAAGATGATCGTCTTTCAATGCCTCATCTTGAAACTTCTTAACTTGCTTCATCACATCAGAGGTCATGATTAATTGATAAGCTTTCACCCGAATATGTTCGGGCCTTTCCTTTCGGCTAAGGGCATCCGCCACCACATTAGATTTGCCTGGATGGTAATGGATCTCGCAATCATAATCCTTTATAAGTTCCAACCATCTCCTCTGCCTCATGTTCAGATCCTTTTGCTTGAAGAAGTACTTCAAGCTCTCATGGTTGGTGAATATGGTGCACTTCGTCCCGTAGAGATAGTGCCTCCAAATCTTTAGTGCAAAGACCACGGTTGCTAGCTCCAAGTCATGAGTGGGATAATTAACCTCATGGACTTTCAATTGTCGTGATGCATAGGCTATAACCTTCCCTCTCTGCATTAACACACATCCCAACCCTGAGTAGGAAGCATCAGAATAAACCACCAGATCTTCGCTTCCATCGGGTAATGACAGAACATGAGCTTGAGTCAGTCTTGCCTTCAGCTCTTCGAACGCCTTCTCTTGAGCTTGACCCCATACAAACTTCACATCCTTTCGGGTCAACTTAGTTAGTGGAGAAGCAATCTTAGAGAAGTCTTGGATGAATCTTCTATAGTAGCCCGCCAGCCCAAGAAACTACGGATCTCGGATGGCGTCTTTGGTGACCTCCATTGCATAACCGCCTCCACCTTCGCCGGGTCCACCATAATCCCGTCAGGATTCACCACATGACCCAAAAACTGAACTTCGCGCAACCAAAATGCGCACTTGGAGAATTTAGCATACAATTTCTCCCTTCTCAACGTCTCTAGAACCTCTCGAATGTGACCGGCATGCTCTACTTCGCTCCTTAAGTAAATCATGATATCATCAATAAACACAATCACTGATTTATCCAGCATCGGTCGACACACATGGTTCATCAAATCCATAAAAGCAACTGGCGCGTTGGTCAAACCAAAGGACATGACAAGAAACTCGTAATGACCATAGCGTGTGCGGAAAGCTGTTTTAGGGATATCTTGTTCCTTTACCTTCAACTGATGATAGCCAGACCGAAGATCTATTCTTGAAAACCAACTGGCACCCTGAAGCTGATCGAACAAATCATCTATTCTCGGTAAGGGGTATCGGTTCTTCACTGTCAACTTGTTCAGCTCGCGGTAGTCGATGCACATCCTCATACTACCGTCCTTCTTCTTTACAAACAGGACCGGAGCACCCCAAGGAGAGATACTCGGTCTAATGGACCCCTTATCAAGCAACTCTTGCAACTGTTCCATCAACTCTTTCATCTCCGTCGGAGCTAACCGATATGGTGCCTTGGCAACAGGTTGGGCACCCATTATTAGATCAATCTGAAATTCAATCTCTCTATCAGGTGGTACTCCTGGTAAATCTTCTGGGAATACGTCTGGAAAGTCACACACAACCGGTACATCAGACAGTTGTGGTGTTAGTGCATCTACATCCTTTACATAAGCCAAGTAGGCGCAACATCCACGCCTCATACAATTTCCCGCTACCGCCATTGAGATCACCTTCGGGATCGTCGTGACTCGATCACCATAAACCGTTACCAAACTTTCGTCAGGCGCTGTCAACCGAATCATCTTCTTGCGACACACAATGTTCGCCTCGAAGTCCGCCAACCAATCCATCCCAAGAACCAAATCAAAACCACCCAAGGTCATCACGAACGGTCTAACAGGAAACTTGTGACCTTCTAATTCCACCTCACAGTTTTCTATCATCTCCGAAATCCTAGTAGACTTACCTATGGTAGTTTCTACATCAAAGGGCGCATCAACACGTCTACTACTAACAGACAGCTTAGCACAAAAAGCAGCAGAAATAAAACTCCTACTAGCACCAGAATCAAATAGCACAGAAGCTAAAGTTTGGTTCACCAGAAACGTACCGGAAACGACATCAGGGTCTGTCCTAGCTTCCTCTTGTGTCATGGTAAATGCCCTGGCGCTCGCCCTCGGTCCTTCACCTCCAGTTCTCTTCATCCCAGTTGTCTCAGCCCTCGACTTCTAACAATCCTTACTTACGTGACCCTCTTCACCACAGTTATAGCACCGGACTAAACGACAGTCCCTTGCCAGGTGCCCCGCCTTCCCACATTTGAAGCATAAGTTTGACCCAAACATACATTCCCCGCCGTGGTCCCTTCCACACTTGCCACACCTTTTCGACCCCGCACTTGATGTGACCACACGACGATCATCCGCTCGTGCCTTCTTATTACCCGTCGAGGCATCACCCCGACCAAACCTCTTCCCCCGCCAGTTTTGATCACCACCGCTCTTCTTGCCACCCTCAGTCACCACCATTGTTCTCTCATCGTACAATCTCCCTGCCAAATCCACCGCCGACCTAAACGTACTCGGCGGGCAGCTATCATGTGCCTGCGAATATCCGCTGGCAAACCCTGAATATACCTTTTAATCTTTCGTGACAAGGGTGTCACCTGATCCGGCACCAGACGTGCCATCTCGTTGAATTTAGTGGTGTACTGCTGGTGCGTCATAGTTCCCACCTCCAGTTGCAAGAACTCCCTTTCGACCTTGTCCATTTCCCGATGAGGACAAAATTCCTCAATCACCAACCTTCTCAGCTCAGGCCATTTCATTTTCCCAATGGCCCTACTACCCTCAGCTTGGACAATGTTGTCCCACCAGCACAGAGCTGAATCCACAAAAGAGTGGGTAGCAAACTTCACCTTTTGATCCTCTCGGCACTCACTGATATCGAGAACAGCTTCCATTTCCCTCACCCACCGGTGAGCAGCTGCAGCTGTGCCGTTTCCATCAAAAGTAGGGGGCTTGCATCTCATAAAAGCCCCATAATTACATCCTCGTGCCGTCTCCGGCGCAGGCTCTTCTTCTTCCTCTTCGTCATTAGATAGAACCGTTTTCGGCTCTGGTTGTTCCCGTTCTCCGAGGATCTATTTCTTTCTTTTCTTTCCCCTTCTCGTACAGCCTTAATAACTTCAATCACCACAGACGGTAAGATTGTCTGCATGACCTGATAGACTTCTTCTACAACAGCCTCCTTTACTGAGGCTCTCAGATTGGCGCTTTCGTCGCCACCCTCCGGATGAGGGGTCTCTGGTTCTTCGTGAACCACCCTCTCAACTCTGGGTCTCCCTCTTTTAGGTCGTGGTTCAGCACCGTGACCTCCACCCCGTGAAGCTTTCGAAGATCTACCTCCGGCCATCACACGCACACTGAAAGATTCAAACACCAACACAGTCATTCAAGGGAACAACTTAGTTTATGTTAAGTATAGTAAGTCCCTAATTACAGTGGCCAGTTGTGATTAGCCACTTACTTTACTCTTCACACCCCAAGCATTACCTGTCCTGACTACATCAGTATTTAAATCCACATACAACACATAACACATACCATGCGCACATAAAACCGGTTAACTTTACAAAAATACCTTATGGCACGTAGCTACTCAGATGGGCATCCCATTCCCTTTCCGTCCCATTCTCAGTTTAAGATTAGGTTTATTTTGAAAATTTACCCCTTTCTTAAACTTTGGCTATGATACCAACTTGTAGGCCCCGTTCCCGGGACGCTTACAGCTGGGTTCTCATCGCACATAAAACATATAATTACATTTGTGTTTCATAAATCGCAGCACAAAACTAAAACAATCTTTCATTTCCATGTAAATGCTTTTGCAAGTTAATACAACATTCATTACAAAATAGCTTGTTCGCATTACAATGCAAAAACATTAATCAAAAGAATGCCATCCCAAAAGAGCTGAGTAGTTTCACGGTGTGCCATCCTCAGCAAACATTACTTGCCAACTGGAAAACATATAAAAAGTCAGCGTTGCTGAGTGAGTTCTAGTTTTATAAATAAAACATAGTTTACTTTACATTCGTTCGCGATCATACATCATACATACATACAGATAATGTCAGTATTATTTTCATCATTTCGTTCATTAACTTTGCTCATTTAACGTGTTACATTATCGTTCACTTCTCTATCTAGATCCGGTCAGACTTTACCCTCTTCGTGGCACTCAGCAACGATTACTGAGGTCGAATGACCAAGATCCTATTCTGTACATTATTCCGATAATTCATACACGTTTATTCATACTTGGTTCTTTCATACAAAATCTTTCCTTCATTTATACTTTCGTTCCTTCGAGTCTGTTGCGACAACAGGGTCGCTCACCTCATTAACAATCCCAACGACTTCGCGCCATTCGAGTCTGTTGCAACCATAGAGTTGCTCACCCCACTTGCCAATCTCAACAATAGCATGCGATTCGAGTCTCTTGCAACCATAAAGTGGCTCACCTCATGGCAACTACACAATGACGCGTTGTCCGAGTCTGTTGCAACCGTAGGGGTGCTCACCTCATAGCAATCTCAAGGATTGCATACCATCCGAGTCTGTTGCAACAACAGGGTTGCTCACCTCATTGCCATTCTCATCGATGGCACGCTATCCGAGTCTCTTGCAACAATCGAGTTGCTCGCCTCATATATGTGCTTGCAAGCCTTTCCTTCGTTCGTTCATCATTCAATAATACATGCATTCTTACTTTATGTTCCTCTTTCATTATCTTTCACTTTAAGTTACATAATACTTCATTCATTCATTAGCATGACATATAAGGCCACAAGAAAGATAACATACATCCTATTAAGGAACATATCATACACATTCATCATCATCATACAAGGCAACATCATACATACATAACAAGCCCTAACATGCAACATCATCATTGTCATGCCCAACATGCTCTCTAAGGCCCCAATCGTCATCTTACATGCTCTTACGGGAACCTTTACGTCAAAACTTACATCTGCACTTTTCCCCGAAAGTCAGAAGTCAAACTACACTTTCCTCGGGTGTGACAGCCCTACTCGGGCGTATGGACACCCTTCAGTCGCATGGCCTCCATGCGACTGAACATTATGCGAATGAACTAATACGGATGAACACCTATGGGAATGAACATCCAGTCGTGCGAATGGACAATGCGGATGGACCTCATGCAAATAGGATTAATGCGGATGAGCACTTATGCGACTGGACCTTCAGTCGCATGACCCCCATGCGACTGGCCCTTCAATCGTGCGAATGGACATTCAGTCGTGCGAATGGACCCCAATCGCACCCTAATCGGCCGTATGGCCTCCATTCGGCCTCCAGTCGGTCGCCTAGCCCTAACTTATGCAGAATGCAGTTCATCCCGATTGCAGCCGAGGGTTTTCGGCCTCCAAACTCCTCTAAACCCATTTTAAGCCCAAATCGACCATCTTAAACCTTAGGGATGCATACCATGACACCATTCAAGCACACACAAGTTCACAATCGAGCCACAAACGCATCATACATACACATACACATACACAAACAGGTCAACATACACACACTCAAAAACCCAATTTCAGATGTTTTCCAGCCCCAAAATCGTTTGAAAACAAGTAAAAGAGGGGTTCTAGAACTCACACAAACAAGCACAACGACAAGAGCTTCGATTTGGCTTGCTACACGATGATTTTGGCGACCCAAACTAACTCGAACCAACTCTTTCTCCTTTTCTCTTCTTCTCTCTATGAAATCTGAAATGTGGGGTGTGTGGGGAGAGTGGGCTGCCCTCTCCCTACTAATATCACCACATTTCCCAACTTTTCTTCGTTGGCGAGTTTGGTCCCTCGACTTTGAACTTTATTTTCTTTTCTTTCGTCACCAGCTTCAAAATAATAAATATCCGGGTGTTACAATAATATTCTTTTTGATCGGTTACTACATTAGTTGTGTTATTATAAAAATTACTTTTTGTAACTTAAATAAATTATAAGATATATGTAAATTGAATTGTATGTTTGGACCAGTTGTTAAGTCAAACCATTCTTAGTTGCTACGTGCAGGTTTAAAACCCTCCCATGTCGGTTTTTTATATATAACTGGTTAAATCTGAGCACGCATGTGCGCATGTGGCTAAGATAATCCATGAGAGCCGTATATACATCACTAACCAAACAATAGGCTTAGAATCGATTTACAGTTACGACTGCAGACCACAGTGGGTTGCTATGCCACGGTAACTGATAATTTTTTCAAATACAATCATAGCCAAACAGGTAATAATAATTATTAGCACTATACAAGGCTCAAAACCGCTATCTGGGTATGGCTGCATCCTATAAACGGCTGCCAAGCCATGACAACAACACAGGTTTGCATTATTATAGCCACAGAAACAGAAATTGTTTAAAAATACCCAAACATAGGTAGTCTCTGATGAGCGACAACTTATCATCATCGACATCTATACCATGCACAAGAAAATAGTAAACCAAAATAGGTCCCAGATGTGGCAAAACCTCACCATCATCGACACAACACAAACCAACCGGACCACCATCACCATCATCTCACCGACAGTATTAAGATACAAGAATCAATCTCAAATGGGGCAAAATCGACCCAATTACCTTCACCACCATCGTCAACGCCAACATTAACATCAAGCTGATGACGAGGGAAAGCCACCGCCAGCGACAAGACTAAGGGGAGGTTGGGAAGGCAAGACATGCACCGGCTGGAGAAGTACAACCGGGAAGTGACTTCGACAACTATAGGGCAACCAAATTTGGAAACCCTAAAGGGTGACCAATGCGCGCCATTTGATAGGATTCCCATCAGACACCATCGAAACCCTAGTGGCCACTGGACGGTTCTAGCAGCACCACGACCATCGCCACAATCGCGAACATCAATGATACTTTAATGTCAAGACGACGACCCAACCACAGGCCTGCAAACGGCGGCCACCGTAGCCAAAAGACCCAAATCAAAACCCGAAACTGTAACATCCGCCATTTTCAAGTTATTAACTTGAACCCGAACTTATTTTGAATTTTTATTATTAAATTATGTAATAACTTTAATAGATCTAATACATCAAATATGTAATCAACTTGTAATAACCTATTGTTTTGTAAATATTTTTTTCATAAAGTTATAAAGTCTTATTAATCATTTTATAACTTAATAAATTCTAATAAATTAATCATTTTAACAATTAGATTTATATTTATAATATTTTATAATTAAATAAATGAAATAATCATTTATAATTTAGGTTTTATAAAGTATAGGCTTGGGAGTGTAATTATTGAAACTTTGTTTTTAATAGTTTTGGCATAAAATAATAACAATATGAAACATGAGGGACCAAAGTTTAACTTGGTTTATAACCAAGCCCTCTCCATGTTTTCTCGGTCACCCTCCTCGGTGTCCGGCCAAAAGACCGGCAACCTCCGGCAACTCCCAAACCGCAACATTTTACAAAGTAAATCCAATCAAATTGGTCTTCCCCTTCTTCGAACTCTTGAACACCATTAATTGGAATCAAGCAACGTTCTAACATTCCCAAATCTGAAACCAAAGTCTTTCATTAAAACCAAACGGTTTCACATGAAACTGGAGCAATTAAGCCAAATTATTAACATGTAACGCATTCGTGATCATTGAAGACATGGTAATCAAATCAATTGAAACTTGTAACTGCACGATTATATCAATTTGAAATCAAAACATCCGAAAACTTTGAGCCACTATCTGTAACCCGCTGGAATTGAACCATACCAAATTCAACCTACATAACACAGGGAAAACATTCCTTTTTATTCTTTTAAACTTGTTGTGCATTCAATTTCTTATATAGAACATGAAATCGTTGTGCTTGAACACCATAATTATTCGCACCTGCAACATAGCCGATGTCCATCCTCTGAGTTTCTTTACTTGAAATTGATAGAGGGTGATCGATCTTGAACATCATAAGAAGCTCTCTAAACGTTTAATTGAATCACAACACCACGAATCATCCAAATCTAAACCTACAACAGTCGCTACCCTGTTCATCGTATTCACCGATTTCTTCTTCAAATCCAGGTAATTAGATCTATACATAATCTCGGTTTTACTTGGCAAATCAAAGCCCTAACTTTAATTCCGTTAACAACTTCGAATTCATGGTCAATTTGATGCAAATTGATACTAGGGTTCTTATGAATCGGGGTTTTTGAAACTAATGCTTTTTTAAACATTGTAATGGGACTTTTAACCAGATCTGGCTGTAGCTCAACTGGTAATTGGCGTGGATGTAACCGAGAGGTCCCGGGTTCGAACCGGACCTCTAACATCTTTTGTTTTTAATTAGTTTTTTTTTCACATTTTATAATTTAGAAAAGTGTTATTATATTACCAAATCAAAATAAAATTATTTTGTTAACTAAAAACAATCTAGAAATTATTAAGTTAATTTTTAAGAATTTTGAAACTTATAATTCTTAATTTTAAGAATAAAAATACTATAAAAACAATATTAAGTCTTTTATATGTTATAAATATATTATAACCCAACTTGAATTATTCCAAACGTATAATTAAACCTACATGTTATAAATACTTTGAATAATAAACTACATAAATGATTATTTAATAATTATTTAATATTATTATCTAATCATTTAACTATGTTATATCATATTAGTTAATAAATTGATTCCTTAACTTTTATTTAAACTCTTGAAATTGATAAAACAGTATAATGTATCTATTATTTTTCTTTCTTATTTTAAGGTTTTGGATATTGTAATACTTTTATAAAAATCATTTAAAGGTTTAAAAACTTTATAAAATGATTTAAATCTACAAGTCATTTAAATATGCATTCAATTATCTTTAAAAAATTAATTAATTATTTCTTTTTACACCTCGTATTTACTCTTTATTAAATTAATAAATTAAATCATTGAATCATTCACTATCATTCTTGGTCTTAATTGATTTATATTTTTTATTAAACAAAAAAACGATTCATTATTTCATTTAACTATTTAAACCCCCAAATTTCCAATTGAAACCCTAGTTCACATTTATTCGTTAATCTTACCTTTAAACTTAACCTTGCACTTAACCTTGGAATATATATACGTTAGGTATCTTGTAAAAAGAAATCGTTGGAGTCTCGTTTAATCTCTTATCATCATTCTTATACTTATTTTCCATATGAGTATTTTTATATCCTGTTATCATATTTTCACACTTTGGGGTGAAACATGTTATCTTATAATCGTTGCACTTGTAAAACGTTTGATTCTTGTAAAGTTATGGCAATTCACTTGTATGTTGTGGTTAGTTGATATTGGTAATTACCATGTAATGTCGATTATATGTACAATCATTAATTATTGCTAGCCTGGCGACGTCATAGATCTATGGGCCTGACAAGCCTGCTTGGTTAATCCAAGTACACTTAGCTAATTGTATAAACTTGTAAACGTTGAGACTTGTAAAACTGTCAAGGTTTGATTGTGTATTCTGTCTTACATCCCCAGTTACTTTGCTCTCTAACTTATAACATGAATTGCCATCTTTTATATACTTATATATTAAAAACTATAAAAATCTCACCACCTTTCAAAGTTGACCCTTTATTTTTAACATGTTTCAGGTTTGACACTTGAAGATCTCTTCATACTTATATAGGACTTGGACTTAGTTAATTGAAAGTCTTATGTTGTTGTGTATATTTTGTTTGTGTTGTATCTATTTAATTGTCTTGTAATGTTCAATAAAAATAATATTTAATATTATTACAACTTATTTAGTTTCATGTGCTATGAATAATCGTTTCACATTCGTCCGCCCCGATGATTCCGCCGTCGGTCAGGGTGTGACAGAAACAATCAGGGCTAGAACAGAGCAGATGCACGCCGCCGCCACCAAAATCACCGGACATTGGCAACCAACAAAGGGCCGGAGACCTGTGGACAACGATCTTACGCCATCTGTTACGGTGACCACCAGAGCGGCGGCCAACTACCACCGGTTTAGAAACTAAGTGAACAGTTGTTTCTATACTTTATTGTATTTATTAATGTTTAAAAAAACACATCGGGTCAAATATAATACGTTTCATTTGACGTATGAAAATGTTTCGATGTAAATTTAGTTAAAAAATAAGTAGCTTATGATTGTATATATACTTTATCATATCATATATGGCACCGCTGCATGTACATTTGTATTTAGGTTTTGAGTTGATTTACGTTTCGACATAAACATATTTAAAGAAAAAAAGTCAAATTAAATATAATATAAATTCAAATGTATAAATTTGAGTTATTTTACGTTTCGACGTAAATTTAGTTCGGAAACAAGTCTGATCGATTGTAGTCTATATTTTATCATGCCACATAAGATGTCGACGCAACGCACGGCATGTAAAAACTAGTTTTTTTATTGTATCAATGGTTAATGACACTTAACATACAACATATTTATAAAAACTAATGTTTCTAAAATGTGGCACAAGAGTTTTCAACCTATTCTAAAAGGTTTATTTCCATTAATGAAGTGTTTTCGTACATTTATTAATTTATTAGATGAAAGAAAACGTTGAGTTTAATCAACAATTTGATACACCTTCATATATTGATTAACAGATGGTTGCCTCTACGTTTTTGAGTAAGCATTTATATATTAGGTGGGCTGTGGAGACAGAGTGTAAAGAAATTCATGCATGTGAGGGTCATGCATGATTTATTAAGTTAATGGTCAATTTTCAAATAATATCATGCTATGTAGATCTTGCGATTATTATTTATTCATTTAGTCTCTGGAGCTGAATTTTCTTTAATTTAAAGTTTTAGTTTTAAACTAGTATTAAGCCTTTTATGTTACAACGGCTGGCGTAAAATCTAGCCAATTACCACCAATGACACACTACCATCGGTGACCATAAAAAAGCATGTATTAAATTTTTATTTACTAAAAAACCAAAAGTATGCGTAAAAACATTGAACCACGTATACGAAATAAAACATATAAAACAATAAGTATGTTGATCTAGAATCAGCGTGTTGCGAGTGGGTAGTTAAACCGGGACAAACAATGGTAAAAAAGTTGTACAACATATGCACACTATAGTGTGTTAACATATACAATTTAGACCAAAACATAAAACAAAAAAATTATAAAATATAAAAAGTATAGGGACTAAAGTTAAAAGTAAAAAAAATTGATGCTAAACTACAAATATGTAAAAGTAATTTAGATAAAATAAAAAAGTTTAAAATTAGAAAAAAAACAAAAGATAAGTACAATTCACTAAACACATGTTACAACTCATAATAGATATCAAACTTATCTACCTTCTACATAGTCTAATAAAAAAGATAGACTATCACGACACGTGACAGCATCACAATTATTCTCATCAAAATTTCCATGTCCCTCTTTTACTAAATAACTACCTTAATTACTAAACAAATTAAGAAAGAAATCTATTTATTAATATTATTTCTAAATATTTTTTTGTAAAATAATATTTTTTCTAAACCATAAAACTTTTTTAAAAATACAAAATATTTAAAATTAGTATTTTTAAACAGTCATTTTTTAAAAAAGATCAAATTTGAGAGTTATAATAGGAAAAATTTTAATAATGACATTTTTATACGTTTTGTTGTACAACAAAAAGTTTATTTTTTTGAAAAAAATTATTTTAAGAAAAAAAGATTAATATTACTGTTTTATTATATATTAGAATTAAAATATCATTTTATAATTAATAAATTTTATATATTAATGTTTTATTTATTTAACACGTATAATACATAAATTTATTAAATTTACTTAGTATATATAAATGTGAAAGGACAAAACCTGTCAAGTGGGCTCAAAAGAAAATGACTATTTTTGGAATTTGGTTATGACGAGAGTATAATCATTAAAGCCCAAGGTAAAACCTCTTGTAGAAACATAGTTGATTATTAGTAATACTAGTATAAAGACTCGCGCGTTGAAGTGGGAAACGTAAATTCGTGTCAAGTAGCAATAATGACACACAACCGCGAGTAACCAACTATACCAAAAAAGCTTGTATTAAAATAGAAATAAAAAATAAAAAAATATAATTTGAATAAAGAGTAAACATAAAAGCATTGAACCGTGTAGGCGAAACATAAAACACAATAAGTCTATCTAGGACCAGTATGTTGCGATAATGTCGTTGAACGGGAAAAAATGAGTTTAAAAGCGTCAAACCACAAATACACGCTGCGATGTGTTAACTCACAAATTTTATACCAAAATGTAAAATGAAAATTTTGTAAAAATATAAAAAGTATGGGACACCAAAGTTGAAAGTAAAAACATATTAAGATTAAATTGTAAAATATGTAAAAGTAATTGGTTAAAATAAAAAAATTTAAAGATTAAAAAAAGAAAAAAATAGACAAAAGGTGGGTACAACCCAACTAAGCATAATATACAACTCATAATGCAGTACTAACTTAGTAATCTATCAATACTAATAAAAGAATAATTTTTGTCACTTGTCATTTTTAAGCCATCTTTTTGCCACTTGTCAAATTTTTACATATTTACACATTAATTTTCCCTCCAAAGTATATTATAATAATTTAAATACTAATACAAGTTTCTTTCTCTTATAAAAATTTAATTCTATTAATTGCTATATTCTTTTTCTTATCTAGATTTTTTGAAATCAAACTCTATTTTTAAAAATATATATATTTTATTATAGAAGTTAAAATTTACAACTTTTAATTAAAATATAAATAATAATAAAAATTATATAATATAAAATTTTCTAAAACACTAAACCTTTTCTAAGCAAATATTTTAAAACATTTTATTTTTAAAAAATTATAAAGGTGAAAATTTTAAAAACAGTCTTATTAAAAAATCAAAATAATTACAAAGTATAGTTTAAAAAACAAGATTTTGATAAAAAAAGTAATTATTTAATTAAAAACAATCTTAAAATGAATGTCTAAAAATGAATCTATTTAGATAGAAAGTTGTAAATAGTATAGTTGTTTTATTTCTTGAACTATTACGTATATATAATTTTTAATTATATTCAATATTACATATTAAATCTAACTCTTCATATTTTTACTAACTATAATCCGTTTAATTAGTGAGTTTTTACCCTATATATCTATTCATAAAAAACTAAAATAAACATGAAACAATTGTAAGTCTTATCATACTAATTTTCTCATTTCTCTATATTAATAATAATTATAATGAATACTAATAATTTTACTCATACCATTTCCAAATTAAAAAATATATATAATTTAATAAATAAAAAATCTATTTTTTATTAAAACACATTTTTTAAAAATAATTTTTTTATAAAATACATAATACAAAGAACTTTTCCTTTAATTATCATTTTTCTTAAAATAAAATATTTAAAAAATCACAATTTTTTTATAAAACAAAGTTCACGAAAAATACTTTATTATTTATTTACTTAAAGTGGCTATTTATATGTAATTATAATCATACTTTATCTTCAAGCATGATTTTATAATCCATAAATTTTGATTACTAAATATTTAATATTTTATTTATTCATTACGTGTAATACACGAGAACTAACCTTAGTTAGTATATAGTAAACTAATATCAAGCCTCCCGTGTTGCAATCGAATGTATAAAACCATGGCAAGTGGAAACAATGGCACACCACTCAGTCCACTAACACCAAGAAATCTCGTATAAAAAAATGAAAAATTAAAAAAGTAAAACCGAATGCAAAGTAGACATAACAACATTGAGCCATGCATGAGAAATGTAAAAAATATAAAAAATAAGTCAGTCTATCTACTACCAGCGCTTTGCGATGAAGCCATTAAATGGGGAAAAAAGAAGTGTTAAAACGTTGAACCACACACACATGCTACGGTGTGTTAATTCGTAAAATTTAGACCGAAACGTAAAATGAAAATTTTATAAAATATGAAAAGTATAGGGGAACAAAGTTATAATTAAAAAATATTATGACTAAATTGTAAAAAATGTAAAAGTATTAGAAAAATACAAAAAAAATTAAAGATTAAAAGATAAAAGACAAGATGCGTACAACCCATAAAAACATATTACACAACTAATTATGCATATTAAAGGGAATTTTGTTATAATGAGAATATAATCATTAAAGTATAAGATAAAACCTTTATGCACAAATATAATTGGTAATTCGTTATATTAGAATTTATTTTTCTAATTAGTTTTCTTTTATATATAAACTAGTTTTCTATTCACAGAAAAACTTTTTTAGCTTTTGAAAATTTTGATTTTTTTAAAAGTTATATCTTGTTATTTTAGTTGTTCATAATGTCTAGAGTATTCTCTAAAAAAATTAAAATTGACATGCTTTTTTCTACAACATTGTTTATGTTACGTGGTTATACTAAAATTTTCAATTAGATATTTTATTAGTAAAAGAAGGTCCAATTGTAATGAGGCCTAAAGCAAAATAAACTTTCTAGATCGTTTTAAATTTTATTGTCATAAACATCGTTTTTTATCCGGGATTGATTAATTAAATAAGAAAGTTACAAAGCAGAAGTTTAATAATTCACTAGACAACTAATAAGGGAATTAACTAAATACTAATAAACTAAATCTCTGTTGGGTTCAATAAAATGAAAATCTGGAACTGAAAATCTCATTGTATAAATTTAAAGACCAAATTGATGACAACAAAAAAAACAATACAAGACAAAATCAACATAACAAAATCAACATCAAGACAAAGGAAAAAAAATCAAAACGAGGGCTCATTATGTAATATTTCCTAGTTTCCTATAAATAGAAACCCACTAGTGCAAATGTTAGTGTGTGTTTCTTATAATGTGAATCACATCCAAGGAGTCCTTTGGGTGGATTTGATCTTCATTTTTCATGCATGGTTATCATTGTAATTTATTCATCAACGTCAATGAAATCATATCAGTTTACATTATCTATTTCTTTGTTCTTTGATTCATACCCATACACCTATCTTAGTTTTAATTTCTAGGTCATGAACATGATTAATACTAAGATCCAAGCTCAATGAATCTAAAATATAGATTCATCAAAATAGTATCAGGGCTGATGGTTATTGGATTCATCTAGTTTTCAAATCTGATTTCAACTTTAATAATGTCAAGAACAATTAATACAACAACAAAAATGAAGAACAAAATCTGTATTATTTAAAAACCATCTATTCATCACAAAAATCAAAAGAAAAACAAACAAATCTGTTCAAATTGGTATGAACTAAAGATGATTCATCAGTTTATTGGTCATCTACTAAAGATGATCATCTACTCAATAATTGATACAATTGAAAAAGATAAAGTATCAAAACAAAAGGAAGATTAGAAATTCGAGCTTATGTTCATGGAACATCAACAAAATATGATGGGTTTCAAGCATATCAATGTTAAAATCATAATAATGATTCATAATCGATGATGGTTCATCATTGATTTATATTTTTCATTAAGATAGTAACTGATTCGTTTAATAAAACTTAATTTGGCATTACTCGATAACAAGCAAAACCATATTCACATTTGTTAGACAAAGATTATTGTGATTACATCATGTTCAAACAAAAGAAATGCTTATGAATGATTCGAGATTAATGTGGTTGATGACATGATAAATATGCTGATGTAACACATTAAATACGGATGACTTGTTTGTATGAATCAATAACAGCGGATGCTACAAGTATCATGACAAATACGGCTAATATAATGAGAAATACAGATATACTTCTCATAAACAAATGCGGCAGCTTCATTGTACTAATACGGATTCATTGCATGCAAACACGAATACTTTTCATACAACTACGGATGCCTTGTATACCAATGTGGATGGTGTAAACTAATGCAGTTGCATTGAATTAGACATGTGTAACCAATACGACTCTCATTACACTAATGTGGTTTATTCACCAAACAAATGCTAATAAGTTACTCACCTGATGCAGCTAAGTTAACTTATAATGCAGCTCATCCAACAATAAATGCAAGCAACAAGCATGTCAATTTTACGCATTCAACAAAAAAAACAAGAATATAAATCAACTTTAGCCATAAAACCATTACGTTAACCTGGGATTTGTATAACTGTAAAAAACTCTTACTAAAGTTCATGATGCTAACAGCTTTAAAAAGTATATATAATTATATAATTTTCTATAGTTTACTTAAAGGCTAAAAAGCTTTAAAAAATGATTGTGAGTGACCGGGTTCAAACCGGGACCTCAAGGATATGTGCACATGTTGTTAACCAATAAGCAAGGGTGCCTAAGCCTTATAGAAATTGATTCCCATATTTTACAAACACAAAGCAAATGAAAACCCTCAAATCACATAAACCCTAGAATCAACCTCGATCAAATTGAGCATCCAAACAAATCTGACAATGTTGCTAATCATAGGGCTTTTGTTCCCCATGTAAAAATGAGTAGATGGGTATGCTAAACTTACTTGATTTTGTTCGAGAATGGTGAGGAAGAGATGGAACAATCGCGGCCAAGCTTGGATTCGTTTGATATGTAAATGGTGACGATATCCAAATTAACTTTGTGTGAAACTTTAGAGAGTAATTTAGACTAGAAACCCCTTATCAATTGAAGTTCAAAATGCCCGGATGGTGATGAACCCTGGTTGCAGGTCGCAATGAAAGTGAGAATCGTTTGGGATGTTTAGGAGTGATTCAAATGAAATTAAGATTGTTAAAAGTTTAGGAATAGTTAAACGTTCGATTAAGTTACAATTAATTGATTATTATTGAATTTTGATGGTCGAACGGTTCGGTGATTGAAGACAACGATTATTCGAGTTGTTTCTTTAATGAAACAACCGTTTCGATCGAATTGATAGTGATTACAGGTTCGATTCATGTTCACATTCGAAAGGGAATGGTTTAATTGCAACAAAATCAAACGACTTAGGCGTTGGGATGTCGCCGCAGTATGGCCAGAGATTGGCCGCCGGAATCACGGGGAAAAAAGAGGGGAGGGGGTTTGAGATTTAGAATTTTACACATTTACTCCTTGCGGTTTTAACTTGTATCATTTTATGCAGAAACTTTTATTTTAAGTTCCTAAATTGACATAAATGCCTCCTTAACTTAATTAAGCTTTAAGTTTCAAAAAATTTTATAATTTACTAATTATTTAACTTTTATAACTACTACTATTATTATTATTATTATTATTATTATTATTATTATCATTGTTATTATCATTAATAAATTGAGTTTCTAACTTTTAAATTTAACGAATTAAAGTACATAAAAGAACACAAGCATAAATAAGACCTTAAAGTTTTATAAATAACAGAAACGGTCCTTACAAAAATATAATGACATTAATTTTAGATAACAAAAACACGAAAGGTTATAATAAAATGATTTATAAATTTTGAATTGGTTTGGTTGCTAGATTAATTTTTGAATATCATACGAATTTAAATCAGAAATCATTTATGTTGTTTGGACAAGATAAAATTTTTTGAAGTTAGAATTGCTTAATTTCTAACGTGTTAAATATATAACACTATTAACTTTAGAAAGTTATTCAAAGTTGACTTATGAAAGTATTTCACAGTCTTTGTTGTAATGCTGCTAATCTTCGTCTGAGATGAAGACCCTAGTTGCCTTTGTTGACCACTTGTACTGTACATGATGATGATGATGTTTAAAACTCACACTATTTAAGTACTTTCTTTTAAAACAACAACTAATTGGTAATAAATTTCTCAAAAATATATTTTTTTAAAAACTCAACAAATATTTTAAAAATAAAAAGACAGAAATATTTATCGCTACATTTAGATTTAACAAAAATTAAGTACATGGACTGAAAAAGAAAAAGAAATAGAAGATGGGAACCATATCTATAAGTTTTAAAGAATAAGAATTAAATCCAATACTTAAATAAAACATGGACTGATCTTGAAATTTACTCACTAATAATATTAGAAGGGTGCCCGCGTAATACGACGGGTGACATTTTACATCCGTCACTTGTTTATAATATTTTGTTATTGTTATAGTATTTTTATAAAAGTCTATTACGTATTTCTAAGCTAAATTTTTAAATACCAAATAAATGGGTTAAGTATGACTATTTGTACATTTATACATTAAAAATTTTATAAATATTATATATTAAATATATAGCTGAAATTTTAAACAAATAAAGTTTTTTTTATTTATTTATGGATAGATAATGAAAATTTTTATATAAATGTTAGTAAGTATAAGGTTATTATATAACTAACTGTAAGAGGTAATATGCAAATAATGTTATAATACTATTTTACCTTTAAAATTGATTCCATCTTACACATTGAATTAAATATGTTTTTTAGTTTTATGATATTAAAAATACTCCTATTATATGCTTTATATATAATATAGATTAGAATGATAAATTTTCTAAAATGCTAACATCCTAATATCTTGATTTACCATCTTTCACACATTCCCATGGCCCCATCACTAGAAAACAACAAAAACAAAAAAGGCTAAGCCAAAATTTACACAGGAATAAAAAGAATAATATGAGTCGACGTTACATGAATGAATAAAATACAATGATTCTATTATACAGTGTAAGTAATGATTAAAAAACAAGCCATGGAATAAGAAAGTACTCATTGAGTTGGTAACAATAACGATATTCAAGTAATAGTATACTATGTGTGCGTATAAGGCAAATATTCTTCACTTGCTCATGAGAAAGTAAAACATCTTCATTTGCAAAATTAGAGCATTCATAGCTCATTCCTCACGTATATATAACTAAGTGTTTTATATTATAAAAGATGGTTATAAGTGAATGTAAATAAAATAGGTAGAAAATTTATAGAAATTGTATCGCGTCTCTCTATATTTGGGGAAACACCGTATAACCCTTTATAATTTTTTTAATATTTTTAAAAGTGGTTGTGAGTGGTTGAGAGAGAAAACATAATGCTAAATGTATGAAAAATATTATTTAATTGAAAATAAAAAAGAAAAAATAATGATGTTTAATGTAATTATAATGATGAAAATAGATTGTGAATGCTCTTAGAAAGGCATAAATGGCCGTACAAATATTGTCATGAAGAAGTGTCTTAGTATGCCTTTGTAAATGTTATGTAGAATACACTCGTTACTCTATTTCGTTCAAAGATGCCATTACTTCATTATCATAAAGATAGGATGATATAAAAATGAAGAGGAAAACGTAGTATCTATATAAATTATACTTATTATATGATATCTTAAGATAAGATAGTACTTATATTTCGATGATACAGGAGATAATATAAATATTTTGATAATATTTATATTTTAAGGACGTCATTACTTTCATTATCATAAAGATAGTATGATACCGTAGATGAAAGAGGAAAATGCAATATCTATACAAAGTTATACTTATTATATGATACTAGAAGATTATATTTATATTTCGATGACTCTCATAAAGTATGTATTCGAACTCGAAGAAGTTCTTATATGAACTTAAGCAATCTTCAATGCACTAATATATCGAGAATGCCATCATAGTAAATGCAAAGGTGGGGGATAATAAAGGTCGGGTGGGGACTCAACCCTCACTTTTTTTTATCGGTAGTGTTAAATTTTAGTAAGATAATGTACATTTTTTGTCCGATAGAATAAATTTTTATATAAATATAATAATGTTTAAGTTTCGCCACTGAATATATATGCAGCTAATACGTAAATCATTAGTATATATAAACGAGATCGAGTTACAAAAACACATTCAACTATGAAGTTTTCCGAAATAACATTCATGGATTATCACAAATTTGATTTTTTTACCTTTTTAGCAAGCCAAGATACATCCATAGTCAAAAGTTAAGCTTTTCAAAATATCTCACCAAAGATCTATCTATCTAAGTTATTATGCCTATTATCATTATTATTATTATTCTCTTTAATTATCAATAACACTTTTAAACCACATATTCTCCAACAAACCTTACACGAATAGTGTGTATATATATATATATACATACACCTCTGTGTATCTATCGATCAAGGCATCTGTTGCCACTCCTCGACTCTCGCGATAAATTTCGTGATTTCCACTCAAAATAACCATTCGATCGAGATCTTTATCTCCATCATACGCACAATCTGCCATTGATCCCGATCCGATTCAATTTTACGTAAGTTCAACGTTTCTCTACGCTAATTTCGCTTCAATTGTAGCTAGATGTTGTTGATTGTTGATATGATGAACTTCGGTCTTGTTGTCGATTGATTGGGTGGAGATTTGGTGTGTGTGATGTCGAGAATTGGTTGTGTTGGTTAGATCTGGTGTAGTGTGTGATTTGCTGGATCGAAGTTGTGTGAAGCTGGATTTGATGAAGGAGATTGGTGATTTGATGTAGATCTGGTGGTTTTGATTTGTGTTTTTAGGTTTGAGTTGTAGGTTAGTTGACATTTTGTTGGAGTTTGAATCTGGTGGAAGTTTGGTTGTGTTTGTGATCTCCTTTGATTAGTTGGTTATTAGATGTAAACACTGTTCTTTAGGTTTTATTGTAGTTTTTGTGCTTTTGGAATCCGGTGTAAATGCAATAGCTTGTGGATTAGAGATCAATTAGCTTGTGCTTCTTCATATGTTAGTATAGATCTTATGTTTCTGTAGAAGTTTAATTGGATTTGGCAATTAGGTGCCTTTTATTCTGTTGAATTATAGTGTGTTAAATAATCATTAAGGTTTTTGATCTTTTGGATATTTGATTGAAGATTTGATTTGTTTACATTGTGACAGCTTCAGTATGGCTACTTACGAGCCAAAGAACATCCTTATCACGGGAGCTGCAGGCTTCATTGCCTCTCATGTTGCTAATCGGCTGATCAGGAACTATCCTGATTACAAGATCGTCGTGCTTGACAAGCTTGATTATTGTTCGAATCTTAAGAACCTCAACCCTTCGAGATCGTCTCCCAACTTCAAGTTTGTTAAGGGGGACATTGGGAGCGCTGACCTCGTCAACTACCTCCTGATTACTGAATCTATTGATACCATCATGCACTTTGCTGCACAGACCCATGTTGATAACTCATTCGGAAACAGTTTTGAGTTCACGAAGAATAACATCTATGGAACTCATGTGCTTCTTGAAGCCTGCAAAGTCACTGGCCAGATTAGGAGATTTATCCATGTGAGCACAGATGAGGTCTATGGAGAAACAGAGGAGGACGCTGTTGTTGGTAACCATGAAGCTTCGCAACTTCTTCCTACAAACCCATATTCAGCCACAAAAGCTGGTGCAGAAATGCTTGTTATGGCTTATGGTAGGTCATACGGGTTGCCTGTGATTACTACCAGAGGAAACAATGTTTATGGCCCGAATCAATTCCCAGAAAAACTGATCCCTAAGTTCATTCTTCTGGCTATGAGAGGAAAACCACTTCCGATTCATGGTGATGGTTCTAATGTAAGGAGTTACCTCTACTGTGAAGATGTTGCTGAGGCTTTTGAAGTAATTCTTCACAAGGGAGAAGTTGGTCATGTTACAACATAGGGACCAAAAAGGAAAGGAGAGTGATTGATGTCGCAAAAGATATGTGCAAGCTTTTCAATATGGATCCTGATTCAAGCATCAAGTTTGTGGAGAACAGACCATTTAATGATCAGCGATACTTCTTAGATGATGAGAAATTGAAGAGCTTGGGTTGGTCAGAAAGAACCACATGGGAAGAGGGTTTGAAAAAGACGATCGAGTGGTATACCAGCAACCCCAATTGGTGGGGAGATGTCTCTGGAGCACTTCTGCCTCATCCAAGAATGTTAATGATGCCGGGTGGCGTTGATAGACATGTTGATGGACATGAAAATGCTGAACTGGATTCAGCTGGTGTGGCAATCAATACCTCTCAGATCGGTGTCCAGATTCCTAGCTCAAAAACCAGTGGCGTTTCTGCTAAGAAACCAGCTTTGAAGTTTCTCATTTATGGGAAAACAGGGTGGATCGGTGGTTTACTTGGAAAGTTATGTGACAAACAACAAATTCCATATGAATATGGACGAGGTCGTTTGGAAGACCGTTCACAACTTTTGGCTGATATTCAAACTATCAAACCTACTCATGTTTTCAATGCTGCTGGTGTCACTGGCAGACCGAATGTTGATTGGTGTGAATCTCACAAGACAGAAACCATTCGTACCAATGTCTCGGGCACACTCAATCTAGCAGATGTCTGTAGAGAACATGGGCTCTTGATGATCAATTTTGCTACTGGATGCATCTTTGAGTATGATGCTAACCACCCTGAAGGGTCTGGAATCGGTTTTAAGGAAGAAGATAAGCCCAATTTCATCGGGTCCTTCTATTCAAAAACCAAAGCTATGGTAATTACTAGTTACTATCCTGTGATCCTTTTTCTTTTTCTCATTATTTTGTTAGTATAATGATTATCTCCTGTTCAGGTGGAGGAGCTTTTGAAAGAATATGACAATGTGTGCACCCTTAGAGTCCGAATGCCGATATCATCAGATCTCAACAACCCACGCAATTTCATCACCAAGATCGCTCGTTATGATAAAGTTGTAAACATACCCAACAGCATGACAATCTTGGATGAACTTTTGCCAATTTCAATCGAGATGGCAAAGCGTAATCTAAGGGGAATCTGGAACTTTACAAATCCTGGGGTCGTAAGCCACAATGAGATTCTTGAAATGTACAAGAAGTACATAAACCCAGAGTTCAAGTGGGTAAATTTCACGCTGGAAGAACAAGCGAAAGTGATAGTGGCCCCACGAAGCAATAACGAGTTGGATGCATCAAAGTTGAAGAAAGAGTTTCCCGAGTTGCTATCAATCAAGGAGTCGTTGATCAAGTACGTATTCGAACCCAACAAAAAACAGTAATGATAATGATATGATGATTCTTTATAGAATTTGTAGAACTCAAGATTCACTTGTGTTTGGTTACTAGTTCCTTCTTGTATGGTTGGATTATACATCTGTAATGTTTAAAGTCAATTGAGTCAGTCACATTTGTTCTAGTATTTGTTTTCTAGCATCATCACACTGAGGTTATAGGAGGCGAGACCGATCGTCTATAGGGTATCTATCCTATAGTCATCATCGTTTGTCTCGACTACGGTCTAGGTCTACGATTAGTTTGTTTAACAGCTGTTACGAACATTTTCCCTTTAGTTTTGTTGAAAACCGCACGCAGGCTTGTACTATTGGATTCTCATTCTCTACAATATTTGTTATTTCTTGGCTATAACAATTATTTGTATGAATTCTTGTTTTCTTCATATATTGTTTGATAAACAAGTGTTATTTTGAAGATACTATGCATTGAATACAAATTTGAGATGGTCCATTCTACAGGCAGTTAATCCCCTTTAATACATCTCGTTGTTCAATTGCGATGAAGGACCATGCTGGAGCGTGGTCCACAGTGGTCGCTGGTGGTCCTTTGCAAAGGGCTTGCTTGCACTCGCTTAAAAAGCGCATCCCTAAACAAAAAAATGCAATGATAAGTTGTGATAGGCATTAAAGATTAATAACCTGATATAATTATATAAATGGTTGAGAGCTTATGTTATTATGGTGGACATTGGTGTATGTTTAGAGAATGTGTACGTAGTTTTTAAAAAAAAAACAAGATATGACTTTACTAATGTAATAAAACAAAGAGCCATAAGAAATGTTTTAGTTGAACCGCTTTTAGTCTATTCAAGCTTGGTTTTTGTCTAGTTTGAGATTGGTTTGTGGTTGGTGCATATGACGCCTTGCCTCCCTTGTGTCGAGTCGTTCCCTCACATGCCTCTGATAAGGCTATCGTTGACTCGCTATGATGCCCCTGTCTCGTCTATGCATCTATGGTACTTGCCTTTAACCACATACGATCAGCCATCGAAGCATGATTAAGCAGGATATTCACTTCAAAGCACATTAGAAAATTATTGATTATAATATCTTTTTTGGGTTACCATACCAAAAAAATTTCATAAAAAATAATCAACCACTTGCTGAAAAATAAGATATAAAAGAACTTATAGACTAAAATCAATCTTTTTATTATGGATGTTTTTATTGACAACCATCATAGTTGGACTTAGAAATGGTTATTATATTTATATAGTGATATTTTAACTATTACAACCTAAAACCCTTTACCATAAAATAAGATTATCATTGTAATCATAAGAGTGGACAGTGTGATCCCGAAAGATCCCTCCGATACTGTTGACACATCATGCTTCATGTCGTTTCTTTTTCTTCCTCACCAGGTAAAACCGAGAGACATAACAATGCGCACACATTTCGACCTAACAACTTATAAAAATAAAATGATGTCTTCACATAATCCCGCTTCTCTTCATGTCGCACCCACAAACCATCTATGAAAACAAATCATCAAAGAGATAGATTAAGTTATAAAATAATATATTTTTAAGTTTTTCATAACATTATAAACTTGTATAAAGATAAATTATTTTGGTGTACAACTATATATAAGATCCGACCATATTAAAACAATTTAGTATGATGCGTGATTCAAAAGTATCCAAATTAAAAGCAATTCATTAATTTGGTCACGTTACAGTGTGTCATCAAATCTAGAATTGACACGAACCCAAAAACAGATCACACATCTTTTCACTATTAATTATCATGACCACCCCACTTATTATTCCGTTAATCATATCACCACCACCACCGCACCACCACCGCCATGGGTCTTTCACATGCATGTTCTTACAAAACAATAACACCATTAGCTGTGTTACACGTGGTCCAGATTAGAATTTTAATATGTAGAACTAATACAATTCAATGTAACAAAATGTCTAACAAATACCATTCAATAATCCCACCACCACCGCACCACCGTCATGGATTTTAGTCATGTAACAAGTACCATTCAACCTAACACAATGTGTAACAACTGGTAACTAAGTCGCGTGATGCGGCGTTTGTGTACTTCGCTAACCATATTATGATAGGTGATTGTGTTCGTGTGTTGTTATGTTAATATTAACATGGTTAAGTATGTAACAGAAGACATAAAGTTGCGATGGTTTGATTCTTGAGATTAAATATGGATAGAAAAAAAAGACCTCATGAAAGTATATCTAGAAATTAAAAAAAAAATCAACTTTACTTTATGTTCTGTTAACGCCATGTAAAATATGAATCCGTTATAATCTACGTTATTCATAAATAATAACTAGAAGTAATACTACATGGAAGACTACCAAATAAAATTAACTAAAAACATTCATTAACTTATAACAAAAATTAAATTAAAATAAAATTGCCAAAAAAAGGTTAGAAAGCAAGGATTTGGCATGGGTAGCTTTGAAACAAACGCACACCCTTACCACTAGACTAAATAGCCAATTGTAGTTTTATAAGAGAAATGAAAGATATTAAAAGTGTGTTTGTCGCAGACTTTAGTAATAAGGTATAGTTTTAAAACATAAATGTAACTAGAAAAATCTCACATTCATTATAGGGAAGCTCTTGCTCGAAAAAAGTGTATATAACCTCATCCTAAAATCATACAAGTAAAAAGAATAAAAAAACATAACTAAAAGATCTCACTCATTAAATAGGATCTACAGAGTATGAGATGGTTACACCAGCTGCTCGAACCTTAACATCTACAGATGCTTTCGATATCGAGCATGTCCACAAATGCAACATCAGCATTAATGTTTTCATGACCCAACAAGCAACCAAAAGACACAAAATTTAAATGAAAGGTCAAGAAAATGTGTCAGAAATAACGTCTCACGAGCAATCCAAGTGTTCTTTCTGTAAAGTAGTCATAGTTGTTATTAAGATTATAAAGGCTATAGTTATACAATAATATGAATCTTTTAATAAAACCAATAAATGAGTATCTATGCATCAGAAATAGTTCAGGCCACTTTCAATCTGTTTGATCGGTTTTGCTCATTTAGCACTACCCAAAGTGACTCATTCATAAGTAAATGGGTCGACATAATACCAAAAATATAAAAAAGAACATTTGGATTAATAAATTATCAGATACAGATTTGTTACTTCCGCTTAGGACAACTGATTTGATTTTTCTGGCCTGATCACCTCAACGTCTATCTGAAGTATCAACTGGTTCAGTTAATGTAGCAGTGCATCCCTATGTTTTCTTTATAATGTGAAGCGTAAGAAAAATCGACGTAAGATTAACGAAGAGTCTAATTTGCTTTTTAATAAAGATACAGAAGCATTACCATTACGATTAATCATTACTAAACTATAAATAAGGCTTGATAGCCTCTTTAACTGCTAGTGCTGGTGGAACTTGTCTTATACTTTGTGATGCAAACACCAATCGTGAGGGACCAATTGAGAAACAACCTATTTTATATGTTTATTCTCGAAGGGGTAAAAATGACAATATTAAAAGTTGCTAAGAGAGTTTGTTAGGTTTTGGGGTGGTTACAAGTAGGAGCTCTCGCAATATTTCTTGTGTGAAAAGTTTTAGTTTGTTATGATTGTGATCATGGCTCCTTGTGGAGAGAGGGATTGATTCCCTGGATTTCTTGTTGAAGTATTTTCTATTTTTCATTAATAAAGCTCCTACTTCTATTATTTCTTTTTCAATTCACTGTATTTCATCAAATTCACCACACCAATTGTTTCTAATCCTCATCATTGGTCCGACCTGCTGTAATCAAACCTTTCTTCCCTTCAATCTTTGATTGAAGCTCTGCACTCGTCTATGAATTCGATTCACGCTGATGTAGCGAGATGCAGAAAACAATGTTGTCTCTGCTCACGAAATTGGATAAGCAGCCGGTCAATGCTTCTTCCAATTTGACACCGTCGGAGGGGGGAATTTTCAACTCGCCGACATCGAAGAAACCTGCGGGGGAGAACGATGACTCTGCAACCAAATCAGATTCTAGATCTGATTTCCCCTGGGCTGTTAAGAAAATTAAGCTTCCAGAATTCTACGGTTTTGATCCAAAAGGGTGGATTAAGAAGGCCAAATTGTACTTTGAAATTAATCGGACTCAGAAGAGGCACAGATCCGATTGGCTCAATTGAGTATGGTTGGGGTGGCTTTACATTGGTTTACGATTGTCACGGAGATTAATCCGGGGATTACTTGGTTTGAATTCGAGTCGGAGTTGTTGAAACGATTTAGCGGCCTCGAGATCCACAACCCTTACGAACAAGGTGATTCCATTTTAGATTATATCGATGACTTTGAATATTTACTTTCTCTTGTTCCGAGATTACCGGAATCTCAAGCTTTGGGTTATTTTATTGCGGGTCTCCGGGAGGACGTTAAACAACGTGTCCGTCTTCAACGTCCCAACTCTCGATTAGATGCGATGTATTTGGCTAAGGATGTCGAAGCAATGCTTCGACCCTCAGCCGCTTTGGGTCCATTGGCATGGTTTCGTTATGCTGAGAAACCGGAATACACCATTTACTTGCGCCCAACACTCAGATGGGTCGCACTTCTCAACTTGGCCAGAATCAATACAGATCTAATGAGAAGCCAAATTCGTCCAGTCTACGTGGGATGGGCCTAGGGTTTTCCAAGCACACGCTCGTTCGGGAGCATCGACCACAACAACACAGTCCTCAGCAGCATCTCGTGACGGTGGAATGAAGTCTCTCTCCGGTACTGAATACGATGACCGGCGAAGAAAGGGTCTCTGTTTTCGTTGTGGTCAAGTCTACGGACCGGCTCATAAGTGTCCTGAGGGACGACTTCGTATCCTCCTACTGGGAGAAGATGAGGAGGAGACTCAAGAAGGTACCAATCTCGTTCTTGATATTCCACTTACGTCCGACTTTCAGTCGGAACTAGATTCCCCTACCGGAGCTTCCACCGGTGCTTGTATGTCTCTAGACATCGAAGGGGTGTCTACCACGATTGGGGGAACAAAAACTCTGAAATTGGATGGGTCTCTTTTGGGTATTCCAGTTAGTACGCTTGTAGACAGCGAGGCTTCGCATAACTTCCTCTCCGGTCGCTTGGCTTCGGGCTTGGGGTTGAACGTTGTGAGTATCCCGGGAATTAGAATCAAACTCGGAGACGACCATTTTGTGTTGGTTAATCAGCAGTGCAAAGGGGTAGAGATTTGTATGGGTTCATGTGCATTCATGATTGACTTATTAGTGTTCGACATCGGTAATTTAGACGTAATTTTGGGTATGGATTGGTTAAAGTCACTTGGGGAGGTTACTCATGATTTGAAACATTCATGGATGAAAATTTTTACATAACGGGGAGTTAGTCACCTTGTTTGGGGCGTCTTCGGGTCAACCGCCCACAGCCGCGTTACAACAATGGTTAGAAATTGATGACGAGGCTCCAATTAAAGACTGTTTATCTTGTTTGACACTTGAGGAGAATGTGGGAACTAATCTATCTAAGGCTCAATTAGTGACTCTTAATACACTACTTGTTGTCTATGCTGACTTGTTTCGGGACCCGACGGGTCTACCACCGGTGAGACCGAACGATCACAGTATTTCTCTAGTGCACAATGAACCGATTGCGATGCGCCCATATCGGTATCCACACGCTCAAAAGGCTGAAATTGAACGACAAGTGAAGGAACTCCTCGAGTTGGGTATGATTCGGCCGAGTCATAGTGCTTACTCGAGTCCGGTTATTTTGGTAAAAAAGAAGAATGGCACTTGGCGTATGTGTGTGGACTATCGGGCTATCAATAAAGCCACGGTCCCGGATAAGTTTCCCATACCGGTCGTTGACGAACTTTAGACGAGTTGTTCGGAGCACAATTCTTCACCAAATTAGACTTGAAATCGGGTTACAATCAAATTCGAATGCAGGACGAAGAGTATTGATAAAACTGCGTTTCGTACACATGATGGGCATTACGAATATCTCGTGATGCCATTCGGGTTAACCAACGCTCCGGCTACCTTCCAAGCCATTATGAATGACATTTTCCGCCCTATCCTTCGTAAGAAAGTAGTGATTTGATGATATATTGGTTTACAGTCCGTCATGGGAGGCTCACTTATCCGATTTGCAAGCGGTCTTTGATATCCTCACTTCTAATAGTTTCATGATCAACAAGGCCAAATGTTCTTTCGCTCAATCTTCGGTCGAGTACTTGGGTCACGTGATTCAGGGTAATGGGGTAGCCATGGATCCCTCTAAAGTGGAGGTTGTAAAGAGTTGGTCGGTTCCAAAAAATATCAAAGGGTTGTGGGGCTTCTTGGGTCTTACCGGGTACTACCGGTAATTCATTCGGAACTACGGGAGCATAGCCCGCCCGCTCACAAATCTCACCAAAAAAGACGCTTTTGGTGGAATGATGAGGCCCAACAATCATTTAACTAGCTTAAGGAGGCCTTGGTTTCCGCTCCGGTTTTATCTTTGCCCGATTTTAGCATTCCGTTAGTGGTCGAGTGTGACGCCTCGGGTCGAGGAATCGGGGCTGTTTTAATGCAACAAAGTCGGCCGATTGCGTACTTTAGTAAGGCTCTTAGTGATAAAAACCTTACCAAATCGGCTTATGAAAGAGAAATGATGGCTCTCGTTTTGGCGGTTCAACATTGGCGACCGTATCTTTTGGGAACTCGTTTCACCGTTTATACCGATCAAAAAAGCCTCAAATTTTTGCTCCAACAACGAGTTTCCACTTCCGATCAACAAAATTGGGTGGCCAAGTTGTTGGGTTACGACTTCGACATTTTTTACAAACCGAGAAGAGAGAATAGAACGGCTGATGCGTTGTCGAGAAGGGCTGAAAATGGGGAACTTACACTCCGTGTTTCTTCACCAATTTGGGTGCAAGGGGCACTATTGATTGAGGAAGCTAAAACCGACTCGGGTTTACAACAATTGAAGTCTAATACTTGGAGGATCCGACTAAATTTCCCGGCTATGAAATTATTCACGATATCCTTATTATCATAAAAGGTTGGTGATTCCCAAACATTCAAAATATATTCCCGCTTTATTACACGAGTTCCATAATACCGCATCGGGGGGGCATTCCGGGTTGTCACACCCCCGCTAAGAGCGGAAACACGGGGGCGTAACGAGACGGGAATCGTCATAACACATGGTAAGCGATAGAGATGCAATAATAATAATAATGATGACAAGCGTGTCATGACAACACCCGACAACAAGGGGACTTGTGTCGTGTTTAGTCAGTATTCACGACAACATAGCCATAAGCATAAACATGATATAAGATAAACATAGGTAATAACATTGTATGCAATTCCACAACCCGGAACAAGTTACAAAGTATAATGTTGTTTGAAACAGTTACAACAATTGTTTTCAAAAAGACAAGTTTGGCCCGAAAATGCATCCTAGGGTCTCCACTAAGGCAGCACACCTAGAACCTCAGCTAGCATGATCACCTGAAAAGATATGCTCAAAATGGTCAACAAAATTGTTGGTGAGTTCGCAGGTTTAAAGTAAATAAGTAATTGATGCTGTATAAAGTTGTTGCAGAATACCGTGCATACAGTTATAAGTAAGCAAAATCACATGACAAGAGCTTTACAACCAAACCTAATGACGTACACAAAGAATCTTGTCGGAATATATTCACCCAAGGCCCGTACCTGGCTATTATTGGTACTAACTAGTATACCAACACGAGGGTGGGGGTGTCAACCCAGTAGTACTACCAATACCTAACCGTCGGTTCCACACTGGAATTAAATGGTTGTAAGAAAGAACCACAAAGCAGACTCAAGCATGTATCAGATAAGTACCCACAAAACAGTAGCACGTTGATTCCAAGTATGTAAATTGTATGTATGTAGTACAACATAGAAAACGGGTGAGCATACTTTTCCCCCATGTTTATAAATGTTTGTAAAGTAGTATAAGCACAAAAAGGGGCCATGCAACTCACATGTTAAGTGGTAAGTATGAAAGATCGAGATTCCCAAAAGTTGAATGCAATGATCGGTCAAACACCTATTGACAATTATTGTCAAGCATTAATGACATGTATAAGGCGTATAGTAATGTTTGGTCGGTTCGGGTTGTATTGGTTCGGTCGTGGGTAGCACACACACACAAGCGGACACACGTATCAGATCTTATGTAGATCCAAGTACTACGAGTAGTCGTCATTGCTTATGACATCCGTGAAATGATCTCGTGGTTATGAAAGATAGCACTTGTTAAGTATTTGGAGTTCCAATTGGATTGTCGATAATTGTAAAATGTTAGGTTGTTTTCAATTGAAATAGTATGTGCATGTTGATAGCGTTGACTTTAATCTTTGTGGTCAAGCAATGACACTTTTACTGATGTTACCTTATCATCATCAGACGTTCAAGGGGAAATTCACACTCAACATCATCAGTCACATAACAGGACCAGACGCTCGACTCAACGCTCCATCCTTACGAATCAACCTTCAATCGTACGAATCAGCTTCATTCGTACGATTGAGTCTTCATTTGTATGGCTGGCATTCAGTCGTACCACACAACACCCATTCGCACGACCCAAACTCCATGCGCACGAATCAACCCTCAATCGTGCGAATTAGCTACTTCCGTGCGATTGAACCTTCATTCGTGCGATTGGACTCCAGTCGTGTGAAACACGCACAATCGCATACATTCAATCGGTCACCTGACTCAATCGCACACAATCTATCATACGCATGACTCAATCACATACACTTATTCGCACGCATGACTCAATCGCATACAAACTCACAGTCGCACGACTCAGTCGCACGACATGCCTAGTCGCACAACTCAGTCGCACGATAGACTTAGACGTAAGATTTAGTCGCACGACTCACTCAATCACACGGCTCAATCGCCTGACAGACCCAGTCGCCTGAACTGCAGAATCGCGACTGTGGTCGGGCTGAGCAGCCCCCGAGTTGCTCTAAACGCGAGTTTTACACCACAAGGACTTCCAGAAACACACTACAAACATACACAAACATGAAACACAAGCAGAAAGACCTCACACGCACCCACACGACCTCATGTGCTCGGATGAACCCGAGCACCCAAAACCCTAGAAAACACAGCAGTAAAACCAAGCAAAAACGGGTTGAACAAGGTTGTCTACCTGCTAGGAACGAGTATACACGATGATACCCAAGATTTGGCAGTGAAAACGCAACAAACGTGACGGTTTTAGGTGCTAGATCAAGAGAGAAAGTGGAGAAAATGTTGAAGGTGAAGAAGATGAGGATGAGGATAAATGGCTGGGAATGGGGTTTATATACCCAGTCCAAGTTTGCAAAATTACAAGTTTAGTCCCTGCACTTAACCCTCGAGTTTCCCAAAATTTGTTTCGGTTGATTACGATCTTAAAATGTTTGTTATATTAAGGTTAAAAGCGTGTTTAATGGCATTTGATAGTCTAAAATGGTTTTATTAATGACAATGGTCGAATTAAAAATGATATATTTGGTGGTAATGGTGATGAAATTTATAAAAGGTTTATGCTTCACACACGTTCTCGGAGGAAGTACAGGCACAAGGGAAAATAAGCAGACATGATTCCTTAAAGCAAGAGTTCATGAAGAAAAGGAAGAATAATTAAAATATTTCTATGCTTATTTATGTCGTTCGACGGACCTTAAGGCGACGGATGTCACAGTATCCCCCAGTTGAGAGAATTTCGTCCCGAAATTCAGCTGGAGTTAGGTCCAAGAGTGTCATCCACGAATAGGTGTGGGTATTTGAGTTTCATTTGATCTTCCGTTCCCATGTAAACTCTGGCCCTCATTTTGAATTCCACCTTACGCGAACAATTGGTATTCTGCTGCGCTTCAACTGTTTGACCTTACGATCCATGACTTCAATGGGCTCCTCAATAAAATGAAGCTTTTCGTCGATTTTGATGTCGTCAATGGGTATGTGAAGTGATTTGTCAGCCAAACACTTCTTGAGGTTCGACACATGGAAAGTATCATGCACACCATTGAGTGCTTGTGGTAACCTTAATCGGTAAGCCACTGGACCAATTCTTTCTGTAATCTCGAATGGTCCAACGTATCTTGGGGCTAACTTCCCTTTCTTTCCAAACCGAACAACTCCTTTCCAAGGAGAGACTTTGAGTAGCACTCGGTCCCCAACGTTGAATTCTAGAGGCTTTCGACGATTGTCGACGTAGCTCTTTTGGCGATCTCTAGCGGCTTTCAGCCTCTCTTTGATTTGGAAGATCTTGTCGGTTGTTTCCCGGATGATCTCTGGGCCTGTTAAATGACTTTCACCAATCTCGGCCCAACAAACGGGTGATCTACACTTCCTTCCGTACAATGCTTCGAACGGAGCACACCCAATGCTGGTGTGGTAGCTGTTATTGTAAGAGAACTCAATCAATGGCAAATGAGTATCCCAACTACCACCAAAATCGATTACACACGCTCTCAGCATGTCTTCTAGCGTTTGTATAGTTCGCTCACTTTGGCCATCTGTTTGGGGGTGATAGGCGGTACTCATGTCTAATCGAGTGCCCATTGCTTTCTGTAGTGTTTGCCAAAATTGTGAAGTGAATCGGCCGTCACGGTCGGATATGATTGACACCGGCACTCCGTGTCTTGTCACGACCTCTTTTATGTACAATCTCGCTAATTTGTCAATTTTGTAGTCTTCTCGGATTGGCAAGAAGTGTGCTGATTTCGTCATTCGATCCACTACGACCCATATCGAGTCATGCCCGTTGCTCGCTCGAGGAAGTTTGGTAATGAAGTCCATGGCTATGTTCTCCCATTTCCATTCGGGAATCTCAGGTTGCTGTAACAGTCCCGATGGTTTCTGATGTTCAGCTTTAACTTTCGAGCATGTCAAGCATGTGCTGACGTACGTGGCAATGTCTTTCTTTAGGCCTGGCCACCAGTACAGATCTTTGAGATCGTGGTACATCTTGTCTGCGCCAGGATGAATAGAATATCGCGTCTTGTGTGCTTCATCCATGACCAAGGTACGTACACCTCCCCACTTGGGTACCCATATACGGTCCACGAAGTACTGTACGCCATCGTCCTTGCACATCAGTTGTTTATCCAACCCTCGAATTCTTCTCCTCGCAAGGTTTTCTTCTTTCAACGCCTCACTTTGTGCAATTTGGATCTGAGCTTTCAAATTTGTTTGAATGATCAATCCCAAAACTCGAGCACGTAGTGGTTTCACGCGTTCTTTGCGGCTTAGAGCATCAGCCACCACATTAGCTTTCCCCGGTGATACCGATTTCACAATCGTAGTCGCTAAGAAGCTCTACCCAACGTCGTTGTCGCATATTGAGTTCCTTCTGGTCCAATATGTTGAAGGCTTTTATGATCTGTGTATACGATGCATTTGGTTCCATACAGGTAATGCCTCCATATTTTAAGTGCGAATACTACAGCGCCCAACTCAAGATCATGAGTCGTGTAGTTCTTCTCGTGCACCTTAAGTTGTCGCGAAGCGTAGGCAATCACCTTATCTTTCTACATTAGCACACATCCCAACCCTTGATGCAAAGCATCACAGTACACCACAAAATCATCAGTTCCATCTGGGAGGGACAATATCGGTGTATTGCACAGCTTATCTTTCAGCGTTTGGAACGCCCGTTCTTGCGCATCTCCCCAATCAAACTTCTTGTCTTTCTGAGTCAGCAACGTCAGCGGTTGAGCGATCTTTGAAAAGTTCTCAATGAAACGACGATAGTATCCGGCTAATCCTAAGAACTGCCGTATCTCTGAAGGTGTCTGGGGTGTATCCCATTTCTTTACCGCTTCGATCTTGCCAGGATCTACATGAATCCCGTCTTTGTTAACCACATGACCCAAAAACTTCACCTCTCGCAGCCAGAATTCACACTTCGAGAACTTGGCGAAAAGTTTCTCTTCTCTTAACAGTTCGAGTATTGCCGAAGGTGTTCTTCATGGTCCTCTTTCGATCGAGAGTAGATAAGTATGTCGTCAATGAATACGATCACAAACTTATCCAAGTAAGGTTTGCACACCCGATTCATCAAGTCCATGAACACAGCTGGTGCGTTAGTCAATCCGAACGGCATGACCAAAAACTCATAGTGCCCATAACGAGTTCTAAACGCTGTCTTCGGTATGTCCTCTCGAAAACTCTTAGTTGGTGATATCCAGATCGAAGGTCGATCTTGGAAAAATACGAAGCTCCTTGTAACTGATCAAACAGGTCGTCGATCTGAGGAGAGGATACCGATTCTTCACAGTTAATTTGTTCAACTCACGGTAGTCGATGCACATACGGAACGACCAATCCTTCTTCTTGACAAATAACACTGGTGATCCCCAAGGCGAGTGACTCGGCCGAATAAAACCCTCTCCAGTAGTTCCTGTAACTGGCTAGATAACTCTTGCATTTCAGACGGTGCCAACCGATACGGTGTCTTTGCTACGGTGTAGCTCCAGGAACCAACTCAATACGAAATTCCACCTGTCGTGGAGGAGGCAAACCAGGCAAGTCATCAGGAAATACATCTGGGTAATCCCGCACTACAGGGATATTTGCCAATTTCTGCTCCTCTTCCTTCTTTTCCACCACGTGAGCCAGAAAGAGTAGCACTGTTTTCGTAAACTCAACGTGCTTTCATGCAGGAAATAAGCTTTAAGTTTCTCCCCGGTCTTTCTCCTTGAATTCTGAGTACTCCCCCGTCTGACATAGGGATTCGCACTACCTTGTCTCGACAGACAATCTCGGCCCCGTGTTTCGACAACCAATCCATTCCCACAATCACATCGAACTTCCTAACTCGAAGGGTATCAAGTCTATATCGAAGGTGTGATTCTCTAATATTATCGAGCACTTTCTAATAATCCCGTTGGCCTGAACAACCCTACCATTGGCCATCTCTACAGGGTAGCTAGTTTCTAGCCTACTAGGACTCAAATCGAGCAATTGCATAAATTCAGAAGATATAAAGCTATAGTCAGCTCCAGTGTCAAATAATACAGATGCAAAGTGATTATTGAGTAAGTGTGTACCCGTGACGACATTTGGGTCCTGACGGGATTCATTGGCTCCAATGGAAAAAGCGCGTCCCCGAGCCGCGTTCCCCTGGTTTGTCGGGCCTTGATTTCCAGCTATAGCCATAGTCTGATACGGTTGTTCCCTTGTTGGCCCGACGCCCGATTCAGTTTGGGGCACATGTTTCGGTAATGATCAGGGCTTCCACACTCATAACAGCCCCTAGCGTTCCGGCGGGGTTAACCGCGTTGACTGGTGCGACCATATTCGGCGTTGTTCTGCAGTCTCTTGCTAAATGTCCCGGGCGTCTGCAGTTAGCGCACACCCGACACGACATAGCTGGGGGATGATGAAAGTTGCACCTATCGCATCGGGGGTGCGGACCCACATATTCTCGCCTGCCCTGGGTCACGGCCACAAAATTTCTGGTTGTCTTGGCCCTTTTCTCGAATTTCCCGGCACTCGACCGGCTCGTTTCCCCAACTTCTTTCCTTTTCTCTGCTCCCCTGCCCAATACCCCTGTTCTCACCATTTCATCAGTTAGAGCGCCAGCCTTCAGAATCGCGCTCTGGATAGTAGGAGGAGCAGTAGCGGTTACCTTGGCCGGATTTGAGGCGCAAGTCCCCAAATGTACCTCTCTATCCTTTTTGATTCCAGGGTGACTAGATGTGGAACCAACCTTGCTAGCTCGTGAAAACGATCGGTGTAAGCTGCGTGCCCAACCCCCACCATGGCATGATTCCAGAACTCATGCTCAAGTTTTTGCATCTCATTGAGAGGACAGTACTCCTTGGTGATTAGGGCCTTGAACTCATCCCACGACATTTTCATCGCGGATTCTCTTCCCCTAGCCTGAATCTGAGTGTTCCACCACGTTAGTGCCTTGCCCTGTAGTGAGCAAGTGGCGTACTTAATCCTTTGGCTGTTGAGGCATTCGCTGATGTCGATCACGGCCTCCATCTTTTCAAGCCATCTGGTCAGATCTATGGCTCCACCTTTGCCATCAAACTCTCGTGGTTTACAAGCCACAAATTCCTTGTACGAATATCCCCGTCTAGCATTCACAACCCCGGTCTCATTAACAATTACTTTCGTTAACGGTTGTACCACCATTCCGGTCCTGATTGCTTTCGTTCCCAGTAGGGTTACCGTTATCCTCATTATCATTGCCACCGTCCCCGTGGGGGTGAGAATTCTGAAGAGCATCGCTCACTTGGGCCACGATAGTCGGAATTAGTGCGGCCAGCTGTTGAGCGATCAGGGCCGCCATATCCGCGTCCCTGTTCCTTGATTGCTACTGGCTGGAGCATCACTTGTTCTTGGGGTTCTTCCCCTGCCTCTGCCTCTGCCCCTTGGGGCTTCAATTCCGCTACTATTACTGCGAGTAGATCTTCGAGGCGGCATGTTCTATTCCTAAAAGAGGTAACATATAAGCTTTAGTCACCATAAAATACACAAGTATTCCACTTATCAAGTTCCGATGTTCATGTTCCGATCGGTAAGATCACCATGCAGCCCATTTCAAGCATATTCTCGGTATACCGGTGATGTTTATATATAGGGTTCCCCGCAGCGTTCCTACCACACCCACGATGTACCGAGAATGATGCCCGATCCGGTTACATGACATCCGACTTTCCTTCTCATCATATCCATAATAATCCATCAAGTCAACTGAGAGCCCAAGCATGTAATCACGTATTGTCTGGTGGAGGTTGCCTATCTCGCATCCTTAAAGGATTCAGACATAGCCTCCTCGGGTCGGTCTCAGTATCCAAGGTTAAGTGCAGTATATGATCTGTGAAGATCTCTTGGGTCCCAATACCCGAATTTGGTTATGATAACTTGGCGCGCAGAGGGAACGGAAGATCTAATAAGAGCATCCCATAAAAGAGTGAGCACAAGGGCTCTCTCATAGGTGAAAAGATCACGAAATAGATAGATAAACGAACAAGTAATGAGGAACACGTATGAGATACAAAATGCACACAACCCTGGCATGCAATCTACATGAAGGTTCCTAGGTTATAGCCTAGGTCAAGTGTATTGCCTAATTCTCTATAACCAATAGCTCTGATACCAGTCTGTCACACCCCCGCTAAGAGCGGAAACACGGGGGCGTAACGAGACGGGAATCGTCATAACACATGGTAAGCGATAGAGATGCAATAATAATAATGATGACAAGCGTGTCATGACAACACCCGACAACAAGGGGACTTGTGTCGTGTTTAGTCAGTATTCACGACAACATAGCCATAAGCATAAACATGATATAAGATAAACATAGGTAATAACATTGTATGCAATTCCCACAACCCGGGAACAAGTTACAAAGTATAATGTTGTTTGAAACAGTTACAACAATTGTTTTCAAAAAGACAAGTTTGGCCCGAAAATGCATCCTAGGGTCTCCACTAAGGCAGCACACCTAGAACCTCAGCTAGCATGATCACCTGAAAAGATATGCTCAAAATGGTCACAAAATTGTTGGTGAGTTCGCAGGTTTAAGTAAATAAGTAATTGATGCTGTATAAAGTTGTTGCAGAATACCGTGCATACAGTTATAAGTAAGCAAAATCACATGACAAGAGCTTTACAACCAAACCTAATGACGTACACAAAGAATCTTGTCGGAATATATTCACCCAAGGCCCGTACCTGGCTATGTTGTGGTACTAACTAGTATACCAACACGAGGGTGGGGGTGTCAACCCAGTAGTACTATCAATACCTAACCGTCGGTTCTACACTGGAATTAAATGGTTGTAAGAAAGAACCACAAAGCAGATTCAAGCATGTATCAGATAAGTACCCAAAACAGTAGCACGTTGATTCCAAGTATGTAAATTGTATGTATGTAACAACATAGAAAACGGGTGAGCATACTTTTCCCCCATGTTTATAAATGTTTGTAAAGTAGTATAAGCACAAAAAGGGGCCACGAAACTCACATGTTAAGTGGTAAGTATGAAAGATCGAGATTCCCAACAGTTGAATGCAATGATCGGTCAAACACCTATTCACAATTATTGTCAAGCATTAATGACATGTATAAGGGTATAGTAATGTTTGGTCGGTTCGGGTTGTATTGGTTCGGTCGTGGGTAGCACACACACACAAGCGGACACACGTATCAGATTATGTAGATCCAAGTACTACGAGTAGTCGTCATTGCTTATGACATCCGTGAAATGATCTCGTGGTTATGAAAGATAGCACTTGTTAAGTATTGGAGTTCCAATTGGATTGTCGATAATTGTAAAATGTTAGATTGTTTTCAATTGAAATAGTATGTGCATGTTGATAGTGTTGACTTTAATCTTTGTGGTCAAGCAATGACACTTTTACTGATGTTACCTTATCATCATCAGACGTTCAAGGGGAAATTCACACTCAACATCATCAGTCACACAACAGGACCAGACGCTCGACTCAACGCTCCATCCTTACGAATCAACCTTCAATCGTACGAATCAGCTTCATTCGTACGATTGAGTCTTCATTCGTATGGCTGGCATTCAGTCGTACCACACAACACCCATTCGCACGACCAAACTCCATGCGCATGAATCAACCTTAATCGTGCGAATTAGCTACTTTCGTGCGATTGAACCTTCATTCGTGCGATTGGACTCCAGTCGTGCGAAACACGCACAATCGCATACATTCAGTCGGTCACCTGACTCAATCGCACACAATCTATCATACGCATGACTCAATCACATACACTCATTCGCACGCATGACTCAATCGCATACAAACTCACAGTCGCACGACATGCCTAGTCGCACAACTCAGTCGCACGATAGACTTAGACGCAAGATTCAGTCGCACGACTCACTCAGTCGCACGGCTCAATCGCCTGACAGACCCAGTCGCCTGAATTGCAGAATCGCGACTGTGGTCGGGCTGAGCAGCCCCCGAGCTGCTCTAAACGCGAGTTTTACACCACAAGGACTTCCAGAAACACAGTACAAACATACACAAACATGAAAAACAAGCAGAAAGACCTCACACGCACCCACACGACCTCATGTGCTCGGATGAACCCGAGCACCCGAAACCCTAGAAAACACAGCAATAAAACCAAGCCAAAAACGGGTTGAACAAGGTTGTCTACCTGCTAGGAACAAGTATACACGATGATACCCAAGATTTGGCAGTGAAAACGCAACAAACGTGACGGTTTTAGGTGCTAGATCGAGAGAGAAAGTGGAGAAAATGTTGTAGGTGAAGAAGATGAGGATGAGGATAAATGGCTGGGAATGGGGTTTATATACCCAGTCCAAGTTTACAAAATTACAAGTTTAGTCCTGCACTTAACCCTCGAGTTTCCCAAAATTTGTTTCGGTTGATTACGATCTTAAAATGTTCGTTATATAAGATTAAAAGCGTGTTTAATGGCATTTGATTGTCTAAAATGGTTTTATTAATGACAATGGTCGAAATTAAAAATGATATATTTGGTGGTAATGGTGATGAAATTATAAAAGGTTTATGCTTAACACACGTTCTCGGGGAAGTACATGCACAAGGGAAAATAAGCAGACATGATTCCTTAAAGCAGGAGTTCATGAAGAAAAGGAAGAATAATTAAAATATTTCTATGCTTATTTATGTCGTTCGACGGACCTTAAGGCGACGGATGTCACACGGGTTTTATCGAACATATCGGAAGTTGGCGGCAAACTTGTATTGGCATGGGATGACAACAGCAGTAAAGCAATTTGTAAGAGAATGTGTTATTTTTCAAAGGTGTAAAGCAAGTTCAACGGTACCGGGAGGATTACTTCAACCGTTGGCAATTCCAGAAAGGATTTGGGAAGATCTTTCCATGGATTTCATCTCGGGACTTCCATCATCGAAGGGTTATAGTGTGATCATGGTCGTGGTGGATCGGTCATCAAAATACGCCCATTTCGTCCTTTTGAAACACCCGTACACGACTCGCTCAGTAGCGGAATCGTTTGTTAAAGAGATCGTTCGTTTGCATGGGATTCCTAACACGATCGTGACTGATCGGGATCCGGTTTTTGTGAGTAAGTTTTGGCAAGAGGTGTTTAGGCCCAAGGCACCAAACTTCATATGAGTTCGGCTTACCATCCGGAGTCGGATGGACAAACCGAAGTGATAAACCGTTGTTTGGAAGCTTATCTTCGTTGTTTCGCGGTTGATCACCGAAAACGTGGGCTATGTGGTTACCATGGGCCGAATTTTGGTACAACTCTACCTTCCATTCGTCAACCGGGAGCACTCCATTTGAGGCTGTGTACGGTCGTCCCCCACCTACTGTTTTCTCCTTTGCTTTTGGGGAAATTCGAGTTGAAGCTGTAGCTCGTGAGCTACGTGACCGTGACGAGGCTATCTGTCAACTTAAGGTTCATCTCTCAAATGCCCAGGAAGTGATGAAAACGAATGTCGATAAGAAAAGACGGGAAGTCAAATTCACTGTTGGGGAATGGGTCTACGTAAAGTTAAAGCCTTATCGCCAATCTTCTGTTACTAACCGGATCAACCAAAATTGGCTCCAAAATTTTTCGGGCCATTTCAAGTTTGTGAGGCCATTGGGCTGGTGGCTTATAAGTTGAAGTTACCGGAATCATCGAAAATACACCCGGTTTTTCACGTCTCCCTCCTCAAAAAAGCCATATTGGGGGAGGCGGACTCCAACCTTCCACCGGAGTTAGAAAGTAATGAAGATGACATGGTGTTACCACAAGAGATATCGGCGTCCCGTATAATGCAAGTGGCTAATGAGTCGGTGGAGCAATGGTTAGTTCAATGGCAAGGAAAGGGAGCCGAAGACGCCACGTGGGAAGAGAAAGAATGGATAATGGGCCAATTCCCGAATCTTTGTCTTGAGGACAAGACTCGTTTTGAAGGGGCGAGTAATGATGCAAACACCAATCGTGAGGGACCAATGAGAAACCACCTATTTTATATGTTTATTCTCGAAGGGGTAAAAATGACAATATTAAAAGTGGCTAAGAGAGTTTGTTAGGTTTTGGGGTGGTTACAAGTAGGAGCTCTCGCAATAGTTCTTGTGTGAAAAGTTTTAGTTTGTTATGATTGTGATCATGGCTCCTTGTGGAGAGAGGGATTGATTCCCTGGATTTCTTGTTGAAGTATTTTCAATTCACTGTATTTCATCAAATTCACCACACCGATTGTTTCTAATCCTCGTCACTTTGTTGTGCCTCAACTACAATATCATTCATTCAGTTCACTACAATAGTAAACATCAGAATAGGTCAAACCTTTCTGAAAGTCAAAAGTCAACTGTTACTTTACGATAGAAAGTCAACCAAGTGTTGTTTTTTTATTAGTTAAAGCCTCCTAAATCGTTTTATTTATTACTCCAACAATATTGTTTTTTGTAATATAATGCATTTAACTATTTATGCACGCCAACACCGAAACGACATGTACTAATAGCAACCAGTATTGACCCATTGCCCGACCTGGCTATTTTTGTACCCTACAAAAGTTTCAGCCTGTTCTTGAGCAGCATGGGTTGCGGCATGCCACACACTCATAACTGACTAGATTCATTCGGCCCCTCAAAGATGTGACAATTGTTACATCTAGAAAAGTAAAAATCAAGCACATATGAACTAGTTTATCGCGAATTGATTCTCTTCTGAATAATTCTCAAATGCAAGAATCTTTGGGAATCCCTTTATCATATCTAATTTATGAACACCTCTCTAAAAGGCAAACCTGTTGTGCGATGCTTCCACATGCATGGGTCAGGGTGTCAGTTGGAAATTTTACATGATTTGAATCTTTACATATCTTTCTTTTTTTCAAGAAATTTAATGAAACACCTTGTTAGCATCACCTTTCTCCCTGAAAATCTTTCTGTTCTTTCTTATGCTCTTGTACTTGTGGATTCTGGAGTGCACAAATGAAGCGTTTTGAATCGATACCAACTGGAAACTGTAAGATTGTAGAACAAACATCAGTGACTCTAATCAGTTAATTAGTTACCACTAGGTGTTTTATAATCTAAATTAAAGTTACTGCAGCAACACGGGTCAGCCTACCTTGATCCTCTACACCTTCAGAAGTACCTTCAGTGCAAGTATACGAGTACAAGCACTAACAAAGTGTCCTACATAATCATATGCATGGAAACTAGGAAAACATTCAGTTACATAACAATACTTTTACATTAGAAAACAAATTTCTTAAAAGATAAAAACTTACCCAACCAGATCAGCAGCAAGAACAGCGTGTAAAAGCTTAGAATGCGAACACAATGTCCTATGAATTTCAGAAGACAGGAAGGGTGTATGAAGAAACCAACCAACTTTCATGTTTCTGTTGTGATCTGTTAAGCATTTTTGGAATGAACATAAGATGGTAATTATGGCACCAAACACTAACAACATCACCTTCTTGATAATGTGAGTTTATCACATCAGTAAACATTTGATTTGCTTTCTTGTATACTGCAAATTGAGATTGAAAGCTTCTATTTGTTGCTAGATGGTCTTCTATCCAAGATAATGAAAAAGAGACGATCATTTGTTGTTACAATAGCCGTTAAATATAATACGAGGCCAAAATATGTTGTTATAATAGTTGCTATAATAATGGTGCACTTCATCAAGAAACTACGAATAGGACCTCGATCCCCAAAAAATGGTGTGATCTCCCCAATTTGTCATGGCGAACTACTTAGATAGATGAAATAAAAACATGCAGGAGTTGGTTATCAAAGGCCGTAAGGATGACGTCGTCGTAAAAGATAACCCTTCTGAGAACCTTTCTTGTAAATGAAAAGGCATGTGCCAATGCGAAAAACCATACGAAACAATGTAGTTAGCAAATATGTGATGCTAAGGCTTTTGGGCCTGTTTTAAACCATATAATGATTTGCAAAAATTGCAAACATAACATGGGTCGGACCTGTTAGTGAAACCTAGGGGTTGATTTTCATTCGAATCTGTATGTAAGAATTAAAACATCTAGCAGATTAATAGGTCAAGAATGAAACACAACTAGACTGACGAGCGTGCGTAAGGTAACATGTTTAACAACATGGCTGAAAGTTTTATCACAGTCTAAACCAATTATGAACAAAGTATGAATTTGGGTGAATTTTGTAAAGGTGCCAGACTTGAACTTTAGTGGGAAAGCCCCACTATAGTTAGTGAAATCACAAATTAAGGCCATGTAATACTTATATTTGCTTTGAATAAGAGAAGTTCGCAAGTTTTGGTGTGATAGATCAAATGGTATAAGTGTATTTGATAACAGAGTATGAAATGGTAAAAGTTGCTTAAATAACCGGCAAGAATTGCAAACAACCAAACGATATGTCTTATTACATGAAATAAGTTGACACAATGAACAAAATCTAAAATTGTAATCCGAAGACGATCATGCCAAGGAATGGGAGGAGATGGGTGCCAAAATTGTCTCCGTGGCCCTCGGTGATCCTATGAGTCATATTGCTTCCTATGGATTTCTAGAACGAAAGAGTTGCACATGCTGCTTAAGGGTCCAGTAACACTCATTTTTTTAAATTATTCTCAAGAGGTCTAACTAGGCATATTCGAAAATTATAGAAGAAAAAAACCTAGTAACGTTAGGCTAAAACAACATAAGTTACGGGTCAAAACAGGTCAGTATTTGGATTTCACATATTCCATCATTGAACAATCTTCCGCACCAATGGTAGTCCTCGAACGATGGCATCATTAGTGGTTGATATTTCATCCAAGCACCGAAACCAGAAATTGATCAACCGTATAAAAAATACTCAATTTAAAATTCCGTTTTGACAAGCATATACTTTTTATCAAAACCCATTCCAACCCGAACAAAACAAACACTTCGAAAATGATCCGTCTCAACCTGATTTAACCCAGACCCGTTACACGACCCGCCCGTTTTGCCAACCCCTAATATTTTTAACACAAGTTGAAGAGCATTTAAACGTAAAGAACAGTGTGTTTTTGGCCTACGGTACAGTCGTTATTGCGGTTGATTATATGTTCCCGCCAAGAGATCTCTAATCAACAATGGGTAGAAAGCGTGTATTGTTGTTCCTAAAGTCGTTAGATGCCTATTCGTTTCATCAATTAAACGGTGCCTCTCGTTCTACAAACCCTAAGGTACCCACTTTGTGATTTCTTGATTTCATGATCTTGATTTCATGAGCTTAATTTCAAGATTGTTCTGGGTTAGAATCTTTAATCGTACAGCATGTTTCGTCTACCGTAGATGTGTTTCTTGTGCAAATTAATCATCGGGGTCTTATGCAGATCAAGTGTTTGATAAAATGCCTGAGTGAATAGGACCCTTTATAACCTATATTAATTTACTGTTGTTTGTGAACCTGAGCACTTAGAACATCAGTCTTTATCGTTGTCTTTCGGTATCATGATTCGAATATCTGTTTTAGCTTTTCAAAGATTGCATTTTCCATGATTTTCTTGAATTTTTTATATACTTTTGTCATTTTTGAACACTGCAGGTATTGCATTATCTGGATGACAGGTGCAGGGTTCATAAAGATGCCATAGAATTTTGCAAAAATATTCTACAAAGAAAGTCGATCGAATGGGATGCTACTTTTCGTAGCAATATTTCACAACCCATTCAAGATGTGGGCCTTGTTGTTAGTGTAGGTGGTGATGGAACACTTTTGCAGGCAAGCCATTTGTTGGATGATTCAATCCCTTTATTGGGAGTAAACTCTGACCCCACTAAACCACAAGAGGTTAGCTAGTTCTTGAAGCCCTTGATTTATGCTTTGATACTCTGTTCATCATTATGGGAAATTTGTGACCCATGTGATTTGGTCAGGTGCAAGAATTGGGTAATGAGTTTGATGCTACTAGAAGCACCGGTTATCTTTGTGCAGCTACTGTTAATAACTTTGAACAGGTATGATAGTTACTAGAGGTAACATGTCAAAACAGGTAGTTTTTAGTTATTGTTCGGGCTATATTGGCTTGAATACATTTTATCGAGTTTTTATATAAATAGTTGGTAGGTCAAATGCTCCTAAAGTAGTCATACAATTTCAAAGATAATTTAATATTAATAAAATGATACAGGAGGTTTTATGGTTAAAAGCTACTTTGGACAACTTTCAACCCGTTTGATCCATTTGTAGGCATTTTTTTGCTTGTTTGACCTGTTAGCAAGATAAAGTAATAAGAGTGCATGAATATTATTGGATCTTGCAGATACTAAGTAACATCTTGGAGGGTCAAACAACTCCTTCTGAACTATCAAGAATGTCAATTCATGTGAACTCAATGCCATTGTCAACATATGCTCTTAACGACATTTTAGTTGCAGATCCATGTCCTGCTTCTGCTTCTCGGTTCTCTTTCAGGTATCAAGGCTCGTATATAGCTTTTAGTGTTGGCAACATGGATGGGTTGAGTAACAGGTCAAAACAGGTTCAGGTTGAAACAAGCTTACTATTTGTATCTGCAAACACCTTTTTTATCTGTTTTTGTAAACAAGTAATGAGTAAGTTATGAATATACGAACAATAATATTATGAAATAACACGATTTAGGTGGTTATATGCATTAAACATAGTCGTTGGGATGACTTCTGACCCGTTTGACTGGTTCTGTTTTTAGCTAATAACATTTTTAGTACCCATTTGACCTATTTAACTTCATGATTTTGGAATTTGCATGTTCTTCTGCTTATTCTTGATGTTTAATTCTTGTTAAAGAATTAGGGAAGACGGTCAATCAACTTCGCCTCTAGTCAACTGCAGATCAAGTGGTCTGAGAGTCTGCACTGCTGCTGGGTCATCAGCAGCAATGCTATCAGCTGGTGGATTCCCTATGCCAATTTTATCCAAAGATCTCCAATACATGGTGAGAGAACCCATTACACGAGAAGCATCCCACTTGAGTTTAATGCATGGAACAATAAAACCGGATCAATCCATGGATATTGATTGGTACACGAAAGACGGACTCATCTTCATTGATGGTTCTCGCCCTGTTCATCCTATCCAACACAGTGATACCATACAAGTATCTTCGCATGCACCAGTCTTGAAGATGTTTTTACCTAACCATTTGTTACCAAGTAAGATCTAAGTTTTTTTTTTTCTTTTTTTTTAGTTCAGTTGCATGTAACTGGATGAATTTGAGTTTTGATAAAGAAGTAGATTGTGTACAAAAGATGCAAAATGCTTACAATTGTTTTTTATTCATGTAATATGATTCGGTTCTTTAGTTAAAATCTACATCATATATATAAACTAGTGCTTAGCTTCTTGCTTTGTCACGAACATGTATATAAATGAACAAGTCGTAATGGTATATTCGTAATTTAAGAAAACATTGTTTTCTTATGAAAAGTTTACCTAAAAATTAATTTCTTGCATTTGCATTTTTGTTTAAACATAAATGGAAACGACTGGGGTCAAATATAAAATGCTTTGGTGCCTATTTTTATATGTCTTACTTTTAATCTTTATACTTTTACCCCCTAAAACGTTTTAAAAGTTGTTTCGGATTTACTCCGGTACAATTTACTTAAAAATTAAATTTGAGTTAGTCTATGTCTGAAAGTTTGGAAAGAAGTTGAAGTGACAATTTTAACTAGTTTAGTTATGTAAGTGTTTAATTGTTTATCTCATACAAGTTTAATCATTAATGTTAGTTTAAAAGGGTTTGTGATGAAGTGTTTGTGGTAAAAGAGGCTAAGAGCTGCACATATATATCTAATACATTCAACCTCCTTCTAAAATAATGTTTAATCAAGTTGATATGTGTTAAAGTGTTTGTGGATTAATTCAATCTAACTTACGGTAAAAAGAAAATCTTTCAACCTGAATATGTTTTTACACGACCAACTACTTACCTCCAGCAAAATTAATCTGTTTAATGCTTTAGGCTCCACCATCTCCTTAAATAAGTTCGATGCTTTTAATTGCATCGGGCAAGAGCTTTGACATCAAAATGTGTGCGTCGGCAATATAAGCCTTGAAAAATCTAGCCGGAGCCACCAGCGTTACATGTTCATCAGTATATGTTAAGACACTCATGATTTTGAACTTTCAAGGCTAGATTGTGTGCGTTTTAGACGATGGAGATGGATGATTGATTATGGTTGTATTTATACTTCAAATGGAGCAACTATTTGGTTAGATTTTGATATGGGCAGAGCTTTGTAAGGTTGTGTTTTGTGCATTTCTAATTGTACCTTGCATTGGCAACCTCATGTTGAGCCTTAAAGCATTCATGTCCTATTTTACAGATGCATAATAATATTTTAGAAAATGAATAATGAGATAGTATCTTACCAAATATACAGATGTATAATAATATTTTATTTATCCTCCACATATAAACACTCACAATTATTCGCTATACAACTACAACCGATATACTACAACCGATATGATACAACATTTGAAATAAACATTTGTGATTATGTATATCTTGTTATATTGTAAATCCCAAAAACTATCTCCTTACCTTTGGTTCCCAAAGCTAAAGACATACAATTTTTCTTCATAATTAAATCTCAACCAGATGAAAAATAAAACATTTTCTACGTACTTTAACAACGTTAGATCATAAAAAGAACACACTTTTCACTTTTCGCGTAAAGATTTTCCTGTCAACATTTTGATCGTCACTTAAAACTAGATTTAGAGGATACATGATTTCACCACTTAAATAAATAAAAGAGTGTATCCTATGGATCTATACTTAATTTAGCTCCCGCTTTACATAAACGATAGTTAATAGGAAATTTGAAATTTAATAATTCAAATTATTATTTATTAGCAGATAATAATCCATATTATTCATTTGGCCAATGACAATTGTAACGTTCACTTCTGGTACCAATGCAATCCCGGTAGCATAATATAAATCATATATTCATACTCGATTTCCATTTCTTTTCTGCTCGGTTTGGATTGTATATTTATTTATTTATATTTATATAATCATTATTGTGAGTGAAATTAGGTGAAAATCAAGTGTAGATATCCGATGATTATGTTATCAAGATTGTTATTGCCAACAAAAGTATAAATCAAAAGTGCCACCGGTCAAATTGTTAGTATTAATTATTATCGAGTTAATAATTTGAATTATACGTCTAGTTAATATATCTAATGGCTATACATGTTATTTTTCTAGAAAACGCATATTTAGATATGCTACTTGAGAAGATGATGATGTCGGAGATGAAAGACGATGCTGCGTACCGAAGATCATAAATGGGAAGAAATCAGAGCGATGAAAATAAGACCCGTTCGTATAAGTGGGGGAGACAAGATTAAGGATTCTGCTCTAGTTTCAGCCACATATGTTTCCAACCTACGATAAGATTGCTCATCCAAGGTATTATTATCGATGTCCCAGAAATATATTAAACACGAGGCTTACAAGGAGCTAAAACCTCACACGGGGCTAACAACAAGTTAAAACCCCAAAGTGCGGAACATGCAAAAGAAAGAACAAAAGATACAAAGAAGTCTAATCATGACCTCGAGAACATAGGATCATTAAATTATAGTCATAATAGTGCCCCTAATTTTTAAGGTATGCAAGGAATGGTGAATGTTCTCAATGCTTATGTCTCCCACGACCTCACTGCCAAGAGAGGACTCTGAGCTAAAATCGAGGCTCTTAAAAACTTGTTTGAGGGTGTATGGTGTAACATTCGTTTATTTTCAAACTAGAAACTCAAACCTCAACCCATTTGAATTAATCTTGTAAATCAAATTTATTATTTAGTCATTTATTTATTTTTATGTTCCAAAAATAATAAATGTATCAGTTAATCAATTTAACTTAAATTCTATAATGTATAAAATAAATTGTATAAATGTTAAAACGTTATTGATATCTATAAAGTTTTAAAATATTCAACTAAAATAAATAATCAAATTATAAGTTCTTGTAAGATTTATAAAGTCTATAAAGATTTTATAAAAAGAATGAAAGTCGAAAATGAAAGTCCAATAATAAACACTACATAGAATCGAATTGGACCAAATTCAATTACAATCATTGGCAGATATGATTTATTACCATACTAGCTCTCTTCCATTCTCCTATTTTAGTCTTACTGTTGGTGCTAATATAAATCGACGTAGTAGTTGGGCTCCTTTAAATAGAAGGCTATGCATGCGAAAGGCATCAACATTGTCTTTTAGTGGCAAAAATCAAAATCACCCTGCATAAATCGTTCCTAGATAACCTCCCAACCTATTTTTTCTCCTTATTCAAAGCTCCTGCAAAGGTGTTAGAAACATTGGAAACAATAAGAAGGCACTATCTGTGAGGTGGTTCTAGAAACAAACACAAGAGTAACCGGATCGCTTGTGGCTTGCAAATCAAATATTTCCAAAAGTCTTAATTAAAGTGATAAATTGATATCTAAAGCGTTTAAATTATGTTGTTAGGATTGAGAAAGACCAAGGTAAATAAAAAGAGCTTAAACAAAAATAAAGTTGAATAAAATAAGCCTCGGAATCCAAGCATGACGTCGTGCCTCATAAGGCACACCTCCATGTTCAACCTAAAACACGCTCTCGTTCTTAAATTAGCCCACCCTCATGTTGGAAATTTAACAGGACAAAAAAATGTCCCCAAAAAGTAGTCACGGGGTCGTGCCCACGAGTCACAGGGGCGTGACCACCCCAATCACAGAGTCGTGAGTAATGAGGCACGAGGGCGTGCCCTGACAACTTCTGAGTGTACGAGCTGACCAACTTGCATAAGCATTATAATAGCATGGGGCCATGTCTTTTAAGAACGGGGTCGTATTTAAATACTCCAGAAAGCCTATAAATAGAAGTTCATTTGCAACTTTGAGAGAAGCTTTTAATAGATAAAGTGTTGGTGTTTTTAATCGGGATTAACACTTAGAAGAAGCTCGGGATCGTTTAACATCATCCATAGTGGATCACCAGTTTGATTGTTCTAATTTACCGATAATTTGATTACTATTTTCTATCTTTTTTTATGTTCGAGCATATCATGACCTAAACTTTATTTATTATCATAATTTAGTGAAACTTTATATAACCTGTGATAAACTAATCACATGGTTTATATTGTGTTAATGCTATGGTAATCTTGGGTAAACTTTTGATGGGTAACATTTACATTTGAACGAGAAGTTATAAACTTATAATTTGTAATTGTGAATGTCATACAAGGTTGAAAAACATATAACTTTTATTCGTGAAACCGGTATTCATGATAAATCCATGGCTAATGAACTAAAAATGGTGATTAGAAATCACATGATCTTAACTTTCTGATCATTTGCGGATTCTCTTTTATTAGTCTAAAAAATCTACAGTAATTGTTATGGTTTTCTAAAATTAATCGTATATTAAAAACGAACTTGATCAATTCTCTTTCTAATATTAAGTTATGTTTTTAGAATCGTATGCTGAAAGGGTGAATAGGTATTACCTACATTACTAGTGGCTTGGAGGATTAGCATTGTAAGTTACTCGATGCTAGTGTCCTTGTTACTACAGAGCTATTAGACATGAAATCTGAATTGGCTCTCGTTTATAAAGATTAACATAATTATATTAGTCAATATCTCTAACCACACTACAATTTATCATATTTACATAAGTGTAATCTAAATTTGGATAATAGCCCTACTTAAAAAATCACTAAAAGTCTCAATCTTTATCTATCTTCATTTATTGTTATTTTATTTAACTTATCATTTCTTAAAACCTAAACTGATAGTCAATTATAAGAATGGTTAAAGAGACTTAGTGTGTCCACAAATTTTTTGTGATACTCAATTATTATCAACACCATATTATCTCATGACAATTACAATTACATTTGTATTTTGTGTGTGTAGTTAGTATTAGTAATAATCATTTAAAACTGAATCTGTGTAAAAAAACATTTATCAAAATATATATACTATTTGCATACGCCAAGTTTTTGGCGCAATTGCTAGGGACACATGGTAGTTCGAAATACGATCCAAATTTTTGGCTATCTTGTTTATCTTTCGTATATTTTAAATTCATCAATATTAAAAAACAAATTCTTCCACATGGTGCTATCAAAATTAAAATTAATGATGGATTAAGCTTTAAGTCAAATGGTTATCAGTTAAAGGCCTAAATCGATGTACCAACAAAGATATTTTTGGAGGAACTAAACCTCCACTTAAGTGTGGGGAAGGGTCTAGCCAAGTACTCGTAACCTAAACCTGACTTTATGTTACTTTCGGTATGTTTATTTTTATTTTGTTATGTGTGCTTAGGACTTAAATTTAATGTTTTAAATAATTTGGTGATGTTTAAGGTTAATCCTGATGTTTTCTTTTGAGCTCATTCAAAGCGGCTGTAGGAAACGATCACACACATTTGACTCTTTACGGAAGTTTTCGTTTGTCTTTCTCTAACTAATATTTATTGTGAATCACATTGAGAACAATATGAAGTGTAAGTGCACAGAATGACATACATATTTGATACTTTGCTTATAAATTGGTTTAAGTTAAAATTAAATCTTTTGCAAAAAAATCACTCTAAATTTAATGTTTGTGACAACAACACTAGAAAGTTTAAACAGATTCTGATAAAACAAAATATAAATATAAGTTTTCAATATATAAATAAGCAAATAAAACAAACTCAAATAATCTTAAAAATACTTTTTGTGATATCCTGAAAATCAAAACGAGTTGATGAAAATATTCAAATATGTAAAATAAAACACTTATACCCAATTACATCCGTTATGTAAGCTTATTTTTTATGCAGATTGCTTAGGCCAGATCCCTAATGCACCTTGGGCTATCCTTCCCCGCCTACTGATTCAGGACTCTCTGCTAGCCAAAGAACCACCCACATCATCAACACCAGTTGGGTTCTAATACTTTTGTCCCGGATGTTTGCTACATACCAACACCAGATTTCTAAGATTTTCACCAAAATACAGGTATTATGAAAATCTCGATGTGCTTGTATCGGAGTTGCAACCAGTATGTGCTTGTAGGGTTATTTTGGAAACGCGAAGGCGTATCAAAATCTCGATGACACCTTTCGACAGTGTAGTTTCACAAATGTGTACCTCGGGTTGAGGAAATGTAGTGTGTTGTAAGTTGGAAATCGTTGCTCGTTACTTTTTCGTAGTGTAAACTAAGGTAGTTGTATAACAGTTGAATGCAAAGAATGAATAATTCAATAAAGGGAGGGGACACATGTTGGAGAACATCAAATTCAGCCTATTTGGGTTATATAGACTTTCTGCTAAATAATAATAGTTTTTCCATTCATATTGATACATCAATTATTTACAAAAGAATTTCTTTTCGTTTGAATAAAGGGTGTTTTGACACGGTCAACTCAATTTGAATCGCAGCCTCTAGTAGATGATACAAGTATATAACATACCTATATATATTGCTAACGACAGCCGAGATCGGAAGAAGCTCGAGTTAGTAACTACAATCATGATTAGCCGTTTTATACAACAAAGTCGAGAAACTCGAACCAAGTTTCCTGTCTGCTTTATACAAGCCAATATTGGAGTACAAATTGTTGGATCAAGATGGCAAGTATGCTACCTAGAGATATATTGATCACATTGACTGCATCATTGTTGAGCTACAAATGCAAGATTATGATCATTAGATTCTTAAAAAACCAAGCATGTAAATAATTGATGTATCAATATGAATGGAAAAACTATTATTATTTAGCAGAAAGTCGAGCTTAAGCTTACCCATTTGAATCCTTCTTTATCTTGGAGCACTGCTCCAATCACACTCTCACCAAAGTTAGCAATTTGTGATGCCAGCACACATATGACCGCTTCAGCAACCTTGATCTAGCATCCCATAAGACAAGACATACAGTAAGTGAAATATGTTGATATTGTCGATAAAATGGTTAAAGTGAGAGTTAAGTAGTTAACGACAAAAAGAGTGGCTTTTAATGTACCTTGCCCAGAAGGCAACCGACAGAGGCAAGAAGAATAGAAGCTAAAACACCAGCAACGGTCCCTTCAACACTAACCGCCCCTTCTGTTCCCCTTGGGACAACCTTAAAAGTTGTTACTAGGTATCTACATCATGAAAACAACATGCATCAAGTGATTTAGAAGGTTTTATGCATTATGTACTCTTTTGGGCAAATCCCAACCCTTTTGAGTACCCATTTGACTTGCTTCATTATTAATCAATTTTTTTCTATTTTACCTGCTTGACCCGTTACAGATAAAATAAAACCTAAATCAACTCATTCACAGATAAATGGGTCTAAATGGCTACTTTAAGTTTTTGTATAATAATCACGATGCATAAAACTAGAATTACTTACGTAGTTTTGCCATATGCCTTCCCTATCTCACTAGAGACGGTGTCACTCAATTTGGTACAAAAACTTGCAACAAACCCGAGTTCCCAAAGGCGAGAAAATGATGTGCCACCAACTCCATAAATCGAAAGTAATGCACAAACACAACCTGCAGCACTTGAACCTATCACACTCCCAGGCCCTCTTCTACCTTTTCTCTTCTCTGCAACACCTTGGGCTTCCTTTTGAGCCATTTTTACTTTGGTTACTGCTGTACCCTACAATTTCATCAACTTTTATGTCACTTTTAATCATGCATAAAGTTAATTCAAGACCAGAACTTGACAAAGAAAACAGTGTACAATCATTTCAATCATCCATATTTTAAATTCTAAGATGTTTGTTCATTAATTACACATCCAAATTCCCAACTCCCATAGATGGCTCCAGCAAGATGTGTCAGCAATGGTTATTGAATATGTTTAGATCTATGAATGTTGCGTAACAGTAGACAAGCATAATAGATCATTTGACATTTGTCAATTCTACGATTATTATTCATTCTTAAATCATTAGAGGGTGTTTGGATGTGTTTTTTTAAATCAATTACAGTCCAGTAATTGGTTACTAACACTAGAGACAGTTCACTATTTTTACATTCATTTCAAGAATCTGTTTTCAGCAACTTCTTATGTACATTTAGTTTAACCATCAGAATTAAAATCACTCTTAGCGGCTGTTTGGCAACTTCTGAATGATTAAGCGTTGAACCAATAAGAAGTCTGATACAATAAGATTTAGTATATCGCTTAACTATTTAAAGGCAAATGTCTGACCAATTCAGATAAGAGGTCTTAAACAGATCATGTAGAATCAGTGATTGCGAATTCGGTTCAAATTCAATCACACATTCAAACACCCCTAATTTGACCCATTCCACATTTCAACTCAATGAACATCAAACAAACAGAAAATACAAAAAACATTAGAAGATTCTTTGTTTATCTCATTAAAGATTAAATCAAATATAACATGATTCTTTAATTGAAACCTACAGAAAAATTTTAACTTAATGGTCAAACAAATCAACTTAAAACCTCAAGATTTATCAATCTAACCTCATATTTCTAAAAATAAAGATTGACACTCATCTCAAATCACACAATTAAGAACAACTGTCACAAAAACCATAGCTCTAATTGCACCCAAACTCACAAAAATTCATACTTCCATAACTCCTACATTTGACTTCAATATGAGGTCAAGATGTCAAATATCACCCAAATATCAGACACCCAACCCAAAAAACACAATACTACACACAGATTCCACTTCTTCAACAGCAATCAACACAATATGATCAATCAGAAAGCATCAATTTCAACAATTACTCACAATCACGAAGTAAACCGCAACAAGAAGAAACCCCGAGGGCCCAAACCCCCGCCACGTGAGAACACCAAGCAAGAACGCTGCAGCAACACCCGAAGGAGACACCCCGTCACAAGAATCGGCGAACCCACCAAGAAAATCAAGCAATTGCTGATAACAGCAGATTCCCATGTGGGTGGTGACGATTGAGCCAATTGAACTGCACGATGAATGAATTGTAGATCTGGGGTACCATTATTGTTGCTTGATTGGACTCTGGTGGGTGAAACGGGGTGCATTGGCGAAGGGTTGGTGGGATTTAGAGTGAGAGTGTGAATTGGGGGTTTGGGTGGTTGGAGGTTGTGAAAGGGTGGGTGGTTGTGGCGCCGGAGACGGTGGTGTGACGGTGGTGAATATGACGGTGGGTGGTGGTGGAGATGGGTGATGATGATGAAGGTGTTGCCATTTGTTTGGTGAGTTACTGTGCTGATTTTCTTGCTTTTTTGTGTAATTGGTACAAGAAAAGATCGATATTATAGTCTCTTGAGCCAACATTGTTTGATTTTGGGATGGAAGCAGATAATCACTTATTTAAAGTACATAATAGCATTCACCGTGAAATTTAAAAAAAAATAAGTAAGTATGTTTGTTATATTATATGAAATTGTTTTTAATGGTTGTGAGTAAAGAAAAAATAAAATATTATTGTAAATTGATATATTTAAATAAGACTTAATTACACGGGTGGTCCCTGTGGTTAACCATGATTTCATTTTCGATCCCTAACTCTTAGAAATTACAAGGTTGGTCCAATAGTTATCACAAACGTAACACTAATGGCCCCTAAGGTGGATATCGTTAATTTTGACTGTTAAATACATATGAAATGACCAAAGTACCCTTTCAAATATTTTTAATAAAACATGAAAAACACAAATAATAATATGTGAGCCCACCATCTAGTTCTCTATCGAACCCCCACCCCCACCCTACTTCATCATCCCTGTCCCTCAAATGACCACAACCACTTCTTTGTCGGAAAATGGTTTCCACCATGGCACCATAACACCATTGTCTTTTGTTTTTCGTCGTTTGCAACACACCACGGGACACCACGGTGGTCAAATTCCTTCCCCCTTTGCCTCTCGTTCCTGAGTCCAACCCACGTAAGAAACTGATGATGACAGAGGAAACAAGATGGTGATGGATATGGCGATGATGGCCTAAATTCGGCCAACCTCCACTTCCTCCTCGTCTGAAGTTGTTCGATTTAAGTGACGTTCGCTTAAAGTCGCTCCGACCATCCACCTCACTTCATCATGTATCCGGCTGAGAGGGGCGACTCGAGGTGGGTTGAATGGGGGGCCTGGATGTGGTGGTTGATTGATGGGTAGGGAAGAAGAAGTGTGATGTTGGCAGTAGGGGAAGAGATTGGTCGCCGGAGATTTGAGAGGGATATCGGCAAAGGATTCCTACTGCCACCATCACCACACCTTTCAGGCCACCACCACTAACCTCAAAACCCCAATGAAACCAAACACCACCACTGCATGGACAACAACCACCGTTTGAAACCGTGACTGCCACACAAAGCCATCACCGCCTCTAATCGCCTTGTCCCCCAAAAATATTGATGGTCCAAGAGCAATAGGAAAGTAATAGAGGGTGGCTGAGCACCACCATACATCCTAATCGAAGATTGAACACACCAGCAATTGTGATTTGGTCGGAACTAAAGGGGATTTTGAAAATGGGTTGGCTTTGGTGTGGTTAGGTTAGTGGGCCCACCTAAGGATTTTTTATTAACCAATTACTTTTAAGTCTTTGATTTTTTTAAATGGTATTTTTTTCATTTAAAAAAAATTAACAGAGAAATTAACGTCCATCCAATCTAGGGACCATTAGTGTTACGTTTGTCATAACTATTGGACCAACTTTGTAATTTCTAAGAGTGGAGAAGAAAAAAAGTAATGATAAGGGTAACAAAATTATTATTTAATTGAAAAAAAGAGAAAATGTAGTGATTTTTAGTGTAATTATATGGATAAAGATAAAACAACCCACTGTGAATGCTCGAGAGAGTATTTAATAAAAAAACTTGTTACCTAAAATTATAAATTAACATCTCAAATTCTGTATACGCCATATAACATTATATGTGTCGTATAGGTGGGTCGTATGATCTTATATGTGACCTATAGTATCTCTGACAACCCCTTGATTTTTTTTCTCATAGTCAATGTTGAAATTCGTTATAAACATCGTATAGAACTATATGTAATCTTCCTCGTTTTTAGTGTCTTCGATCTTATACACCACGTATAGTACTATAAGAGACGTATAAGAGGGTGTAGATTTATAATATGAGGTGTTTTTATATTAGGACCCGTTAATAAAAACAAAATTTTATAAACTACAAGATCATTAACACCACCTGTAACAAAGCATTTTTATGCAATAAAAAAAGAAGCATCATAATACAATGTAACCATGGCAGGGGAAATTGTTTCGAGTGACACTTTTATGATTAAGCATTGTTGTTAATGCGTTGTTATTAATACATAGTTTACATAGCAGGTAAGTGGACCTTAATTAGAGCAATGTGAGTGGATATGCAAAACAAAACATGTAGTTGCAAGAAGTGAGAGTTGACTAACATACCTATCAAGCATGTAACACTAAATACCATAAAAAACGGTAAAATTACATCAATTTCATAAACTCAATTTGTTTATTTGTTTTGGTTCATGATTTCATGAACTATTGTTTATGCTTATGCTGTTCAATGGACGACGGAGCATGAAACATGGAATTAGATCAACGCAGCAAGTTAGAAACTCAATTATGTTCGACGGGTAATGATAGTTGTTGGTATAAGAAAAAAAATAGTATTATCATCACTTATCATGCATTTCACCAAAAGAAAACATATATCCATGTTGTATGAGGTTGATGTGATATATTATGAAAGAAGAGGGGCGGATATGAAAATACTCTTCAATAAAACATTAAACATTATCCTCCTTACCTGAAGAAGAAGAAGAAGAAGATCAAACTCAAAGGAATTTTTTTTATTAATAGGGTAATTTAAAAATATATTAACTTGGGGGTTAAGAACTAAAATGTTGGACATCAAGGGTACCCGTCGGTGCCACCGACGGGTTCTCCCTCTTAAAATCCTGAGCCCTGCGAAGGCTGCCAAGGATTTTGTCTTGTTCCTCAGAACCCGCCGGTGGCACCGACGAGTTCTGGGATGTTGACTTGACCGGTCTTGTGGTCTGTTCTGTGTGACAAGACAGCCCAAAGAACCCGCCAATGAGACCGGCGAGTTCTTGGGTAATTTAGGGTTTCGATTGCCATATAAACCCATCAACCCCTGAATCGTTAAACCAATAACCAAACCCTTCTAAAACCACATTATCTTCACTTAAAAACCCATCCTCAAACAACTTAAACGAAAACCTCTTCATACCAACAACTTTCATCATGTCTAGACCTTATTTTATCCAAATATACTAGGGTGGTGATGTTTCTTTTGTGAATGGAAATGTTATGTGTGATTCTTCTACCGGAAGTACCACTATTGTTCTTCAAAAAATTTCGTACGAAGTGTTGTTTACGATCATCTTCAACTTTCACGAGAATATTATAATCTGAGGTTCAAACTATTTTACACGTACGGTGGTTTTTCTCAAACATCGGAAATTTTTAATGACTCGAGTCTTGAAGTATTGTATCAATTGGCAGATTATGTGGAAAATTTCATTGGAAATATTCACGTAATTTTGGATCCAATAATGTCACTCCAACAATCAAATTGTATGGATCTCCTACGAGGGTTTTCTGTATCCGAATCACCTACACAAACAGTTACTACCTTTCCAGGCAATGCAAGTTCACGTGATCATCAAGCCGGTCCGTCAAGCAATTTTAACATGGGGTATATTTCAACTCATCAATCAAATGTTGATCTAAATGATGATGAACACGGAGGGTTTGGTAACTCGGATATGATGGTTCACAAAGAAGTGAAGATTCCGAATCCGTTCCGTCACGTGATGAATCAACCGATAATGAAGATGGGTATGAAATTAGTGAGCACCGTAATTTTGTGCTTAATCAAGGAATCTCTTACGGGGAGATGACCTTTTCTGAAGATCCCCGAGAATTAAAAGATTATGAAGCTACTGATTTTGATGATGAAGACTACATGGATGTATGGAATGAAGAAACAAAAGAAATCCATGTCGGCATGTTCTCTAAATCAAAATATGATCTAACGCATGCGGTGCGATTATGGAATGTTGCACGTAACCGGGAAATATTTGTTGTTGAAAGTAAAAGTGATGCGTATAGAGCAAAATGCTACACAACTAGCCCTAATTATAGCAGTGATCTTCCTATTGGTCCTCAATGTAGTTGGTTTGTGTACGCTACCAAGCCTAAACATCACAACATGTGGAGAATATCTAGATGGGTCAATGCACATAATTGCTTTGGTAGTGTCATTGGCAACAACAACAGAGGTTTGAAATCTAGAGATATTGTAAATCGCATCATCCACTTTATTCGCCAAGACCTTACTTTTCCAGTCAAGCAAATTCAGGCACACATTAAAGACACGTTGAATGTTGATGTTTCGTATAATAAGGCGTGGAGAGCTCGAAAGGCTGCCATTGAGATAATATACGGTACTTGGGACAATAATTTTGAAGAACTTCCAAGGTACATCAATGCTCTACAAGAAACAAACCAAGTTATTGTGGAATGGTTACATCATCCGATTAGTTCATCTTAACACCATATGTTTAAGTATGTGTTTTGGGCATTTGGTCCGGTAATCAACACATTCAAGCATAGTCAACCTGTGATATCTGTTGGTGGTACGTTTTTGAAGGGATCGTATCGAGCTAAGATGTTAATTGCAGTTTTTAAAAATGCAAACAACTACATAGTGCCTGTAGCTTATGCCATCGTTGACGAAGAAACGACAGCTAGTTGGAGTTGGTTTTTGCAGCACTTGTGGTCCCATGTTAGAGTTCATCATGATTTTGTTGGAAGGGGGAAAAAATTGTGTATTATTTCTGATAGACATAAAGGTATTATCACAGCTATGCACAATGTTGAAGATATGGTAAACAATGTGGTTCATCGATTTTGTCTTCGACATGTGCGTAGTAACATGATGCACAAGTTCAAGGTGTCTAGTTTAAAAAAGATCTGTTGGTTGATTGGATGCACCTCCCAACAAAGAAAGTATGATTTATTTGTAGCTGAAATGCAAAGTCTTAAGCCTGAAGCTTGGGAATATTTAAAAGCTATCAAAGAAAGAAAATGGACGATTGTACATGATAAAAATCAACGTCGTTGGGGTAACCTAACGACAAACATTTCTAAAAGTTTTAACAACACACTGCGGGGAGTAAGGCTTATGCCCATTAAAGCCATTATTAATTGCACGTTTGAGAAAACAGTTGAGCAATATAGAAAACACCAGGAAATTGCAACAACTTGCAACACAGGTTTACCCCCCCCGGTTTATGGCGTTTGTTTGAATCCCGTGATCTTATTGGGCAACAACATATCATAACAGATTTTGATCACCACGAGGCAAGATACAGGGTGTTGTCAAAGATAAATAATAATCAAGCTGGTGGAAATGTTTATACTGTGGAGTTTAATGATAGAACATGCACTTGTGGTAAATGGCAAATGCTAAGATTCTCGTGCTCACATGCGACTGCTGTTTGCCGACACAGGGGTGTGTCACCTTTTTACACTGTGCATGAGGTATACACTACTGCAGCTTATCACAAACAGTATAGTGGATATTTTTACCCATTTCGTCATCTTGATTACTGGACAGACCCAGGTTGGAGGATTAGAGCTGACCCGTTGTACGTAAATGTTCCATATGTAGACAACCGTGTCATAACATGAGTACGTGTCGAAACTCACAACCGTAGAATACATGTTATTATTATTGTGTTTGATCTTTTTATTAAGTACTTGTTATTGTTTGATCTTTTTTATTAACTACTTGTTATTGTTTATTGTGTTTATTGTGTTTGTCGTTATATAATACATGAGTAATTGGATAAAATATTTGATAGATAAAACTTGCATAGCATCCATACAATAATTATAACATTAATACAATAATTAAAATCCTTGTGAAGGCTGAGTAGGATTAGGAGCATCAGATTCTTCATCTGTCTTGGTTGCTTCATTATTTAAGTCGAATCGGTTTGACGGATTATTTGAAAACCAATCAACAACATCACCAGTCTCTTAGAACTGAGGGTAATATGGTAATGGACTAGCAGTGTCAAAAAGGTTTAAAAAATTTGTTTGCGGGGATGAGTAATTAGATGAGGGACCCGCCTCACCAAAATTTTGGGTGCCCATTTCAAAATAACTGCTTGAATTACTCTCATAAAAAAAATTATGTTGAAAGGGAGGGGTAAATTATGGTGATCCAAAGTCTTGCCCCACGTGAAAATTTTGGTTCTCTATATTTTGTGGGCACATATTTTGTTGTTCCTCTACATGAACTGGATTTTCCATCATTCCTCGTCCAAGTCCTCTACCCCTCCTACGTAACGTTGAGTGACAGGTGGAAGTTGAACATGAACTGGATTTTCCATCACATGAGCTGATAAATAACCTCCATAATCAGCATGCGATAAATTCAAATACCGGCTAGCCAAGTTGCTAACCGTTTCATTGCCAACCATTTGAGAAAACTGGCTCATTCCTTGCATCTACAAAAGTTATAATAATAATAATAATAATAATGATATAAATAATAATAATAATAATAATAATAATAATACTATCATTGCCAAATTTTGTCCATCGTTTTGGAACCCATGTGGATTTGGGGCTTGATGGGCCGGGTTGTTACAAATCTAACTGTACGATCCATATACCACCACATGTATTCTTCTGAAGCAACAGTAGAATTTGTGTAGGTTCCATTCACAATAGTAGCATGTCAATTATGCCACGCTTGGATATACACAATATGTTTCTGTGCCCAATTACTATTTCTCCCCCTTTTACGCGATATATTATGAAGTCGAACATGTTCTTGCTGTGAAATTGGTAACCTTCTAGGGATCATTTGAATCATCCCAAATTGCCCCATTACCCTGCTAGCAATGTGTGGCTCAATATATTCCCAAAATATGAGAAATGTATCACTATTCCAACATAAATTACCACTTCTATAAATCTCAGGTAGACAGTGTATAATTTCATCATAAGGCCTCTAGTTAAACTAATACAAAAAAAATTTTAATTGTTAAACTTTTCATGATATACATTTTGTGATTAATAATAATAAAAAATTAATACAATGTTATTATTCATCGAATGTAATGATGATCTATATGCGCTCAAGCAGCTCGGAGTGGTTGAAATATAGCTAAGTTTTCCTCCCTGTCATCTTCAAATATAATTCAACATAAATATCGGTTAAACAAAATTAATAAATATAAATTCAAAAAATAGAATAAACATGATTGTAACATACCTTGCACCATATGGTAATGCGTATGGTGTATTAGGGTCAAGACTACGGTCATTAATCGGATAAATGGTAGGTAGCCTTTCCCAAGCCCATAATTGTAACAAAAATAACGGTCCACTAACATCAGTAGCTGATATTTTTGTTGCCTTGCATAGCTGTCTGTACAACCATGCTAAAGTAGCACTCCCCCAACTTAGTTGGCCACACTCTTCTAAATCTTCTACATGTGTTAAAAATTAACATGGAGCCAGTTGGAAGATGAATCGGGGAATAAAGTCACCCCAATTATGTATAATATTATTAATCGAGCACGCTACTGGCCTTGCTCAATAGAGGCATTTGTAGGAAAATATTTTTCATTTCTTTTAAAATGGAAACCAAATTTATTTTTAAACCTTCTATATGATGGGGATCAAGAAAACAACTTGTCAAATGCCCGAACAAATCTATTATTTCAGTTTTGTTCATCGCCACATCAGTGCCAGTAATTGCATCACTATCGACTTGTAAACCCCATAAGACTTGAACATCTTGAAGGGTTACCGTGCATTCTCCCACAGGTAAATGAAACGTGTGGGTTTCAGGCCGTCATTTCTCCACCAAAGCCGTAATCAAACCACCATCAAGCTTACGGTAACCGCAATCAATAATACCACCAAAACCCGCTATCCTTATATAAGGCATAACATTACTAGGTATAGGTTTGTGTTTGATGAGTCTCTAAAAATTGGTATCCCCCCGTCTAGAATGCAAAATACCTGCATCACTTGTTGGATTCTGAAAATAGTGAGCAGCTCTATGCTCACCAACCAAAAATAACAATTCCGTATTCAAAGGACCCGATATAACACCCCAATTCGCCATGGAATAAAATCTTTGAGTTTGTTGAAAAATAGAGAATGTGGAATGTGAGTTTAGTGTGTATTGTGAAGAGTAAAGTTTGTGTTAGATGGTATATATAATAGATTTTTTTTAAATATGTCACACTCGGTCAAAAACCCTAACCAAGTACCCGCCCTTCACATTGGTGGGTTCTTGGTCCAATGGTGGTCAAGGTCGTGGTCGTCTATCGTTTGGTCAGTTGATGTGACGAGGGGAGAACCCGCCGGTGGCACCGGCAGGTACCCCTAATGTATTGTTTATTTTTTTTAATCCCAAAAGTCAATATTTTTTTAAATTTACCCTAGTAATAAAAAAATTCAACTCAAAGCCCTCGATTACAAAAGACCAACAACAAAATGGCGATGGTGTATGTAACATCATTATCGTCTGTAGTATTCATATCATCGCACAACAGCAGGTCTCCAGTTCTGTTCGCCTTCTCAACAACGCCTTCAAAGTAGATTATTGGAGCTACAACCAATCGGAGCTTTCAGATTCGTTGCCAACAACAACAACTTCAATAGAGAAACCTCGCGCCTGTTGAGCAGCGGTGGATGTTCACCGATTCCGATTTCACAGGACCGGTATCATATTGTTATTATTATTGTTGTTGTTGGTTGAATACTTGATTGATTGATGTTAGTTGTTTGAACATTTGGTTTTAGAGTATTAGTGTAAACATTGTTCGACAATTGTAGCCTTCAACGATGTTTGATGTCTAATCAGATTAATACTTCATTCAGTGAGAATTGCAGCATTCGTGTTACTTTGGGAGCTCTTATGGTTGTTTTTATGCTTTTGTTTCAGTTGTATGATAAAATTAGTGCAAGTAATTCTCAAATGTGCGTATCGAAAGTGTTTTTATAGTTTCTTAGGAATAGAATAAACATATTCACATAAATCTTGCAATTTTGAACAACATAACAACCATTAAGTGATTTCTTAATCTAAATTTTGACTAAAATCTTTGTATATTAGATAACTATTTCAAGTTGTAATCCACATATATGATTTGACCTTGTACTAAGTAGCCAACGCCATTAGGTTGTCTAGTTGTAATTTGGTATGTGATGGAGGTTAGCATGAAGAACTTCTGTCCAATTTGCATCATCTATGTTGTTTATGTAAACGTGGGTCATAATTTTTGAGCTACAACAAAAATTACATATTTGGGCACCATTTGTCTTATGTATCATCTCTTTTGTCTTTAAACATCCACAAGACCGCTCATATTCTTATGAAGCATGCTATGTATCAACCAACACATCACTGTCTGCTAATTTGAGTGCCACTAATATGTAAATGTTTTCCATTCCACAAAATGTCAAAGGTTCGGAGTTAGCCATTGATGAGATTGAAACAAACACTCGTCTATGTGTCAAAGCCTCAAAATTGGAGCTAGTTCAGTTAGTTCATCTAGTTGTGAAAAATTGTTAAGATTATCTAGCCTATCTAGGAAAAGTAGAAAGTGAATCTTAAAGTCTTAATATATGATGATGATGATTTGGTACTGCACACATAGCCAGTTAGTTTCAAGATGGAAGCATACATAGGTTTTTTGTTGTTAAGTTTATCAATTTTAGGGATACAATTAGTCACATTGTAAACATTCTTGTTGTCAGGATGTATGGAACAAGACATGGTACCCTAAAACTAAAGATCATGTCAACATGGAAAAGACATGGTATGTTGTTGATGCGACCGATAAAATTTTTGGAAGGCTAGCATCAACTATAGCCATTCATATCCATGGCAAGAATCTTGCTACCTATACTCCTAGTGTAGACATGTGAGATTTGGTAATTGTGGTACATATGTCTCTGCCTGTCCAACATCACATCTATAATATTTCATATCATGCTGATGATTAAAATAAAAAATTGACCATTATTTGGGAAAATACATTTTGGTGATAAACATAAAGTGGTTTTGATGTCTATAAATATAGGTAAATACGAGAAAGTTGCAGTCTCGGGCAAAAAGAGAACCCAAAAACTGTACAGAGGCATTCAGGCAGACCTGGTGGGATGAAAGTTGAAACTTTTGATCAACTTCAACAAAGGATTCTAGAAAGGATTATCGAGCATGCAGTCCGTGGGATGCTTCCAAAAGGAAGGGTGAGAAAGACTTCACATTTCTCAACAAATTCATCGATTTTTCATGTTTCTTGGTTTTACTTTATTTTCAATAATTTTTATGCAAATAACTTGTGTTGCAGCTTGGAAGAGATCTTTTCACTCACCTAAAGGTGTACATCGGTCCTGATCATCCCCATTAAGCACAAAAGTTGATCAACTTGCCAATAAGGGACAAGAGGATACTAAAACGGAGCTAAGTTCTCATTTTTCCTTTCTCGAATTATCAGTTCAAATTGTACTTCCTAATTGCACAAGAAGAGTAAAAGCATATTCCTCTCTTTTTTGTAATTCCAAAATGTCATGTAGGATGGATGACAAATCAATGTAATGTACACTTGTTTTTGCTAGTTAATTACAATCTTATTCTTGAGCAAGATAATATACATTTGTACAAAGTTTGGTTCCAAGTAGGGGTGGACACACTCAATGGCTTCAAGGCTAAGTTTTATAATCTTGAAAGTCAAATGCCCTCTAAGTTTTTAGAAGACGGGCTCTGTGAATAATTTGTGTGATGGAAATTGAGAAACTCATTTGATTGGATTGGAAGTCATGCACCTCCCTTTGTTTAAAGGACCTAGATTTGAATCCTAAGTTTAGCATTTTATGAAAAAATGAGATTTTAACAATTACAACTATTATTCATTAGCTGATAATAATTTATACTTTTAATTTAAATTTTGATATTACTAGATTTCACTTTGGTCGTAAAGGCATCCAAGTAGTGTAATTAGCATATGGGTGAAAGGACATAGGCCTTCGGTGTTATGATTTAGTAAACTAAACAATTGGAACATAGATATAATTTCTTAAAGTTTGGGATCAATCCTACAATATGGATTAGCACAAGGATCAACTATGTAATTAATTCTTAATATAATTTGTTTTTGTTTTTAGTAGGAGGTGTGTTCTTGTTGGGTTTCGTACATAAGTTTGAAAACAAATTTTAAAAACATGCTTGAATATACTTATGTACAAACCGATCCAGGTTAAGTCTTAGATCACCCATCTGGATTCTAGATGCAAACTTATAATAATGACATAAACCACAAATAAGTTTTGATTTGTACATCTTAGGAGTAAGACAACAAACCAATTAGAGACACCACATGTAATAAATCCAGTAGTTAAATTTGGTTAAACACCAAAGCTCCACAACCAAACTCCTTCGATTATAATCCTCATCAAACAAATGCTCCGATCATATCAACAGCAAACAATACAAAAACACATAGCACCATGATTATCACATCCGACTAAAGTGGAAACATCGAGGCATGATGAAATTGAATCATAACACAAAGATAAAGAGTACTAAAGGAAATCAGTTATTAAAATTAAATAGTTGGTTACATCCAATTCTAATAACAAATAAAACAAATAAATAAGTCGTCATTTTATTCAAAGTCTAACTAGGTCCAACTAAAGCTTATCGTTGAATCGTAGTGTGAGCAAAACAACAAACTTAGTTTCCATGACCTGAAAACATGCTAAAATATGTCAGCTAAAAAGTTGGTGAGCACATAGGTTTAGAAGTATACATATAGTAGATAACAATGTACAAACCAATACACAATTTTCCAAATACAAGTAAACTATTATACATGATTTCACAACCAACCCTAATGATCGAATGCCCTCTCGCCTAACCCCTTGACACAAGAGGTCAGACTAATAGTATGCTTGTCTAGTATGCAGTTTTTGAACATCCAACTCCTTTCAAGTCAAAAAGAATACGTTGACTCAAAGGATGCCTGGTATTGATTGGCATGCATCAAACCGAGTACCAATGGGCTTGTAAGGACAATAGATCTATTTACGTACTCCCGTGGCTTCCTTGAAGTTAATAGATGTGTATATTTTAGAAAATAGAGAGACTTTACAGTAAAAAGTGTCATAGAATATAGCAACATATATAATCAGTTTAATTTTACTAGTATAAAAAGTTGTCATTAAGTTTGTAAAATACTAGTTTGACTTTAGAATTTAAATTCCAAGTTTGATATAAAGAGCATGTTTCCACCCCAAAACACAAAAGTAAAGGGGGCTATGAACTCACCTTGTAAAGTAGGTGGGTTGATCTTGTAATTTGTAGTAACTTGGAGTGAGGATTGCCCTAGGTAAGCTTATCTAGTTAGTTTATTGTATATATCAATAGTTGAGGGGTTGTTATTGTAAAATCTCAAGAATGGTTGCCGTATACAAGATATGTATCATCTCAGAGTATCACATCCAACAAAAAGATTCCCAGGAAAGAGTTTGTGGATTTTCATCACTTAAGTACCCCGTCTTTCCTTAGTGAGAACTTTTTGTTTGTCATATAACTACATATCGTGTTAAGTGATTCTAGATATATACTAGACCAAGTTAAAGGTATGTTTAGTATGTTTATAAAGTATAGGAAACAAGTGTACTTAATAGTTTAGCAAGGATGGAAATAAACAAGTTGTATAAAATAGGGTTACAATTGGAAAATATGAACAACTTTACTTGAAACATGCTTCAAGTTGATAGATAATCATAAGAATCGTTAAATTTTAGATTTTTATTGTTTAAAACATCTTTATATTACTTATTTTATAATAAAAAAACGTTGCTTTATATTATATTTTTTAAAATATAAAAAAGTTGTAAAATTTAGGGTTTTGACAGCTTTAGACAGATTCGTGCACTAAACTTTCACGAGCTGTTTGAAGGGTCAAAACAATGATTTAGAAGACGTTCTTTATATGATTTAAAAGATAAGACTTTGAATTTAATTTTGAAAAAAAGAATCATTGAAAAAAGATTTGTTGTGAGGGAGATATGTCTGTCCAAATTTGGCCCTATGAATATGTCAAAATCCAAAAATTTAAGTTTGATGTGTTTAAGCAAAGTTTTGATGATTTCATATTTATCTGATGCTTTGATTTATCTTAGATCTATGATTACTTCAAAAACATGTTATTTAATCATAGATCCAAGCTAGTTATGACTGAATTTTGATAAAACAAAATTAGAAATGTATGAACACAAAGATCACGAAGATTACGAAGAACGCGAAAAACTTACTCGACAGGGAAAAACTTCTTGGACCTTCAAGAGAGATGCTATGAGTTGATATTTGACTCTATAGAAGCTCTAGATTTAGAATCTGGTGTGAAAAATAATAAGAATAAGACCCTTTTTATAGTGGAAAATTTAGGGTTTTAGGTTTCATTTAGGATAGATTTTCTTAATATTTTTATTAATAAAATTCATATATTTAGTAGGGATAAGGATGAACGAATTTTGTAGATAATTATGTGTTAGGATTGATTAATTTATTAATTATTAGATTTAGGATAATTACTAGTTAATTATTTGTTATTGTATTAGATATATATCACTTAAATGACTAAAATAGTAAAATAATATATATATATATATATATATATATATATGTGTGTGTGTGTGTGTATATATATATAATTTTGTAATTATTCATGCATATATATATATATATATATGTGTGTATACACACACACACACACACACACCACACACACACACACACACACACATATATATATATATATATATATATATATATATATATGTGTGTGTGTGTGTATGTATATATATTGCAGGATCGGTTTATATTGAGATTGCGGATACCCTAATGGATGGAGGAGTTGCTCTTGAGAACAGAGACATTGTAAGGAAGTTCATGTTCTCACTTCCTAGGCAATGGACACACTACTGTGTGGTTATCAAGAGAACTAAGAACCTAAAAACTCTCACCTTGATAGAGTTATATGGGATTCTCAGTGGCTACCAGATGGAGATGAACATGCAAGGTTCATCTGGCAACTCCAACAATCAAATGGGTTCCGCCCTTCATGTAGTTGAAAGGGATAGCATAGAACCCCAACATCATCTCATATGCTACCCTGACAACTTACCAAAGGGTCCTTTCATCACCTTCCCTGAGACACCAAGGGAGAACTACACTCAAGGAAGCTCATTCCAAGAGACAAGTTCTTCTCAAGCCTTTGTGTCTTCTGATGAAAGTTGTGCCAGCTTTCTTTTCACCCTTGAAGACCTGGACTGTATCCATCCAGATGATCTGGAGTACATGGAGATAGTCCAGCAGATGGCTCTTCTCACTCACAGAGCCAAGAAGTTCCAAGCAATGCAACCAGTGGAAAGTTTGGGCTTGATAAAAGCAAAATCAAGTGTTACAACTGTAACTTGATGGGCCACTTTGCCAGGAGTGTAAGGCACCAAGAACAAATGATGGACAAGCACAATCCAGACCAAATTACACTGACAAAGCTACCTAGAATGAGAAGCCAAAGCAGCAGGCTACTGTTGCTGTTGAAGAAGGAGGCTTTGACTGGAGGTTTCAGGTGGAAGATTCTTCTTCAAACCAAGCACTGATGGCAGATCATGATGAAGCCAAGGTATTGGAATATCTTTGTACCCTAGAATGCATTACTAAAGTTAACATATACAGGTCCTACAACTTAGAAATGAGATATGATCTTGAGTCCTTAAGCTTCTTAAAAGATGATTTTAGAAAGTCTGAAAATGATTATAAACTGAAGATAGAGGACTTAGAGAAAACTATTTCAGTTCTAAAACATGAGCATACAAATTTTAGGACTCAGATTAAAGATCTCATAACTAAGCTGACTGAGTGCCAGGCTGAGCTTGTGATCAGCAAAGCTAGGGCAGAAAAGTGTGTTTTTGAAGAAGATACCTTCAAGAACATGATATCCTCATCCCTACACAACAAAGTGTGCTATCAAAACAAGCAGGGACTAGGATCAAATGAGATAGCTCCTCCACACACAATCTTGTCTGTAAAATCACCTAGGTGTGAAACTTGTGAAGATGAGCTTCCTCTCATAGATCCTTTGAGTGAAGAGGATGACAAAGTGATAGTAAAGAATCTCTTTGAGAAGAGTGAAGAGGAGGATTCTAAGAAGGGCCATTATACTTCTGAGGAGAAGAAGAAGACTGTGATGACCAAGTTAATAAGAAAGAACTTGATTAGAAAGAGCAAAAGGAAAGCTAGGAAGCCTCAAGAGATCAATGCTACTTTTAACTCTAAGCAAAAACAAGTTTTTATCTCTATAGGGTTTGAAGTAATAAAGACTAAAGACATCAACCTAAACTCTTCTGCTAAGAGTTTGGTCCATGTTCAAATCATCTCAGTACCTTGAAGAAGGCTGATCTGTTGTGTATCACTGCTACACACCTGGACCATCCAACTCCAAGAACAGTCCTAAGCCCAAAAAGCCTGTCTTAGCATATGCAAAGATGAGGGTGGAGAAGGGATGTGACCAAAGTCAGTCTTGTTCCCAGCAGAAGGCTCTTGGGAAGAAGAAAATGGAGTGTGTCATGTGTGAAAGTACTGATCATCTTGCTAAGGATTGTCCATACAATCCTAAAGGTACTCTTCATATGACCAACACAAGGACTTCCAAGTATTCTAGGAAGATTCAAGCTTTGGAAGGAAAATCTATTTCCTTCGGAAGCTCCAAATCTAAGAAGAAGGCAAGTGGAAAATTGCCTTCGGAAGAAAAGTTGGTCTCGGAAGGAAGGAATACTTCCGAAGCACTGAAGTCTGCTGTAGTGTCTGCAAAATCTTCCGAAGGTCCAGTCATGAAAACTTTCAAAGTCTCAAAAGCTTCCGAAATATTGAAGGTCAAGTCCAAGCTTCCAAATGTGGTGTGGAAGTCTAAGAAAGACCAAGTGACTGAAAATTCTCCATCAACAACAGCTCAAGATCCTCCTAGCACAATCATAGGATCTATTACTGTTGCATTACCTTCTGTTTCTCTTAGTGAGCCAAGACAAATAAGGCTTGGGTTTACAAATGTAACTAATCATTTTCTTTGTGTAGGGACAACTCAAGACAAACAAGAATGTCTGGATCATTGGCAGTGGCTGTTCCAGGCACATGACAAGCAATAGATCACTACTCCAGAACTTTGAAAGGATTGATGGAGGACCAGTTGCTTTTGGAGAAAATGAAGGTGGTTACATTTCTGGAAGGGGGAAGGTCACAAATGGTAAGCTCAGTATTGAAAAGGTAAACTTTGTCAAGGAGCTTGGGTACGATCTTCTGAGTGTATCCTAATTTTGTGATCAGAGTCATAACATGCTCTTTACTAAGCACGAGTGCATTGTTCTCAAGCCCGGGGTGATCATTCCTCATGAGCATATTCTGCTCTGAGCCCCTAGGAAAGAGAACATGTACAAGATGGACTTGCAAGAAACATCTCCCCCTGGAGAAGTTTCATGCTTTCTATCTAAAGCCAATAGTGATGAGTCTTTCCTATGACATAAAAGAATGTGCCATGTAAACTTTAAAAACATGAATAAACTTATTAAGAATGATTTGGTAACTAGAATTCCAAAGAAAGAGTTTATAAGTGATGATTATTGTGTTGCATGCCTGAAAGAGAAGCAACATAAGGTATCTCACAAGCCTAAGGAAAGAAACTCCATCACGACACCCCTACAATTGTTACATATGGATCTTTTTGGCCCCACCAGTGTAATGAGTCTAGGAAGGACCTCTTATTGTTTAGTGATCACAGATGACTTTACAAGATTCACTTGGGTCTTCTTCCTCAGAACTAAGGATGAGACTCCTGAGATTCTGAAGAATTTCATTCGAAGGACTGAGAATCAATCTAATCACAAGGTCAAAATCATAATATGCGATCAAGGAACTGAATTCAAGAACCAAATCCTTGATACATTTTGTGATGAAAAATGTATTACAAGACAATATTGTGCTCCCAGGACTCCTTAGCAAAACGGTGTTGTTGAGAGGAGAAACATGACACTTATTGAAGCTGCAAGAACCATGTTGTCTGACTCTAAGCTACCCATCACCTTCTGCGCAGAGGCAGTGAACACTGTCTGTTATGTGCAGAACAAAGTTTTAGTGGTTAAGACTCATGGAAAGACTCCTTATGAACTTTAGCACAAGAGTAAACCTTTCATTGGTTTTCTCAGGTCATTTGGATGTCCTTGCACAATCTTGAATACCAAAGATTAAATTGCCAAATTTGCTGAGAAATCAGATGATGGACACTTTATTGGATACTCTTCCCAAGCTAAAGCTTATAGAGTATACAATCTCAGAACTAGAATTGTTGAGGAGTCAGTCAATGTGACTTGCAATGAACACACACCCTGTGTAGCTGGTTCTGGTCCTAATTGGCCGTTTGATCTTGATTTAGTTACCAACTGTTTTAACAAATCTTGTGAGAATATTTCAAGATCTGTAGAAAATTTAAATACAGGTGATCCTGATCCAAGATTTGAGCTAAGAAGACCTTCATGTGATACATCTTCAGCTCCAATTGGAACTACTTCTGCAAATGAGGTTTCTATCAGCACCACAATGACAAACTCAGCTGAATTTCTCTAATTTAGATCTCTCTTGATAAGTGTGCTGATGTAGTGAGAGAAACATCTATGACAGATCTAATTTCTCTAATTTAGGTCTCTCTCAACAACTTGCTGTGATCCCTCAGCTAAGGATCCACAAGTCTCACCCCACCACAAACATCATTGGAGATGTTGTCATAGGGGTAAGAACAAGAGGACAAACCCATGAAGCAAATGTTTGTCTTCACTCTTGTTTCTTATCCCAGATAGAGCCAAAGAAAGATGATGAGGCTCTAAAGGATGGAAGTTGGGTTGAAGCTATGCAACAGGAGCTACTTCAATTCAAAAGGCAGATAGTTTGGAACCTTTGTCCTATTCCTCATAGGAAGACTACCATTGGTACCAAATGGGTGTTTAGGAACAAGAAGGATGATAAAGACATTATCATCAAGAACAAAGCTAGACTAGTTGTTCAAGGGTACACACAAGAAGAAGAGATTGACTACACTGATGTCTTTGCTCCCGTAGCAAGACTAGAAGCTGTTAGGATATTCCTGGCATTTGCTGCATCCAAGAACTTTAAGATCTATCAACTTGATGTAAAGTGTGCTTTTCTTTATGGAGTGATTGATGAAGATGTATATGTCAAACAACCACCGGGTTTTGCAGATCCTGATCATCTTGATTATGTCTGCAAGCTTGACAAAGCTCTTTATGGGCTGCATCAGGCACCCAGGAAGTGGTATGAGACTTTATCTCAGTATCTCTACAAACATGGATACAGGAGGGGTACTATAGATGGAACTCTCTTCATCAAAGGACATGGAAATGACTTGATGCTAGTTCAAGTACATGTAGATGACATCATCTTTGGTTCAACTAATCCAAGGCTCTACAAAGACTTTGAGAAGCTAATGAAGGAAATATTTGAAATGAGTGTCATGGGGGAACTCAATTTCTTTTTAGGAATTCAAGTGAAGCAAGTTAAAGATGGCATTTTCATTAGTCAGTCAAAGTATGTTCAAGACATACTCAAGAGGTTCAGCATGACTGATTGTAAGATTGCTAAGACACCCATAGCAAGAAACGACTCCCTTGGACCTGATCTTGAGGGGGAGTGTGTGGATGACACCTTTACAGGGCTATGATTGGGTCTCTTATGTATCTTACAGCTAGCAGGCCTGATATCATGTTTGCTACATGTATTTGTGCAAGATATCAAGCCAACCCTAAGATGTCTCACTTTATCACTATCAAAAGGATTCTAAGATACCTCAAAGATGCTTCAACACTAGGTCTATGGTATCCTAAGAATTCTGACTTCAATCTGTATGCATATACAGATAGTGATTATGGTGGTTGTAACATGACTGCAAAGTCTACATCTGGGGGATGTCAATTTCTTGGTGGAAGGGTTGTCTCATGGCAAAGCAAGAAACAATCCTTTATCTCTGCATCAACTGCTGAAGCTGAATACATTGTTGTTGCAAGCTGTTGTGCTCAAGTGCTTTGGATTCAGAATCAGATGCTGGACTATGGGTTAAACTTCAAGGAGACTCCCATTCACATAGACAACAACAATGCTATTTCTATCACAGAGAATCCTGTGCAGCACTCAAGGACTAAACACATCAATATCATGTATCATTTAATAAGAGATAATTATGCAAAGGGATTAATTAAACTAGTCAAAGTTCACTCAAATGAATAATATGATGATCTGTTTACAAAAGCTTTTGATGAACAGAGATTTAAATATCTAGTATCAGCTATTGGGATGATAAACTTTGAGTAGGTTTTTCTTAAAAACTAATTCTTATTATTTCTTAAAAATCTATGTGTCTTAAGTTGTCTAGTTATCACTTTCATAAGCACTTGTTTTCTTTGGATGAAAATATTTTTGAAGACTTTTCTTAGATGTTTGAAATTTCTTGATCCTTCGGAAGATATGTTTTTTTTATCTTCGGAGGAAAATCATGCCTTCAAAACAAATAATTGTCTAAGAACTTTACCTTCGGAACAAATTTCTAAAATATCTTCCGAAGTTTAAATGCTTATCTCAGACACTTATATGTTTTCAAGAACCATTTTCTTCCGAAGCAAAATTAGCTCTCGGAAGCTTTATTCTTCTGGAACAAAGCATTCAAGTTTTAATTTTTCTTCCGAAGCAAAATATTCACAACTCTGAGGAAAATCTTTCGAAGTCATTTTAGCTTCGGAAGCTTTTTCATAAAAAAAAACTTCCGAAGATAATTTACCTTCGGAAGCTTTTTGACTTCCAAGAAAACTACTTTTTGAGCAAACGTAAACTACTTTTTCAAAGGTTGGACCTACATCCGTATTATAAAGTTTATCCTCTTTCATTAAACTTTATCTGAAATCCTTTTTCACATATAAACCTAACTGTTTCCCCCTCTTTCTATCATCTGCTTCTTCCTCCTGACCTAAAACCCTAAATTTCTCTCTAAAATTTCTTTCTTCTTTCTTTCTTCATCCTTAAGTTACCTAAAAATAGCCAACCCTCTTCACAGAAATGATCCAAACTTTACCATGCAGTTACATAGATAACATAATCAGGTTCCTCTGTTAAACTCTGAGAAAGGTCCACATTTCTCAAAGGTTTGCCGTTTGTTAGCTTTATCAAACTATCTCACCTCCCCTGGCCATTGATCCTCCTCTCTATGAGGATCAACTGCTAGAATTCTGGAAGACCTGCCAAGAGGTCATAATGGACGGGGAGAAGGCAATGTCTGCCACAGTGCAGGGGAGAACAGTCTTCATCACTCCGGCCATCATTAACATGCATCTTCAGCTGGATGATGAAGAAGGTGAGGTGTTCTTTCCCAAGGAGGCTTTCAACCAGTCCTTTGTGAAGATGGGATATGAGGGAGATTACTCTGTCAAGACCTTCAGAAAAGGGAAGGTCTCATCCAAATGGAAATTCCTGCTCCATGTGGTTATTCACAGCTTATCAAACAAGTATGGTGTATGGGACTAGATTCCCGAGGATCTCTCCTTCATAGTGCATGGGATGGTTCAGGGAGTCAAGTTCAGGTACTCTTAGTTTGTCTATACTAACTTACTTGCAAACTTGGACTCCTTATAGTATTATATGTTCCCTAGATATATTCAATACATTCTTAACTGTGAAATGGGCTCACAGTTAAGGGGAACAGGTAATATTCTTAAATTGAGACAGATGAAGCCCGACATCTTCAAAATAATAAGAAGCCCAATGTTGGCTTCTCTGGGGTAGAAACAACCCTGGTCTTAAAAATGTTAGAGCTCATTGCTCAAGGTGACAACATAGCAGCACCAGCTAGTGTTGAACCCACACCTTCTACTTCCCTACCACCTAAACAATCACAAATCACCCTCACCTACCAAAGAAAACACAAACGAACCCCTACTTAGACTATTCAGTCTATGGAGGCCCCCTATACTTACCCGCACAAGAAGAAGTGGACACTGGAGCTCCCACTTCTCCTGAGGAGCAAACCACTCCCATCCTTTCTATGATCAGTGCTGAGGTTCCTCATGCTTAGCCTAATGAGCTCATGACCCAAACTACCTTAAGCCATCACTCTGAGTCTCAACACATAGGTGATCAACCTTCAGGGGACAGTTACCATCCCCAGTCTTTAGATCTCAACCAACCAATCCCCAACCTTGACTTCTATACTGATGAAGATCTAGGTTTCAGTGAGTATTATGATTCTCTCTTACTTTCCCCTACTTAAAGAGAGATGAATGCTCCTGAGTCTCCTACTTCTATCCCACATCAGTCACCTACAACTAAGGTGGACACTTCTGAACATGTTCAGGATGTCCATATGGAAGAGGCTCCCACTTCTGAAAGTGATTACATCGTTAAGACCTCAACCATGGCAACTCATCCCACTGACTTCTCAATTGAGGCTTTCAGTGAGCAGAGGAAAACCAACAGCCAAGAACCTGAAGCTGGTGATGAGATGGAGGACTCTGTTCCAATCATCTCATCCCCCGATGATTCTTCTGATAAAGATGAGGGGAGTCTAAGACTTAAGGTGCAACAACTGTCTACAAAATGCACTTATTTAGTCTCCAAGGTTAGTCACCTTGAATCTTAAGTGACTACCTTGCAAAACAGGGTCAATGATCAGCAACTTGAGATTTCATATCTTAAGGACAAACTAGCTGGGAGACCTTTAAGAGGAGCTCAACCAGGAACACAAAAACCTATGGAGGTGATTGACCTAACTCCTAGCTCACCTATGCAAGTGGGTGATGCTACCAAAAAGGGGGAGAAAGTCATCACTATCACAGAACTTGGGAGTTCTTTAGAGAGTATGGACATTGAGGACTCACCATCCTCACTTGCAATTGTGCCTACTTAATAACTTCCTCAAGTTCATATTGATATGGACTTTATAGACTCCTTAATACATAGTTTGTTTAAGGAAAGGATACCAGGGCTATGTCATCTCCACCATCTTCCAATCACATCATTGGGTGGAGGTATGACAACAACAAAAAAGCCCTCATCCTTCTTAGAGTTCAAGGGCAACAAGAGATCTTCAACTTTCACACCCTGAACTTCTATGAAAGTTTGGATTTAGTCACAATTCCACTTATCAATCCAAGCCAATCAAGACAAGCTGACAGAATGACTTAAAAATCCAAGACAGGATCATTGCAGAGTTCAGCTTCAGAAGAAGACTAAGGCAATCAGGCTATGCCATCGGTCAACTGGATATTGAGGCAGACCCTAAGATTAGTTTCATAGGGGAAACCTTGACTGAAGTCCCAGTGGCAGAACCCGAGAGCCCAGTCCCATCAACATCAACTACTGCAATGATCCATACCCTTTTTAAGACACCTGCTGGTGAAGGTAATTCTCAACCTCTTTCTGGCCAGAGCTCAGAAGCTACATCAAGCAATGACGGCCAAAGCTCTCTCCACCTGAGTCACAAAGGTCTGTGAGTGACAAAGGGAAAAGAAAGATGACATCTGAGGAGATTGAGGAGGAGAGAGAGAGAGAGAGAGAGAGGAAAAGGAAGCTAAGGGGAGAAAGTTCCTCTTCTAGGTCTGCAAGACTCATGGAGACTGCAATTAGGGCTGCCCCTAAACCAAACACTCAAGATGATGAGTTGAGGGCAGTCAGGATAAACTACTGGTAGACCATGAACTATGACATTGACAATGTCTTTCTCTCCCCTTAGAGAACTGAATGAACTGGTTGACATGGAGAAGGTCAAGGAAAGAAAGAGGCAGAGAAGCAGAGCTACTGGTACAAATCAAAGAAGACAGAAGAAAGAAAAGACTATACAAAGATGTGCCTACTCTCTCCCCAGTTCAAGAAAGTCGTGCACAAGAGGATGTGGTTCAACAACAACCTCATGTAGATAAAGAAGAAGACAGGATCAAGATGATCAACTACTTGACTGCCACAGGCCTCTATCAGGCAGAAGCACTTCTTCCCTTATCCTATGACTATGTTGAGTTTGAGTATCTCAAACAACTTGAACTTGAGATAGTCAAGGAAAGAAAGACAACCAAAAAAAAGCTAAGGGAAGAAGCTGCAGTGCTCCTATGGCAAGCAAATTAAGGACCTGAGAAAAGCATACTAAAATGTCAACACATAGGTTGGTGAGTTCAAGAGTTTGAGTTCAATAAACATGTAAACATTCAATTGCGATAATATAAGCAGTGTATGGTAATAGATAGCTAGTCTATTATCAGTAAATATTACATAGTGATTTTGCAATTGAAGCTGACTGTGATAGTTGTTGCCTCCTGTCACGACTTACCATGTCGTGACAATGATCAATAGGACAAATTGCACCCGGTTGACCTCGAGTCACACAGGTGGGGCTCGTCAGACCCAGTAGTACTACCCAAGTTTCCCCGCTATTAAATATTAACAATTCAAAAGTGTGAGGACTTTTCTCATGGTAAACAGCACTATATTAATATTATACACAACTTAAATAATAAAAGCGTTCGTATAAATACCAGTATGCTATCTCCCCAAAAGTGATTAAATAGAGTGGGGCATGAACTCACCTGATGTATGCAAAGGTACTTAGGGTTTATTTTGAGAAACGAGAGGATAGCCAACCTTCACAGGTTACCTAGATCATGTGAGTACATAAGTACGTGTAAATAAAAGACATGTGAAACCCTAATCATACCAAAATCAAAGACTCAAGCTTCCAGACAAATAGACACGTTTGACCTAGTTGACCCGTTTGACCCGTTGGTGACATTATGAGTTATAATTCAAATAAAGCCAATGAGCACATACAAATACATGATTAACATTCAAATAGTATCATACATATGCTATATCAACCAGTGTATCACTTAGATCATCATACAATCAAGTACTATACAAGTCATGCGAATCTAGAACATTAACATTACCATTAGTTATAATACAACTAACAGTCACACGAGGTTCAACCATTCATCACATGCCATGTGAAGCCACTCATGACTTCACATCCTAAACCCTGCCAATCCTACTAAGTAGGGGCCTCAGATCCGCACGCGTGTATAATGATCATAACCATATTCTTTAAGCATATGCATTGCATTCACAACATCACAACAATCAATTACCAGCCAAGCATGATGTCCTACTACTACACAACATCCAAACCATACATGATCACCAAAGTCCAAATATCACCCATGATTATCCAAGCATGCCATACAACTAATTTAACACGTTCTATCACACTAGAATTATCCTTGAACATAATAGCAGGCTCCTAACATCCCAAACATGATCATAACATCATATTCAACGTTTACACAGAATAAAGTTTCCCTTTTGGGAAGAATATCCCAAAATCTATCAAGCATCCAAAGACATGAATTCATCAATAATATACCAATTCAAGCTCATACTAACATCTAGACATGATCAACAACACTTAAACATCCCAATCTAACAATCTTCATAACAAAAGTTTTTACTTTAGGCAAGCTATGATCAACATCATCAAATTAAAGATTTCTAGCATTCATAACAACAATCTAGCATCTAATCATCATCATGAACTCCCGTAACATCAATCCATCACTAGATCACTACTACATGCCAAATAAAGTTACTATTATTAGTAACCTATGAACAATGCATAAAATCCCAACTTTCTTGCATAATCAATGTATTCTAACATTCATACAACCTATTAATCATCAACCTTCATCAAACAATCATCCATCATGCATAATCACAACAATTTCGAATTAGGGTTTGCTTCATAACCAAAGTTCATGATCAATCCACTAAAAACATAGAATTCTTGCATAATCGACGTTAACTAACATGTATACACTCTAACTAACATGTTAACATCATCAAACAACATCCAATTCGACCTAATAAGGATCAATTTCGAATCTAAGGTTCGGCCATAATGAAGAACACAAAACATGAAAAATCTAACCTTTAAACTTGTATTGCTTGAAATCGATGCTTCCTAAGTGTTATATGTCTTGTAATCGAACCAAAATCACACACAAAATGCTTGTTCCTGGCTGATTTTCGAAGATGAGAGGGGTTAGAAACTTGATCGCGGCCGAAGGTGGCTTTGGAGGCTAGGGTTTGTTTTATTATATTTAATTTACATATTTACCCTTTTAACCCTTGTAATTTGTATTTTATAAAAACTAAGCTTTAAACTCTTTGTAAAGTGTTTTTAACTTCATAATATAAAAATAAACTTATAAAGTTCATTATATATCTTATCTTTATAAAACACAAGACATACGAATAAATAGACACGTTTCCCCGCGTTACGCGATAAATTCTTTAAGTAACCGTTTTAAATGTGTAAACCATAAACATAACCCAATATTCACATAATCACTTAGATTCACAACAAATTAACATTATTCATTATTATTAGGTCAGCAACGTTCAACGACAACTAGTGTGTGCTCACGACACGTGTATACAAGACTTAATGGAACTAACGGAGCTTGGTAACGGAAATTTACCGGATGTCACATTATCCCCATGTTGAAAGAATTTTCGTCCCGAAAATTGCATTACATGGTGAGAGTGTTCCATCACTAGTTTCCATCACTGGTCTACTGCATTGGCACACAGAAATCGAAATCGGGTGCGTTTTGGATGAGTTGTCACATCATCCCCATGTTGAAAGAAATTTCGTCCCGAAATTTAAATCAATACCTTCGTCTGCAGGCATCGTTCCTTCGAATAGTTGAGGGTACTTAAGCTTCATTTGATCTTCCCGTTCCCATGTGAATTCCGGTCCACGTCGCGAATTCCAACGGATTTTAACAATAGGTATCTTGCTTTGCTTAAGTGTTTTCACCTCACGGTCCATCACCTCCACTGGTTCCTCAATAAAATGCAATTGTTCATCCACCTGAATTTCTTCTAGTGGTACGACCGTCGTTTCATCAGTTATGCACTTCTTCAAGTTTGACACGTGAAATACATCATGAATTCCACTTAGCGAATCAGGTAAGGCTAATCGATAGGCTACTGGATCTATTCTTTCCACTATCTCAAATGGTCCAACGTACCTCGGATTTGTTTCCCTCGTTTACCAAACCGAATTACGCCTTTCCATGGTGAGACTTTCAACAAAACCTTGTCACCAACCTGAAACTCTAAAGGTTCCGTCTCTTGTCAGCATAACTCTTTTGCCTGTCTCGCGCTGCAGCCATACGTTCCGTATCTGTAAAATTTTCTCAGTCGTCTCATGAATTAACTCGGGACCTGTTATCTGACTATCACAATTTCTGCCCAGCAAACCGTTGATCGACATTTTCTCCCGTACAACGCCTCGAAAGGTGCTGCCTGTATACTAGTGTGATAACTGTTGTATAAGAAAACTCCACCAATGGCAGGTGAATTTCCCAGTTATTCCCGAAGTCAATCACACAAGCACGTAGCATATCCTCCAACGTCTGTATAGTACGCTCACTCTGACCATCCGTCTGTGGATGATATGTAGTACTCATATCCAAACGTGTACCCAAGGATTTCTGCAATGATTGCCAGAAATGTGACGTGAAACGAGCGTCACGGTCGGAGATAATTGAGATCAGTACCCCATGTCTCGAAACGATCTCCTTGAGGTACAGGCGAGTTAACTTCTCCATCTTGTCGGTTTCCTTTATTGCAAGGAAATGAGCAGACTTTGTCAATCGATCCACAATAACCCATATCGTGTCACAACCAGTACTAGTCCGGGGTAGCTTAGTAATAAAATCCATGGAGATTTGTTCCCATTTCCACATTGGAATATCGGGTTGTTGTAATAGTCCAGATGGTTTTTGATATTCCACTTTTACTTTCGAGCAGGTCAAACACTTGCTCACGTACGTAGCTACATCCGCTTTCATGTTAGGCCACCAATAGTGAGCCTTTAGGTCATGATACATCTTGTCGGATCCAGGATGTATAGAATACTTAGATTTGTGTGCCTCGCTCATAACTAAATCTCTCAGATTTCCATGAACAGGCACCCAAAGTCTATCCATGAAATACTGATTCCATCCTCTTTCATCACTAGCTGCTTATCCATTCCCCGTAACAATTCAGAAACAATATTTTCCACTTTTAAAGCTGCTATTTGTGCCTCCTTAACTTGTTCGGGCAGTTGGGTACTGATAGTAAGCTGTAAAGCTCGCACCCGTCGGGGTTTAGCTGTTTCCTTCCTGCTTAAAGCATCGGCAACTACGTTCGCCTTTCCCGGATGATACTTAATTGCGCAATCATAATCATTTAGTAGTTCCACCCAACGTCGCTGCCTCATATTCAACTCTTTTTGCTCAAAGATATGTTGAAGACTCTTATGATCGGTGTAATAGTGCACTTGGTACCGTACAAATAATGTCTCCAAATCTTTAAGGCAAAAACGACTACACCCAATTCTAAGTCATGGGTAGTATAGTTCTTCTCGTGAACCTTTAGTTGTCTCGAAGCGTAGCTATCACCTTGTCTCGTTGCATCAAGACACAACCCAATCCTTGAATGGATGCATCACAATACACCACAAAGTCATCTGTTCCCTCGGGTAATGCTAATATTGGGGCAGTACAGAGTTTTTGTTTTAATAATTGGAAAGCTGATTCTTGACTCTCAGCCCATTTGTATGTCGTTCCTTGTGAGTCAAGGCTGTGAGAGGTTGTGCGATCTTAGAAAATCCTTCTATGAATCGGCGGTAATATCCTGCTAATCCTAAAATTGTCTTATCTCGCTTGGTGTTTTGGGTGTAGTCCATTCTTTATCGCCTCAATTTTGGCAGGATCAACGTGTATTCCTTTCTCATTAACAATATGACCTAGGAATTGTACCTCTCTTATCCAAAAGTCACACTTTGAGAATTTAGCATACAACTGCTCATTTTTCAACAGTTCCAAGATCATTCGTAAGTGCTCTTCATGCTCCTCCTTGGTCCTAGAGTATATCAGTATATCATCGATGAATACAATGACAAACTGATCCAGATAAGGTTTGCACACGCGGTTCATGAGGTCCATGAACACAGCAGGTGCATTAGTCAACCCAAAAGGCATGACCAAGAACTCAATAATGACCATAACGAGTACGAAATGCAGTCTTGGGAATGTCTTCTTCTCGAACTCTGAGTTGATGATAAGCAGATCTCAAGTCAATCTTCGAGTAATAGCTTGATCCTTGAAGCTGATCGAACAAGTCGTCGATACGAGGTAAAGGGTATCGGTTCTTGACTGTTACTTTGTTTAACTCTCGATAATCGATGCACATCCGGAATGTGCCATCCTTCTTCTTAACAAAGAGTACAGGAGCTCCCCAAGGTGATGTACTAGGTCGAATAAAACCCTTATCCAGAAGCTCCTGAAGTTGTGACGACAACTCCTGTAGTTCGTTTGGTGCTAATCGATAAGGTGCCCTCGCAATCGGAGCTGCGCCGAGAGTCAACTGAATCTGGAATTCCACCTGACGGTGCGGTGGTAATCCAGGAAGATCTTCTGGGAACACCTCCGGAAAGTCGCGTACTACGGGAATATCCTCCATTCTCTTTTCTTCCTTTTGCTTATCGGTTACAAGTGCTAGGATAGCCACGCGGCCCTTCCGTAACAACTTTTGAGCTTTCATATACGAGATGATGCCTATCACAGCACCACTCCTATCACCTTTGACGGTAAGAATTTGATCGCCAACCGGGATCCGTATAATCTTCTTGTGACATATGACTTCCGCTTGCTTGCTAGAGAGCCAATCCATGCCTATCACAACATCAAAACTCCCCAGCGTAACAGGCATGAGATCTATAGCGAAAGTATGACCAGCAAGTTCTATCCTACAGTCTTTAAGGATATGCGTTACATGGATTGTTACCGTCGCTAATTCCACAGTGTACTTAGATTCTAAAGCAGAGGGTATATCACTTAAAAGATTACAGAATTTTAAGGACACAAAACTCCTATCGGCTCCAGTATCAAATAGTACCGTAGCAAAACAACCATTAACAGGGAATCTACCAGTAACAGTTGTGGGATCATTTAGAGCCTCACCTGAGCCAATGACGAATGCTCTCCCTTTGGCTCCATCTCTATTGCCGCCATTTCCAGTGCCATTTCCACCATTGTTGTTATTATTGCCATTGTTGTTATTGTTCCCATGATTGTTGGTGTTGTTGTTGTTGTTGTTGCCATTTCGTTCCTTCTTAGTTGTGGGCAGTTTCGTTTGTAATGCCCTTCTTTCCCACACTCAAAACAACCCTTGGGGGTTTCTTGAGATTGTTGTGGCCTCTTCATTAGTTCACCACGGCAATCCTTCGCAGCGTGTCCAATCTTTCCACAACGTTGACACTTGAAGCTATCACACCGTCCCACATGGTGGTAGTTACACCGTGGGCATTTGGGATGTCTACCGCCGTAACCGCTGGGTCCTTGGTTATTTGGGGCAGTTTGGTTGAAATTGCGGTTATTATCGAACCGCCGCTGCTGCTGCTGAACTGGCTGTTGCTGCTGTTGGGATTGCTGTTGACCGCCAGACGATGATGATGATGATTTGTTATTGCTGTTGCCGGGAGCATCCCACTTCCTTTTGTTGTCGGGCACGCTCACCACAGCGCCCCGTTTGGGTAACCGCCCTTGCTCTACCGCCTGATCAGTAAGTCTATGGGCAATTTGGATGGCCTGCTGAATCGTAGTCGGTTAGAAGCTGTTACCATACTTTGGATTTCAGGCACCAATCCGTATGTAGTGCTCGATTCTCTTATGTGTCTCATTAACCATTCCTGGACACAATGTGGCCAGCTCATGAGTACGGGTCGTGTAAGCCTCAATTTCTGAACCCTTCATCTTAAGTTGCCAGAATTCCATCTCCAACTTTTGCACCTCATTTCGAGGACAGTACTCCTCGATCATCATATCCTTGAACTCATTCCAGGGGAGTCCATTTGCCATCGCTTGTCCAAGCATCTGGACTTGCGCGTTCCACCAAGACAGGCAGCACCCTCCAAAGTCCCGGTGGCATACTTTACTTGATCCGCCGGTGGACAGTTACATTTGGAGAAAACGGACTCAGTCTTCTCAAACCAGCGTACAAGCCCTACAGCACCCTCTGTACCGCTGTAGGTGTGGTTTACAGTCCATGAAGGACTTGTATGTACACACTGGTGGTCCTGTTTTAACACAACAACATTAATCAAACATCCCCTACAGTTACAAAGGATATCATTTGTTTTTTTTCTGTCATTGTTTACCTGCTGGCTGACCCGCGTGGGCAGCAGCCACTGCCGCCTGAACATGCTCATTAATTAGAGCAGCCAATTCCGCAGGAGTCATGTTAATAGCACCACCACCCTGTTCTCCGGTGCCACGTCCACGTCCGCGTCCACGACCACGTCCACGTCCACGTCCACGAGCGTCCATTCTTTTCACTTTATATTCACAATACAATAATGAGTAACATCATACACATTTAACTCATTGAAGCGTAGTAAACAGTAAATGAAAGAAATAACGTATCATCACAACCACAACATTCATAACAAAAATAATAACCAACGTAAATAAATTGCAATAAGTCACAATGTATTTAGCAATGTCAAAATTAAAGTTTTGTCGTTCGTGTGGGGAAACAACCCTTCCCACATAGGTTTCAAAAGAAAACACTACGTAGTCTAAGTTATATAAAGAAGTCAATCGACAATGTCTGACCCATCACTATCATCCTCCATCTCCTCCGGTTCCTCTTCCTCGAGTCCCTCCTCGGGATCCTCCTCATCCTCAGAGTCTGTGACAGGAGCAGGAGCTATAGCAATCTGGAGTGCTGCTAGTTGAGCTTCTAGAATGGCAATCCTATTATCGGCTATGGCGTCCCGCTGTTCACGAGCAGTCACGCATCCTTGGAGTGCCATAACACCATCTTGCATATGGTGACAACCGTTCAGCGTCTTCCCGTGTTCTTCCTTGAGTTCGTCCAATTGATGTCTCAGGTTGTACACCTCTTGCTGTAGTGTACAGACATCACCCGTGAGTCGTCTCACACGATGTTGTTCAGTATCCAGTGCAGCTATTAGTGCAGCAATCAATTGCTCGTTGGACTGCGTCGTTCGTGGGAGTGAAAACATGGGTTGATTGGCATTGTTCCTAGTCCTTGGCTTTAGGACAGGTACGCGCTCCCTAAACATGATGTGGTCAACAAACCTAGGATAAGAACGCCAGTCTCGCGGAGGGTCACGCTTCATCAACGCGAATGGTTGATCCCAGTCAATCTCCTCTTGGGGATAAGCCAGTCTAGGCCAATCGAATCCATCATCAGGTACAGGTGCGGGAGGTGGGGTTCAGATCGTGTAGGTGATTCGGGTCGTTTACCCGGAGCTCTTGAAGACGATGCCATGCTGCAGAGAGTGTGACGTGTATGCCAATGAGTATACAGTAAATGGGAGTAAGGCACAGGTAACTAATTAACTGTGTGCGGTTATAGTCTAGTGTGTATGCAACCTAGTTCCCTATAACCAATGGCTCAGATACCAATCTGTCACACCCTCAAAATCCACTTGCGGAGTTTTAACGCGAGGCGTGTGAACAAACCAGGATCACAGTCAATAGTTACTCAGAACGACTCTAAATGCCATAATTTAAACATAATTAACCAAAAACCACTTTAAACAATGCGGAAGCGTTTTGAAAACAACCCAAGTCAATAAAGTATAACTTATGGCAAAACAAGTGCCAAACCAAAGAGTAAACTATAATTGTTAAAATGTCAACTTGTCTTGAAGCATAGTGTCTTAAAATGCAGTGAACCGTGCAGTGCTCCTATGGCAAGCAAATTAAGGACCTGAGAAAAGCATACTAAAATGTCAACACATAGGTTGGTGAGTTCAAGAGTTTGAGTTCAATAAACATGTAAACAGTTGCGATAAATATAAGCAGTGTATGGTAATAGATAGCTAGTCTATTATCAGTAAATATTAATACATAGTGATTTTGCAATTGAAGCTGACTGTGATAGTTGTTGCCTCCTGTCACGACTTACCATGTCGTGACAATGATCAATAGGACAAATTGCACCCGGTTGACCTCGAGTCACACAGGTGGGGCTCGTCAGACCCAGTAGTACTACCCAAGTTTCCCCGCTATTAAATATTAACAATTCAAAAGTGTGAGGACTTTTCTCATGGTAAACAGCACTATATTAATATTATACACAACTTAAATAATAAAAGCGTTCGTATAAATACCAGTATGCTATCTCCCCCAAAAGTGATTAAATAGAGTGTGGGGCATGAACTCACCTGATGTATGCAAAGGTACTTAGGGTTTATTTTGAGAAACGAGAGGATAGCCAACCTTCACAGGTTACCTAGATCATGTGAGTACATAAGTACGTGTAAATAAAAGACATGTGAAACCTTAATCATACCAAAATCAAAGACTCAAGCTTCCAGACAAATAGACACGTTTGACCTAGTTGACCCGTTTGACCCGTTGGTGACATTATGAGTTATAATTCAAATAAAGCCAATGAGCACATACAACATACATGATTAACATTCAAATAGTATCATACATATGCCATATCAACCAGGTGTATCACTTAGATCATCATACAATCAAGTACTATACAAGTCATGCGAATCTAGAACATTAACATTACCATTAGTTATAATACAACTAACATGTCACACAAGGTTCAACCATTCATCACATGCCATGTGAAGCCACTCACGACTTCACATCCTAAACCCTGCCAATCCTACTAAGTAGGGGCCTCAGATCCGCACGCGTGTATAATGATCATAACCATATTCTTTAAGCATATGCATTGCATTCACAACATCACAACAATCAATTACCAGACCCAAGCATGATGTCCTACTACTACACAACATCCAAACCATACATGATCACCAAAGTCCAAATATCACCCATGATTATCCAAGCATGCCATACAACTAATTTAACACGTTCTATCACACTAGAATCTATCCTTGAACATAATAGCAGGCTCCTAACATCCCAAACATGATCATAACATCATACTTCAACTTACACGAATAAAGTTCCCTTTTGGGAAAGAATATCCCAAAATCTATCAACATCCAAAGCATACATGAATTCATCAATAATATACCAATTCAAGCTCATACTAACATCTAGACATGATCAACAACACTAAACATCCAATCTAACAATCTTCATAAACAAAAGTTTCTACTTTAGGCAAGCTATGATCAACATTATCAAATTAAAGATTTCTAGCATTCATAACAACAATCTAGCATCTAATCATCATCATGAACTCATCCATAACATCAATCCATCACTAGATCACTACTACATGCCAAATAAAGTTACTATTCTTAGTAACCTATGAACAATGCATCAAAATCCCAACTTTCTTGCATAATCAATTATTCTAACATTCATACAAACTATTAATCATCAAACCTCATCAAACAATCATCCATCATGCATAATCACAACAATTTCGAATTAGGGTTTGCTTCATAACCAAAGTTCATGATCAATCCACTAAAAACATAGAATTCTTGCATAATCGACGTTAACTAACATGTATACACTCTAACTAACATGTTAACATCATCAAACAACATCCAATTCGACCTAATAAGGATCAATTTCGAATCTAAGGTTCGGCCATAATGAAGAACATCACAAAACATGAAAAATCTAACCTTTAAACTTGTAATTGCTTGAAATCGATGCTTCCTAAGTGTTATATGTCTTGTAATCGAACCAAAATCACACAAAAATGCTTGTTCTTGGCTGATTTTCGAAGATGGAGGGGGTTAGAAACTTGATCGCGGCCGAAGGGTGGGGCTTGGAGGCTAGGGTTTGTTTTATTAATATTTTATTTACATATTTACCCTTTTAACCCTTGTAATTTGTATTTTATAAAAACTAAACTTTAAACTCTTTGTAAAGTGTTTTTAACTTCATAATATAAAGATATAAACTTATAAAGTTCATTATATATCTTATCTTTATAAAAACACAAGACATACGAATAAATAGACACGTTTCCGCGTTACGCGATAAATTCTTTAAGTAACCGTTTATAAATGTGTAAACACATAAACATAACCCAATATTCATATAATCACTTAGATTCACAACAAATTAACATTATTCATTATTATTAGGTCACCAACGTTCAACGACAACTAGTGTGTGCTCACGACACGTGTATACAAGACTTAACGGAACTAACGGAGCTTGGTAACGGAAATTTACCGGATGTCACAATTTGAAGTTACTACTTCTAGCAAAATTGAATATTTATGCATATGTTATTATAGAACTACATTAGCAGGTAATAGTATCACAATGAATAATAATGTATAAAATATAAGATTGTTTTCACAAATAGGTTCTTGAATTTAATTAATGCTTACATTAGATTACTAGAATTATCAACGAGTTAAGCATGAAAAAAACATGAATGTTACAATGTACAGGGTGGCAACGATCGATGGTGGTCAGCGGCGGTCCGAGTGAGCTTGAAAGAGATATTAAGATTTTTGTGTGGCTATTTCGTTAATCCTTTGTTTCTATTTTTAGTGATTTAATACCTTTGGAAGCAATAAGTTAATTTATATAATAATACTTATCAACTTTTAGATAAGATAATTACCAACTTCTGATAATTAATTTAAAAATCTTTTTATAATTATAAACTTTTTAATAATTAATAGTAATAACTAATATATTATTTCACATATAATATATTTCTATTTTGCTTATAATAACAAATAAACCACAAATAAATTTTGATTTATAAAAATAAAAAAACCAATTAGAGACACCACAAGCAATAAATCCAATAGCTAAATCTGGTTAAACATCAAAGCTCCACAACCAAACTCCTTGATTATAATACTCGTCAAACAAATGCCCCGATCATATCAACAGCAAACAACACGAAAAGACACATCATCATGATGCGGGGTGACAACGATCAATGGTGGTCCGCGGCAGTCCGAGCAATCTCGAAAGAGATATTAAGATTTTTGTGTGGCATTTTCGTGAACCCTTTGTTTCTATTTTTAGTGATGTAATACCTTTGGAAGCAAGATAAGTTAATTTATATAATAATAATTATAAATTTTTTAGATAAGATAATTACCAACCTTTGATAATTAATCTAAAAATCCATTTTGTAATTACAAACTTTTTAATAATTAATAATAAATAATTAATATATTATTTCACAAATAATATATTTCTCTTTTTATCAAGATTCGTATCTAGATTATTTAACACATTAAATAATCTCATCATTTGCACTTGTTGTAACCCTTTCTGGATCCTATTTTAATAGCAATATTTATCTGATGTCGTTACTTACACACATTTGTTACCAATAGTCTCATCTAATATATTTATATATTATATTTTTAATAAAAGAGTATTTTATCATTTTTAAAATACTAACATAAAAGCTCAACAAAAACATCCACTCCAACAACCATCTTTGTCATGTTTGTGATTTGGGGTTACTGTGACACGCTAGTTGTTTTTATCATTTAATAGATTTTTGAGGAGTAATTGAGGTAACAAACTTATACTTTTAACGGTTAACATTTTGATCATTATATCGTAATAACCATCTATAGGTGCAAGCAACTAAAAAGCCATTTACTGGCAACTCACAAACCTCACAATGTTACACTCTTGACACAATTGCGAATATTTAAATTTTGCTTCTTAAGTAAATATTTTCCTTTATGTCATGTTATTGTATCATTACACTAAATACATCATTGGTTGTATATAATAAAATCATATTTGATACTCTTTTCTACCGGTCCTTAATTGTATCCGTAAAAGTTAATGTGTTGGTAACACTTAAAACTTGTTATGTATTCATCATATAATTAATATGTTTATCATAACATGGATAGTGGATTGTTTATAGTATGTTTACTAAGTCAATATTCTCTAATTTGGTTATTCGATATATGTAGCAACCACATGTGGTTATATGTTATATTTCAATTCATATACGATCATGATTATAATTGATGATTAACTGTTTTCTTCACTGAAAACCACAACACAATATATTACTTAAAATATATTTTTCCTTTAGATTACTAAAGGTTTCAATACAATATTTTTGAAGAGTTTTCCTTGCATTCCTAAACCGTGAAAACCAACCGAAACAGTTATAGATTTAGCTACGGTTTACAACCCAGTTTTAACAATTTAAGAGTTAGAAGTTCGACGCCAAGAGTGTGAACAAAACCAACTTTACATCTTTATTCATATATCTACGGACAATTACTACACGGTATAATTTTCGTGCAAAGCATACGAAGTCACTGGAGCGTGACACGTGTTTTTTAACGGAGAGGTATTTTCATCCACGCTACAATTAAGCATTAAAGGTACATAATTATGCAAGTTATATTTATAATTACACAAGTTATATGATAATTACGCAGAGAATCATCACACAAGTTATACACGCAGAACATAGACGTTTTCTTAAAAAATATTGTTTCTTTTAAAAAAATATAACAATACTATACTTGTATTAAAGAGGATAAAATGTTTGTTTTTATGGTGTATTTATTTAAAAAAAATAATGTCATATGAAAAGTCAAATGCATTAAAAAAGGGAGGAAATAAAAAAGTCTAACAATTGTAGACTATTTTCAATTCTACCACTACAAACACATTCTTTGCGTGATTATTTCATATTAAATCTGAATCGTTTATCTCTTAGATTAATGGTCCTTGTTGCCTTGTACACTTCGCACGAAAACAATACTTTATACCGTAAACTTTCTCTATATGTCTATTTATATATTATGAGGTCAATTACTATACAAAGTGATACTCTTTCCTACCGGTCCTTAATTGTGTCTGTAAAAGTTAATGTGTTGGTAACACTTGAACTTGTTATGCATTCATCATATAACTAATATGTTTATCGTAAGATGGATAGTGGATTGTTTATAGTATGTTTCACCAAGTCAATATTCTCTAACTAGGTTAGTTTTCATATAATACACAGATTTAATAAACAAAATATTAAATTATTATTAATAAAAACTTATGCATTATAAAATTATGTTTGAAGATAAATATGATGTTAATTACATATAAATAGCTATTTTAAGTACAATATTTTAATGTAAAACATAATTAAAGTACTTTAGTTCAAGAAATAAAAAAAATTATATCATTTTTTAACTTTCTTATGTAAAAATTTTCATTTTTAAACATTCGTTTTAAGATTTATTATAAAAAATATTTTTTCACAAAAATCTTTTTTTAAAACAATATGGTTTTTAATTATTCTAGTTTTTTTATAAGATTGTTTTAAAATATTTAACCTGTTTATAACTTTTTAAAAACAAAATGACTTAAAATATTTTGTTTAAAAATGTTTAGTGTTTTAGAAAATTTCATATCATATAAAATTTTAGTTTCTTGCTATTTAGATTTTTATTAAAAGATGCGATTTCTAATTTGTTTCATAAAATCTATTCTAAAAAATATAGTTTGATTTTTTTTAATTAGATAAGAAAGAGAAATATAACAATTAATAAGATTTATTTTTAATAAGATAGAGAAATTTATATGAGTATTTAAATTACTATAATAATATTTTGGAGGGAAAATTGATTAAGCATGTTTAAAAAAATGACAAGTGTCAAAAAATAGATTAAAAGAATGACAAGTGACAAAAAACCTTGTTTTATTAGAATTTATAGATTTGATTATTCGATATATGTAACAACCACATGTGGTTATCTTTTTATTATAATAAAAGAGTAACTTGAGATGTCACGTGTCAGCACCGCAATTATCTTCACCAAAATTTTCTCGTCTATCTCTCATCTTAAATAACTACCTATTTACCTCAATTACTAATAATATTATTTAATAATCTTTTACATTTAAATAAATTAAGAAAGATATCTATTTATTTATGTTATTTCTAAATAAAAAAATTTCTTTATAAAATAACAAATTTTTCTAAAGCATAAAACTGCTTTAAAATACGAAATATTTTAAAATTTGTATTTTTAAAAATTTAAATTTTTAAAACCAAAACTAATAAATTTGAGAGTTTACAAAATGACGTGTTTATATAGTTTATTTTAAAACAAAATGTTTATCTTTTTAAAATAAAATTATAAAAAGTTGATATCACTATTTTATTAGTTATAATTATTTCTCATATGTAATTTTAATCATATCATATTTTAAATTTAATAAATTTTATTTTATTAATATTTTATTTATTCAAAGCGTTTAATACACGAATTTGCTAAAGTTACTGTGTTATATTTCAATTCATATATGATTATAATTGAAGATTAACTTTTTTTCTTCACCGAAAACCACAACACAACATATTATTTAAAACATATTTTTCTTTAGATTACTAAAGGTTTCAATACAATATTTTTCTATATATTGTTATATATACTCTAGAATTATCTTTATTAATGTTTTCATCTCATCAAAAGAGGACAAAGACAAACAAGTAGAGGTGCATCATCTCCACGAGTAGGATTCGTGTTTCGTCACGCATAATAAACCCTAATTCTCACACAATCATCCATTGATCTTCTGTTCGATCAAAGCTTCTCACACTTTGATCATCACAAAGAATCAAACAACCCCCAAACCGATGGATTGTTGATCCGATGGATTCATCTCGTAATACCCACCCGATTGAAGACTCTAATGTCGCCCGATACCCCATGATTCATCTCGATGATTACGAATCTAAATTACTTATTCCCCAGGTTATCCTTTTTCCGATTATTATTCTGCAATTGATCAATTTTCTTGATTTATACGACTGTTTTTTGCTATTTCTTCATGGTTGATCATACTATGGATGTTGATTTGAGTTGAATTCGTTGATCTTCTTGCATATAATCACTAGGGTAGAATGGATTCGATTAGCTTTGATTTTTAAAGTTTACTTCTTTATGTGATTGTGATATATGTATGTGTTGGGATGAACAAGATTGAAATCCCCAAATTTTGAAATTTCATCCATGAGTGCTTCATTGGATTTAAATATGTATATGAGTATCATCAATTTTAGTGGAAACACGTAAATGAATCATGGGTCTTGATCAATAGTGATAACACACACTTGGATGGTGTGATAATCTTCAAATTTCTTGTTTGTATGATTATATGTGGTTGCAAAGTTTTTATATTTCTGGAGAAATTTTGTGGTTATTTGTTATTTTGTACATATTATTTGCTAATACTCAAACTAAGAGGACTGAGGATGTAAATTATTAGGCTTCGGAAGGCGATGAAAAGGGTAACATCAGTGATGTAGGGGGAGTTCCTGATCTTAACAAAGAAAAGTTAGTACTTGATGTTGAGAAAAAAGATATAACTGTTGTTAGCGATGATACTCGTAAAGATTTGGATTCAGACCATGAAAAGGAAAGTCAGTTTTTTTATTACGACCCGCCCCTTACTGAAGATACCGGCGTTTGGATTCCTGTTTCGGTCCCACCAATGTCAGAAAGTCAACGTGAAGAATGGAACAGAGGTCTACGTATGAACTCAATTTCTGATATGGAATGGGATCAGTTTGCTGGTGAAGATAAGGATTTTACGATGTGGGATGTTGTTCTTGATATGTTACTTGCAGCTCAAGGCAAGATGAGATCCATTACTTCCGGTGATTCTTATGCATATCAAATTTCATGGTTATCTGACCAGCTTCTCGAGCATACTTGGAAAGAGGTGACGCATAATCTTACAGAGGCGAGTGCTGAGAGCATAAAGGAACTTCTAGAAGCCGAACCACCAAAATGGTTGGCTGATAGTGTTGCGTCTTATTGTATGCTCTGTAATGTGCGGTTTCATCCTATAATGTGTTCCAGACATCACTGTCGGTTTTGTGGTGGAATATTTTGCAATGAGTGTTCTAAGGGAAGGAGTTTACTGCCTGCAAAGTTCCTTAAATCAGACCCACAACGCGTCTGCGATGTGTGCGGTGTTCGGCTTGAGTTGATTCAACCGCATTTAATGGACCGCATTAGCCGTGCAGCACAACCACCAACACATGACCTGACCGACCTTAGTACATTGAGATCATGGCTCAACTTCCCATGGGGACGAACCATGGAATATGAGATCTATAAGGCTGCAAACACCATACGCGGTTACTTTAAGGTAAAATGTGTATCCAATAACAAGACTTGCCTTAGTTCTATAAGTTATCTTGAAGGTTTTTTATGGATTTTATTTTCAGGTCAGTTCTTTGACGCCTGAAAAATTGATACCGGATTCTATTTTGAAACAAGCAAAAGGCCTTGCGATTCTTACTGTTGCAAAAGTTGGCATGATGGTGACCTACAATGTTGGTACGGGTTTGGTTGTTGCTCGTAGAGAAGATGGATCATGGTCCCCACCTTCTGCTATTTCTACCATTGGTATAGGGTGGGGAGCGCAGGTGAGTTGTCATATATCTTTTTCTTTTCTATCCAACTTGATACAACTGTGAAATCGGTTGCTACACTGTACCAGTGTGCCTTGTTGCCAAATTTTGACTTAGTATTGTTTCGTGCATGAACAGGTTGGAGGGGAGTTTACTGATTATATAATCGTGCTCAGAAACAGCGATGCGGTGAGGACATTCGGTGGAAATGCACATTTATCAGTGGGTGCAGGAGCAAGTGCTGCTGCTGGTGTTGTTGGAAGGGCTGCTGGTGCTGATTTCAGGGCTGGTGATGGTGGATATGCTGCTTGCTATACATACAGCTGCAGTAAAGGTAACTTGAAATCCTACTTCCATTTCTTACCGTTTATAGCAACTGGTAATATGATGACATGGATGGTGACATGGCAAAAGCCAGTTCCATGTCATCATTTTACAAGAGTGTTGCTGTTTGGACAGCATCACGATTCACGAGCATGGTTGTTTGCAGGTGCTTTTGTTGGTTGCTCGCTTGAAGGAAGCATGGTGACAACACGTGTACAAGAAAATTGCAGGTTTTATGGCAACCCGTCTATCAAAACATTTGATATTCTTCTTGGTTCGTTGCCTCGACCTCCTGCTGCTGCGATTCTTTATGATGCACTCTCAGAACTGTACAGGAAAGTTGAGAGGTATTAAATAATTCGTTGTTCTTTGTATATAACCATTGTATATATTCTTTGCACATATGGTGAATGTGTTCATAAGATGTTGATTGTTGATTGTTGATGATTGATGATGGTGGTTTGTTTTTATCATAGTACCTTTGTACAATGCTTATGTGCAGCTTTTCTTGAAAATTTGTTGATATATTAGTCATAAATACCTAATAAACGCAAACATCACTTTCTGGTTTTTTCTTATCTTCTAGATGCATCAAAACCCAATATACCGCAATTTTTGAAAATCTTTCACTAGGTGTTTATAAACTGTTAAACCTCTTGAAACGCTAATAAACCCAAGCAAATACACCTGTTTGAGGTTATGCAGTTAAGTTTAATTGTTTAAACTGTTTGATTTACAGTCCTTGAAACCAAGCTTTGTAAACTGATCGGTCGTGTTTTATTTTTAGCCGTTAAGCCTAAAATTCGTTAAAATCTGTCGAACTAGACCGTAAACATCATGCCTTTTAGTCCTAATCTTCTTTTGTTATTTTTCTACTAAAGCATACATTGAACCCTTACCATGGCCGGCGTCCATGCTCCCAACATCTCTTTCTAAACACACCCAACATTGAAATGCTGTAGTGATCGTCTTTTCTTTCCAAACAAATTGTACAAACTGAAGTTGTAACCAATCGAGCAGCGATCATTGGGTGTTAGGTTTATGAAAATTTCATGAGAGGAGGAAAGATAAAGCGGATGGATTTATAAGAGCATCAGCTGTCTAGGGAGGTCAACACGCCTCGACTGCAGCCGATGCTGCCCTACGGCCATGTTTTCTCTTCGAACGGGCACGGTTACATGTCAAGATTCTTTTGATGTAGTCTAATTGATATAAAACATTTTCTTAGATGTCAAAATTCTTTTGACGTAGTCTAATTGATACAAAATATTTTGTGTCAATGGGTGTAAATCTAGCAAAGTTGTCACAACTGTCACGTGTTTAGTTGTATTTGGTTTTCCATGCCTTAATGAAATATACTTGTGTGTTACACGAGTTGAAATAATAAACATCGTTTGAGAGAATATGAAATATAAGTATAAAAATTACGAGTTAGTAAAACATATCTAAACTTGAGAAGATAAAATGGTGATTTACATTGAAACATAAATGTTTTATAATGAGTAATCGTTCATTGTAATTAAATTTGATTTCGTGAATATTGATATTTTAAAACTTGCCGATATTAAAACTATTATAACTTTAACAATGATTATCTAGAAATTAAATTAAATTAAATTTTAACGAAATTAACTCTCACTAAAACAAATTTAATGAAACATATTGTTTAGTTTTAGAAAAAAGTTAATTTAATTAATATAGTAGTAAATGGATGTTTATTAAGGAAATTATTATAAGTTCCTAATTTGTAATTTTTAATTTTCAATATGGCAAAAACATTTGTCCAAATCTTATGTGGAGCCTAAATGGATATTTTAAAAAAAATATACGAGTTATATAGATTTTGATTTATTAGTATACATATTATGATGATTTAAAAAAAATCAGTTATCATATGCATTATGTTTATCATATGCATTATGTCCTGTATATAGTAAACACTGTTATCGTCTCCGAAGAGCATTTTAGGAAATCATTAACTTTCATGTGACTCCACCGTTGGCACAAAAATGATTGGTACGAATAAAAGAAAGAAAATTGGCGTAATATACAAATACCGACCTTAGCTCAGTTGGTAGAGCGGAGGACTGTAGTGGTATCACCGTAATCCTTAGGTCGCTGGTTCGAATCCGGCAGGTCGGATTTTTGGTTATATTTTTAAATAATTTAGTTTTGTTTTACAAAATATAAAGCTAAATGGTGGAAAAATTATGCATATTTGTGCAATTTATAGAAGTACTTTATATTCCTAAAAGTATTCGAAAACTATAGCATTTCTCGTTTTACGTGTTAAAGTCTAATGTTCACTTCTTAATGGTTGATGCAGTTTAATTCATATTAAATTGATATTTTAGATGTTCTGTAATCGTATCTGACAAATACAATCATAAGTAATCTGTGAGTACCACCTATAGGTAATCTACTATATATAAGTGTTTCCTCCACATAATAAAATCAATAATCAAAGATCAAAGATCCATATCAAAATACTAACCAACGCCTCAAAATCGATCCGATTTCATTGCGTTGGATCAGCCACAAACCCAAACAAGAGCAGTGATCGTTAATATAGTTCAAGGCGTTTAGGTACTAAACGCAATTCAAGAGACGAGAGCTTTATGCATGTGAGATGTGGTACTATATACAACCAAATAAGCTTTATCTACAACCAAAAGTTAAATTAACCATCCAATCATCTATAGTCTCTTATCCTTTTGGTCGTTTATACTTATCAACCTCTTCAAGACCCTAAATTTGACACTCATATGCATGAAACACCACCTCAAGGCCTTGATGCGTTTTTCCATTCGCTTCAAACACGTTTTTGAAAAGCAAAGGCAAACACGTTTTTGAAAAGCAAAGGCGGGTATACCACTCCAGTATAATTTACAGCGAAAAAATAACATAATTAATATATTCAAACGTTAATACAATATACATGTCAGCTCTTATAAGTGATATCTCTATTACTAAATATAACCATTTTTAGGGGCTTTCAAGAACTATATGATAGCTCAAGATTCCATTTCACTTAGCCGAACAACTTCCTTCAACAACCGATTAACTGCATTCCTAACATCCTCGGGCACTTCAAACCGAGTAGGTAAAGCATACAAAGTTATGACCCTTATCACGACAGGCAAGTCCACATTCTTCGCACCCTTTTTCCATACGCTTTGGTTTGCAAACTTGCATGATTCTTTTAGCGCGCACTTGCTGCATACCTGAAAGTACATTTAGTTAAAGCGGGTCTCCTATAACTACTTATGATCAGTTATAGTTTTAATGTATGGATGGAACGATACGGGTCACTTACAGTTTCTTCTCGGATTCCAAAACAAAAGCGCATAGCCTTGGCTGAAAACACATTTTTTCGACCAAGGGAAGGGCATCCAAACTGTGCCACCACCTTCAAATCACCAGTTGGCAACCACCTAAAATTATCAGAATTTTCAGGGATGGTATCAGAAAGGCTATAAGGTGTGACACATAAGGTTTGTAGAGATAAAAAAATGAATAATATTAGGGGGGCTCATATGCGTGTCTTCCCATTTTACGTCTTCATTTTGTCATGAAACATGGCATCGAAAAGGGAAATGTCAAATTAGTAAAAGACTTGCTACTTTCATGCTCAAGTTTGACATGGAAATCTAGCATTTTATCTCCAGCATGTTTCTATTTCAACTTTTTTTTGTATATGTTGATATCTTGACAATTTTGAAATGAAAAAAAAAACCTCAACCAGGATTCAAAGGTCAAACAACAAAAAAGATAAGCATGTTCAGTATCATCAAATCAAACCACAAACAAAGCATGCATACGGGAAGACAAAGTTGCAAAGAAGCCAAACAGAAAACACAAAATCACAATATTTATATCACCAGACAACTTTTTCATTTCTGATGAGTTATTCATATGATTCTAGGTGAATTTACTACAAAATGAGTCCTAATGGTTTATACATATGAAACTCAACACATCTAACGCCTTACAAGGACACTTAAATAGGTTCAAATATAAATTTAATTATTTATGAATTATTGTTAGGATTCTTAATACAAAATGATTGTTTGGTTTACAGATTCAGCAAACCAATTAAAAAAAATAACATTTTTATTCAACAAGCATGGAATGAATGAAATAGTAATTTTTATAGCGGGTTATTTGAAGTGCTTATGTAGTCTTCTACTACTATTAGTGCTCCTTGTTTTTGTTTTGCTTTGCTGATCTACATTGTATGTTATCTGTTATCTGCAATTTGTACTTTTTTATCTTAACCAGTGTCTCACTAGGAGCAACCTTTTTATCATCTTATGGAGGAAAGGTTTGCTCTTATTTCATCATCCTTATTAGCTTGCTATATGTGGGATTTTACTAGGTGCATTTATTTGTTTTATTTGCTAATTCATTTCATTGATTTTGCATTTGATAAATGCTGACTAATTTTTATTTGCTTACATAACTGAAAAGAGAAAGAATGATGCCTACATCAACATTATTTATTCCTATCCGGTTACATCCAAATTGCTTCTGTTCTAAGTTCTAACTATTTTGAAATCAGATAGATTCTTGTAGATTTTGAACTAAAAAGAACCCATTTAATGCTGGATTATGCTGACAAGGTTGCGTTTTCCTTGAATAACTGATCCAATAATGAATGTCATTTGAAGCAGAAACATAAAGCATAGAGGGGGTGTTTGGACGTGTGTTTTAAGTGATAACAATCCAATGACATATGAGTAAAGTTACGGATCCGTAAGTAATGATACATTCATCCTTGAAAGTCTGTTTTTGTTGCATCTAATTCTTACCTACTTTTCAAAATATGATCTTCTGGCTACATACTCATTCAGGTGTGTTTTACCGGACTTGTTGCTTATGTAGACATTGCTTTGCTTGGTATACCTAGCCTTGGCTTGTGTGTACACTTTTGTTCCCTTTAGGTCTATATTGATTACCTTCCGTGCATACTTCTATTTCACTTAGTTTAGTTAGAGATTTTCTTTTCCCTACATTTTGTCCCACTTACTTTAGACATACGCGTACCATTTTTATGCTATAATATAATATGCTACCTTAGTCTATGCCCTGTCTATGTATGCTACATCATTAAGGTTACCTTATTGTTGCTATAGTGTGTGTTGTACCTTTGTATGCTACCTATTACTTGATATATGTGTCACTATTATTGTCAAAATGTTTGGAGCCAGATGTCTCATTGGAAGCGGTCTCTCTATCTCTTAGAACCGAGGAAAGACTTGCCCTCATCCCACCTCTCCCAGACCCTACACATAGTCAAACTATGTGTGAGATATACTAGGTATGCCGTATGCTTGTTGTTGTTGTTATTGATCTTCTGGCTGCAGAAAAACAGATAACATTGAAACTTCAAGTCACAATAACAAGGACCACCATGTTATACCCAACATCACTACACCCATAGGGCATTGCAAATCACTTACCACTACACGAAAACAATCCTACTTTAACTCTCATGCTCAAGAACAGGTTAAATTCAACAACTTTAGCTACATAAAAGCCTAAAAACAACAAATCTATGACATCAAATGGGCATCAATCCCCTCCTGATCTTGGGCAAACTCTTCAGAGTATAAGACATGGGGTCTACTTTATAATTAAACCTGCTTATGAAACAATAAAGATAACAATAAAACCTCTACTTACTTGTAGATTTCGCGGTGATCCTTCGCAAACTCTTCAGCTGCAAACTTCAAGAAATCCCGGCCATAATTATTCACAAAACAAGAAGCATCAAACTTGTTGTTTGGGAGGAAATTAGCATTGACAAAATACCCTTTTGTATGCAAATATTCAGCAAAAACAGCCATATCAGGTGACAGCTCCTTGAACTCCATCACTTCATCTTCTTTCTTACACTCTGTTCTTGATTTCGCGCTTCTGTCACCACTCGAAAACAAATTCGATAACTTTTTCAAACCCCTTTCAGATTCTTGATTCTGTTCCTCATCTGGTAACCCAACTGCTTCTGCAAAAAATGAATCCAATGCCATTGTCTCTTTAACTGAATCTTTCTCATATCTTCTCAATTCCAACTCCAATTCCCTCAATCTTTTCTTGAGTTTTCCCTTGTCATCTTCATCATCTTCAATGAAATGGGGTTCCGATGGCTTCTTTTTTGCTTCTTGCGTAGCGAATTCGTGTTGGAATTGAGACGAAAGCGATATGTTTCTACTGAAAATTGAAGTGGGTATCAAAGATTTCGTGTGAATTGAAGGAATCGGAGGGGTTTCATATAAGTGTTTTGGATTTTGGGGATGAAACAGGGGTGGGTGTCGGCGGTTCAAAAGTGTGCGAATTTGATGCAACTTAAGGGTTTTGGGGCGAATCATTTGTGATAGTTTGATTGTTTCATGGTTGATTTTGGGCTTTTAGGGTGGAATTAGGGTTTAAGAGCATTCCAATATGGGACCGTGTTGAAGATGTAAAACATTTAAGAAGATTGTACGGTATAAATATTTTGTTATTATTAAAATTGATTGTTATTATTAAAACAATATAAAACTTTCATAAATTTCCCATACTTACTAAAACGATGAATAATTTTCATAAAATTTTTGTTATTATTAAAATTGATTGTTATTATTAAAACAATATAAAACTTTCATAAATTTCCCATACTTACTAAAACGATGAATAATTTTCATAAAATTTTTGTTATTATTAAAATGGATAATTTTGTAAAATAGTATTAAATTTTCAAAAGTATTCCAATTAAGTAACTTTAGTTTTAAAAGTATTCCAATCAGATCACTTATTTTTATATTTTATACAAATTAAAAGTCATAACATATTTTTTAACATGTTATACTTTTGGATTCAGTTAGAAAATATTTTTTTTCTATCTTTTGACGCTGATATATAATGTTGACATAAATTTTAGGCACTTTTTTTTTATTTTTTTCATAATTAACATGTTTTTTTTATTTTTTAATATATTTTTATATATTAAAAATTCTAACTTCTATATCTTTTCCATCATTACTTTCTTGTCATAATAAAATTTGGTAATGACTCGATTTGATCGTTTGGAGGTCCAATTTGAAAAAAATATGCATGAGTGACTAAATTTAAACACTTTTAAAACTTGGTTACTATTCTGTGACATTTTTCCTTATTAAAATTGATTGTAAAGTAATAAAAGAGAAAATGTAATAATAAAGATACATAAAATTGTTATTTACTTGAAAAGGATAGAAAAATAGTAGTGATATTTAGTATAATTACAAGAATGGATGTTTGATTTAGTAAAAAACCAGTTATATTCTATGGTTTGTTTTTATTTATTATTATTTTTAACAACAAATGTACCAACTATCAGTTTTACAAACGAGACGGCACCCCTAGCCTGCTCAGAAAAAAACTCATTACTGTAAAAAAACTTCTAACTCAACTTTGTGCATTTTTGCTCAAAGTGAGACTTGAAACCATGACAACTCAATATTTATATGTCATGGTCATCTTACATTAACCAATTAAGCTAAGTATTATTGGTAAAGGTTTGTTTTAGTCTTATAGACCAACTACTAAAACATTTTAACAAATCATTTTCGCTTTCACTCACTATTCTCGCTACAAGATGTAACACACTAATCGTCAAAGCGATCTGTTTTGTAAAATGTTATAATTCAAATCCACACGATGAGATATAACATTCCCACACACTACACAACACCACTTCAAGAATGACTCATGAACACTTTGACCCCATGTAATCATCTGTCGAAAATAACTTCGTAAGCCTCAGGGATGGTTTATGATGTCCCTTTTAAAAATGCTCTTAAATATAAAATATCAAGTTTAATAATTTGATAATCTTTGATATTACGTTTCTTTTGACATGCGAACACTTAAATTAATATATATATTTTTATGTTTTGAGCCGCTGACACAATACCTCCTTGAAGGAAGAAGCAAAGAATATCGATATTGTTCACAACAAGAAAATTTAACCTACGCGCTCCGACAGAGCCGTACGACAACAATTAACATAGTTAATGATACGTCGTGGCGCGTCTGAAAACTTCGTTACATTCATTGCTCTATTGACATGAAACGTGCTTAAACATATAAAAAATATGTTGATTTGTTTTAGTTTTGAAGATAAACATAAACAAAACATTATGTCTTAAACGTGCCTAATAACTTATAAAAAAGTAATTTAAATCAAAAGTAAAATAAAAAGATAATTTATATGAAAGTAAACATAGCTTAAAGTAAAAGAAAATAAAAAAAACAAATATATATGCAGACAATAAGGTTTAAAACTAACAATACCTGACCAATCCTGGACATATCTAGAAAACATGTAATATTCCAAGGAGTCTAAGTTAGCAAGCAAGTTGGTATAAATAAACTGAGAGTACCTGAACTTGACCCCCTGAATCATTCCATGGATATTGAAGGAGAGATCCTCAGGAATCTGGTCCCATCCACCATGCTTGTTTGATATGCTGTGGATGACCACATGGAGCATCAATCTCCACTAGGATGAGACCTTCCCTTTTTTAAAGGTCTTTACAGAGAAATCTTCCTCATATCCCATCTGCTCAAAGGAATGATTAACAGCTTTCTTTGGGAAGAACACCTCACCTTTTTCATCATCCAGCTGAAGATGTATGTTGATGATGGCCGGAGTGATGATGACTGTTCTCCCCTGCACTGTGGCAAATAGTGCATTCTCCCCATCCATAACAACCTCTTGGCAAGTTTTTCAAAATTCTAGCAGATGATCCTCATAGAGTGGAGGATCAATGGTTAATGAGGTGAAGTAATTTGACAAAGCTAAGAATCGAAAAACCTCTGAGAAATAAGGATCTTTCTCAGAGCTTAACAGAGCAACTTGTTTATGTTGCATGTGTAGCTGCATGGTAAAGTTTGGGTCATTTCTGTGAGCAAGGTTGGTCATTGTAAGGTAGCTTTAAGATGAAGAAAGAAGGAAGAAAGAAATTTCAGAGAGAAATTTGGGTTTTAGGTTTGGAGGAAGAACATATGATAGAAAGAGGGGAAAACCGTTAGGTTTATATGTGAAAAATATTTCAGATAAAGTTTAAGGAAAGAGGATAAACTTTGAAAATTCCGAATATCGGTCCCACCTCTGAAAAAGTAGTTTACTTTTGCTTAAAAAGTAGTTTACTTTTGTTTAAAAAGTAGTTTTCTTGGAAGTCAAAAAGCTTCCAAAGGTTAATTATCTTTGGAAGTTTTTGATGAAAAAGCTTTCGAAGCTAAAATGACTTCGGAAGATTTTCCTGAGAGTTTTTAAAATTTTGCTTCAGAAGAGAAATTAAAACAAGAATGCTTTGTATATAAAACAACAAAGCTTCCGAGATTTTAATTTTGCTTCGGAAGTAAATGGTTCTTGAAAAAAAATAAGTGTTTGAGACAAGTATTTAAGCTTCGGAAGATAGATTGGAAACCTCTTCCGAAGGTAAATTTCTTAGACAGTTATTTATTTTGAAGGCATGATTTGCTTCCGAAGTTAAAAGCATAACTTCCGAAGGATAAAAATTTATCAAAAATCTAAGGAAAGTATTCAAAAAGACATTTTCATCCAAAGAAAACAAGAGCTTATGAAAGTGATGAACTAGACAACTTAGGACACACATATTTTAAGAAATAATAAGAATTAGTTTTAAGAAAAACCTACTTAAAGTTAATCATCCCAATAGCTTATATTAGATATTTAAATCTCTGTTCATCAAAAGCCTTTGTAAACAGATCAACATATTATTCATGTGTGTGAACTTTGACCGGTTTAATTAATCCTTTTTCATGGTTATCTCTTATTAAATGATACCTGATATTGATGTGTTTGGTCCTTGAGTGTTGCACAGGGTTCTCTGTGATTGAAATCGCACTGTTGTTGTCTATGTGAATGGGAGTCTCCTTGAAGTTTAACCCATAGTCCAGCATCTGATTCTAAATCCAAAGTACCTGAGCACAGCAGCTTACAGCAGCAATGTATTCAGCTTCAGCAGTTGATCCAGAGACACAGGATTGTTTCTTGCATTGCCATGAGACAACCCTTCCACTAAGGAACTAACATCCCCCAGATGTAGACTTTGCAGTCATGTTGCAACCACCATAATCACTATCTGTATAAGCATATAGATTGAAGTCAGGATTCTTTGGGTACCATAAACCAAGTGTTGAAGCACCTTTGAGGTATCTTAGAATCCTCTTGACAGTGATGAGGTGAGATATATTAGGGTTGGCTTGCTATCTTGCACAGATGCATGTAGCAAACATAATATCAGGCTTGCTAGCAGTAAGATACATAAGAGACCCAGTCATAGCCCTGTATAAGTGTTCATCTACACACTCCCCCTCAAGATCAGGTCCAAGGGAGTGGTTTCTGACTATGGGTGTTTTAGCAATCTTACAATCAGTCATGTTGAACCTTTTGAGTATGTCCTGAACATACTTGTACTGACTTATAAAGATGCCATCTTCAACTTGCTTCACTTGAATTCCTAGAAAGAAATTGAGTTCACCCATGGCACTCATTTCAAATCTGTCTTTCATCAGCTTCTCAAAGTCTTTGCAGAGCTTTGGATTAGTTGAACCAAAAATGATGTTATTCATATATACTTGAACTAGCAAAATGTCATTTCCATGTCCTTTGATGAAGAGAGTTCCATCTATTGTACCTCTCCTGTATCCATGTTTGCAAAGATACTCCAACAGTATCTCATACCACTTCCTGGGTGCTTGATGCAGTCTATAAAGAGCCTTGTCAAGCTTGCAGACATAATCAGAATAATCAGGATCTACAAAACCAGGTGGTTTTTTGACATTTTTTTAATTTTCAAACTACGTCTAATAACCACTAACATTATATATACAAAGTTAGTAAAATGTCAATGTATGCTTCCATACCATTGTCCATGTGTATATATACATGTCAATTTTCAAACTATGTCTAATAACCACTAATGTTATATATACACGAATAATTACTTATATATGAAGTTAGTAAAATGTCAATTTTTTAATTTTCTAACTACGTCTAATAACCACTAACATTATATACACGAATAATTACTTATATATGAAGTTAGTAAAATGTCAAGCTTCCATACCATTGTCCATGTGTTGTTATACTTACAGAAAACCACCAATATGATCAAACATGTTACATCATAATTTTACAAAAATAAAATATTGACTTTTAGGTTGTTAAAAAAAGACTAGATTGTAGCCTTCAGAAAAAAAAAAGACGACTAGACTATCTTTTAATTGGTTGATTTTGAGTTAAAGGTAATAGTTGTGTGGAAAATAATGTGACTAGATTGTCATATGATATTTTTTAATTTGTTGGCTTTGATTTAAATCCTAGATTTTTGCTGCTTGAAAAAGAAAAAAAAGAGTCTAGTTTGTAGCCTGCAACTCTAAACCAACTAATTAAAAAATACAATGTGTACTTAAAAGTTATGGTATCCAACTCAAACCACCAATTAGAAAAAGTTGTGTGCTTAAATGCTACAATTTAATGGCTTCTTTTCTCAAACTTGAAGAATACAATATAGCTGTCTTCTTTTAATATTTTAAAATATAAGAATGATATGTAGATCAATTGATTTTTAAAAAGACATACCATAACTTTCCAATATAAAGAAAATGAGTTTGAGTTTCATTTGATGTAATATGTTACAAATAAAACAAACGTTTTATTACAATTAGCATTGGGTGGTGAGTTTTTTATGAGTTTGAGTTTTACTTAATGCAATATGTTATAGATGGATCAGAAGTTTACCATAATAAACTTTTGGGTGATGACTTTTTTAATGGGTGATGACTTTTTTAATGAGTTTGAATCTCACTTGGTGCAATATGCTTCATGAGGATCATGAGTTTTACCATAGTAGGCATTTGAATGATGGAGTTTCCCTGAAATGGTAAGAGGGTCGGCTTCCCAATAATGTCTATGTTAACAAGAGATCATGAGTTTTACCATAGTAGGCATTTGAGTCTCACTTAGTGCAATATAAGTTACTTGATTTATTTCCCAATAATGACACGAATTCCATCCAAATCAGGGTCGATATATTCATCTTTACCTCCTCCAAACTAAGAAAAAAAATAAGTTCACTCTAATTAGCAAGTAATTAATGAAATAAATCAAGTAACTTACAAGTTGTTCCAAGTTCAAAATAAGGATGTGGCTCAAGCTAGTTAATGCGAGTAACCGTGACATACATCACACACACATGTCCATCAATTGACTCGAATCTTCATAACCTTTCTTGTGAAATAATTAGCTCTGCGTTATCGATTCATTTCTGATCCTGATCCTTGCCTTTATTGACTTTCGCATTAATCCTAATATTATAATATGAAAAATTAAAATAATTAAATTAAGCTTTTATGATTAATTATTATTAATGTAATTATGCAAAAAAATGAAATTATTATTATTATTATTATTATTATTATTATTATTATTATTATAATTAAATTTCATGGTATAAACTATAATTTAGATAAACTTAAGGGATTAAATAATTAAAAGTTGGGGGACAGTCTAAATTGTCAAAAATAAATATAAATGTCGTAAAATCACCGATCACCCCATCCGAAACCCATCTTGGTCGCCACAAGTTGATATTGTCTAGCCGTTTAGACAGTCCGCAGGTAAAAGATCGTTATACACCTTGTTTCTCTTCGTTCGTTAATTTAGGTCTTGTCTTCTTGATTCGAGTTGTTTCGGTGATTCACGATGATGTACGATGCTGGTGTGGTAGTGTTTGTCTAGCGTAGCTAGAGACGATGACTTATGTCCTACAACCTATCACACAACATCAAATTTTGATTAATTTATACATGCGAACTCACCAACAATGTGTTGACCTTTTTGAACATATATTTTTAGGTAACAATCATCGAGTGTAGCTAGAGACGATGACTTAATGATGACCCTAAGGAATGTATTTTAGACTAGCTCTAGCATGCCAAACTATTATGTATTACTTTAAGATAACATTGTTAGACGTTTACATTTACATGTTCCTCGGTTGTGGGATTCAAATTCATTATGCTTGTTGACTATGTTTGTCATGGAATTGATAAACTGCGACAAAAGTTTTCATTTGTGCCGGGTGATGTCATGTCACGTTGGTTTATTCTCATTAATGGATCTCTCTTAACAATCAATATGTTATGACGATCTCGTCCGTTAGATCCTGGTGTTTCCACTATGAACAGGGATGTGAAAGTAACTTTTTAATTAACTACTTAGTAAAGTATTTAAAAGTAACTTATTTTGATGAACCTAATGGTTTTTTGGTTGGAGGTTAACTAGGCAAAATAACTGGATCGACAAAATCATATTCTACAAGCCATTGTTTAGATCATAGTACTAGTAGTGATAAGGTCAAAGTAAAGAAAAAAGGGGATAAGTTTGAGAGAGAATAGTTTGGATAAACTTTATGTCATACACGTGTATGGAAACAAGAATGAACACCTATGTTTCTTATTTTATCCCCACTACCTTCTACATGCAATCTAACTTAACTCCTAAGATGTAGTAAGTAAATGTGACTTTGACTTCTTCTAAATGCAAACATGAAAACAGGAAATAGAGTTAATGGAAGACGTGCAACATGTGGACTTCAATCTTTAAGCCGAATGTCCCTTTTAATGTTACGTTTGAGTCTTGGATGAATGTTGGCTTCTTGTTGAGTTGGGCTGCAAGCTGGACTGGGTTGATTCGTATCAACCAGCTAACACGATTTTTGAGAAACTTGTGAATTTTAACCATGCAAATAAACAACCAATATATGTTAAGCAACAATGGTAAATATATTGTAGGATGGTTTACTTACATTGTTATTGATTAGTATTTCAAGTCATTCATCAACTACTTCTTTCATAAACTTAGCACATATTATTCACATTCAACACTTCCTCGCTGATGTGGACACTACAAATTAAATTTTTAATGATTAGCTCATGAAGTTAATTGAAGGTGCAATTTCAAATAAGAACTAAGTGCTCACTGTAGAATTGACTTAATTGAATTTAGTCGGCCTCTTGCTGGATCCATTTTTTTGTAACATATAAGCTTATTGTCTTGCAACAAAGTTGATTAATTAAAAATAAATAAAAGTTTTAATAAATTTTATTACTTACACATCAATGGTTTGTTTCCATAAGGAATTGATAATGCTAACCCTAAAGAATCAAGATAATAATAAGTGTGCTAGCTGGTGGAACCCTAATAAGGTACACCATGTCATTCTCCTTCATTGCCCTCTCTAGATTAAATTAAGATTAATCTACAATTTACTAATCACATCAAGAATCAGGTTGCAGCACCCTTTGGAGATGATTTTTTGGCATTGGTAAACACCTCAATACCAATCTTTAACTGCGCAATTTCTTCTCCAATCTCTTATTTCTCATGAAGCTCTACACTGTATTTATAACATGCCAATGTATTAAACAATGTTGCCTTTAGCTGAACATGCGACAACCATGTTTTGTCAAAGTGGCTAGTGAGAGGTGAAACATTTGGTGCCGTTAAGGCTCCTTCATAATATAGACCCACATACATATAAACACATGTTATTTGTGGTCTTTTCTTTCCAATACCATATGGCACATGAAGTTAACTTAATTACATCAAGTCTAGTAATGAGTACCAACTCAATTTCATTTCAAAAGAACATATCATATAACCCTCCAGCACTTGATTCCAATCAAGGAACTTGTAGTGCTTAAAGATCAAATGACCAAGACAAATGTATGGAACTTAAACAAGAAGTTAACTACGAATGTCGACCTGTTTTAAGATCTTTGAACAAACTCCAGAAGTGCTCCCTTTAGAAATGGAGTTCTCAAACACACACTCACGTGCTTGTGTCAGCATCAACATCTCCATCATTCCCAGACACTCCACTGAAACTTCCACAGTCCTTAAGTTACCAAGACCTCAAACACACCAGCACAACAATAAATGAGTGAGACGCCTGATTATACATGGTTTTGGGACGAATCATTTGGTGGGTTTTAGTGTCGAGAGAGTTAGTTTGATCGTTTCATGGTTGATTTTAGGGGGGTTTAGGAAGGAATTAGGTTTTATGTGAATGTGTGATTTAGCAGAAAACCAGTGATTATTCTTTGGTTTGTTTGTTTTAACAACATATGTACGACCCTGCTTTACAGGATAGGTGTTATCTTAATCGTGTTCACTTATTCGTTTTCCATTTGAGAGCGCACCCCCAACCCCCTCGTAAGAAAACTTATAACCAGAAAAATCTTCTATCTCAACTTTGAGCATATTTGCTTAAAAAGAGACTTGAACCTATGAGCTTTTAATATTTACATGTCATGGACATCACACCTTAACCAGCTGGGCTATGGATCATTGGTAACATTGTTAGTTTTAGTCTTTTAGACCAAAGAGCCAAACATTTTAACACATCTTTTTTGTTTTTGCTCACTCTTCTCGTTACAACCTGTAACACAATAATCTTCAAAGCAATCTGTTTTGTAAAATGTTATAATTTGAATCCACATGATAACATATATCATTCCGACACACTACACAACACCACTTCAGGAATGACTCATGGACGCTTTGACCCCATGTAATCATTTGTCGAAATCAAATTTGTAAGTCTCAAGGATGGTCGATGATGTCCCTTTTAAATTGTCTTACATAAATATAAAACATAAAGTTTTAATAATTTGATTATCTTTGATATTATTTTTATTTTGACTTGGGAACTATTAAATTACTATCATTTAACTAAAACTGTTTACATATATTTTATGTTTTGATCTGCTAACACAATACCTCCTTGAAGGAAGAAGCAAAGAACATCGATATTATCAACAACGAGAAAATTTAACCTATGTACTCCGACGGAGGCGTACGATGACATTAACCTAGTTAATGATACGTTGTGGCGCGTTTACGAATTTCATTACGTCCATTGCTCTATTGACACGAAACGTGCTTGAACATATAAAAAAGTATGTTGGTTTGTATTGGTTTTGAAGATAAACATAAAAAAACATAATGCCTTAAACGTGCCAAATAACTTATAAAAAGTAATTTAAATCAAAAGTAAAATAATAAGACAATTTATATGAAAGTAAACATAGCTTAAAGTAAAAGAAAATAAAAAAAAGCCAAACATATATCTAGACAAGAAGGTTTGAAACTAACAATACCTATTCAATCTTTCACATCCAACCTTTTATTACTAACTATTGAAGTTAAATATATTTATTCCATAGAAAACAAAAATATGAAACAATCAACCTTTGAAAGTGAAAGTACAATTAGTAATCGATCGTTTAATTTTCCTGAACCTGATAAAGAGAAACTTCTTATACATAACGGCATCACAACGGAGAATCAAAATTTTATTAAAAAATATGTCTAATAACCTCTCATATTATAAAAACACTCATCATTTAAAACTCATAAAAAGTTAGTAAAATGTCAATTTTCAAATTTTAACCTATATCTAATAACCACTCACATTATATATACACACGAATAATTACTTATATACGTAAAATGTCATTTTTGACTGAAATTTTTTAATCATATGCTTCCATAGCATTGTCCATGTAGTGTTATAATTCGGGAAAGCCACCAATATGATCGAACATGTTGCATCTTAATATTACAAAAATGAATATTGACTTTTAGGTTGTTTAGAAAATAAAAGAGACTAGATTGTAGCCTTTAAGTTTGGAAAAAAAAGATAGACTAGACTGTTTTTAATTGGTTCATTTTGAGTTTAAGTTCTGGTCTTAGCTGTGTGGAAGAAAATAATGTGACTGGATTGTAACATTAAGGTACACATAATATTTTCTGGTTGGTTTTGATTTGAATTCTAGATTGTAGCCGCTTGAAAAAGAGTTTAGATTATAGCCTCCAACTCAAAACCAACCAATTGAAAAATGCAATGTGTACTTGAAAGTTGTAGTATCTAACTCAAAACCACTAATAAACAAAAGTTATGTGTACTTAAATGATACAATGTAATGACATCCTTTATCAAACTTGAAGGCTACAATATAGTTGTCTTTTACTAACATCCTATAACCAAACCACGTTCTCAACCACTATTAAATTTATTATATTTTTTATTGTTTTATTTTCATTGTGACTGTTTTTGTTTAGTCATGCTTTTGTTAGTTGTTCCCCTTGTTTACTAAGTTGTATAATAGTTTCTAACTAGATTAAGCCCCCGACGTTGCCGTTGGGGCGTACAACCATGTCAAGTAACACAAAGTACACATCACCGTTAATGACCGCCAACGTCGAAAAACTCGTATAAAAAGCCGAAAAAATAAAATTGATCTTCGACTAAAACTAAGGACACACCATTGTTAGGTGATATGCTAAACATATAAAACAATAAGTAATTTGATCTTGGACCAACACGTTGCAATGTGGTGCTAAATGGACAAAAAGCTAAGTGTAAAAACGTTGAACCACTCACACACATTGAGGTGTGTTAACTCAAAAAATATAGACCGAAACATAAAACATAAATTTTTATAAAATATAAAAGTATAGGGACAAAATTTAAAAGTAAAATAATGTTTGAGCTATATTGTAAAATATGTAAAAGTATTAAGTTAAAATAAAAATAATTAAAGATTAAAAAGAAATAAGACAAAAGGTTGGTACAACCCCTAAAACATAATGTACAACTCATAATGAATAAGAAAATTAATAATTAGTATATATATAATATCCCTAGATTATAGTTCGTAGGTTTTTGTATCATGGTGGTAGTGAGTTAATGTTTTGAAGTGATAATTATTAGTTTATCTTTGAGAGTTAAATTAGTTTGTCTTGCTAGTTTAATTTTGGCAAATTGAGCGGTGATCTGAGACATGATCATTTAACGGGAGGGGGTATCGGTGTTTTTGGTTGAACATCTCAGCCCTCTTGTTCGTTTTGGTGGTGAATTTGTATCTATAACGAACCGTAGATCTATTCTATTTTTAGATGATGTGTTTGAATCGGTGTTGTTTGAATCGGTGTTGTTTGGGTCTACTCCTATTAGTTTGAGTCTCACTTGATACAATATGTCACAAATGGAACACAAGTTTTACGACAATGAGCCTTTTGGCGGTGAGTTTCCCATGAGACTCACTTGATGCAATATGCTATAAATGGACCAAGAGTTTTATTACAATAAGACTTTAAGAGGTGAGTTTTCCAATGGGTTCAGTAGCACTTGGTGCAATATGATCCAAGTGGATCATGAGTTTTATAATAGTAGGCCTTTGGATTGCGGGCTTTCTCTTGAGTGATGGGAAGGTTGGGTCCCGGTAATGTCTATCTAGAAGGGGGTGGGTGACCTTTCGCCAATATGTTAACTCGGATGACAGAACATACAATTTTCGTTGGTCGTTAAATAAAAATCATCTTAAAAGTATAGTTTTATATGCTATGAATTTGCATGGACATTTTCAACTACGTAGGATTAGAGCTCAACTACTTCCTTTTATTTTGCTTCTAACATATTTATAGAAACCTTTAGAATAATTCAATCAATGAATAATAAATATTCAACGCTCTGACAAAATTAATCTAAATATAAAAATGATTAAAGAAATTAAATAAATCATCATAGTATATAATAATATACCAAAAGTTTAATGTATCTTATGACGATGCATTTTGACGACTTAATCTTTCCTTTTATTATTTCATATTTTTGTCTAATTAATTGGTGGTGAGACGATATATGTAGACTTTATCTTTCTATGTTTTACTATATAAACATGACCAATTTACACGATTTATTTCATAAATTTACAAAGTTCTTAGAAACAAGTTAATTTCACACTTCTCACTGATGATGTCTCATTTTCTCATATTAAGTCTCTTGTTGGCAACATGTTCGACCACCTTTGCTTCGGACCCTAGTCCTCTTCAGGACTTCTGTGTGGCTGATCCAAATAGCAAAGGTAATAGATTAGTATAAGCTTTTGGGTTTTTGATAAAAGTTATATTGAAATAAAAAAGAAAAAAAGTAAACAAAAAATATATAAGTAGATTAAAAAAATAAATATTAGAAACTATTAGAGAAAAATTAGAATACACGTTATCATTAAAGAAAAAAAAGACATTATATTTTACCTTTGGTGAGGGGAGCGACTTTGCTTAAATTTGCTTCCCAGACTAGCGAATTGTCAAATAAAACAGAAGTATTCGTGAAATTTTTAAACCACCTAGCAATACGGAATTTTATGGTTATATAATATGCAATATTAATATGTGTCCATAACATATTTCTATGTAGTATTCATTAATGGTGTGGTTTGCAAAGATGCAAAGCTTGTGCAAGCAAATGATTTTCTCTTTAGAGGGCTTCACTTGATGGGCAATACGTCGAATGACGTGGGCTCCGATGTGACCGCAGTAACTGTAGCAGAGTTACCGGGACTTAACACTTTAGGTATCTCCATGGCTCGTATTGACTTTGCTCCTATGGGTATCAACCCTCCACACACACATCCTCGGGCCACTGAGATCTTACTTGTCATTGAGGGTCGTATTCTGGTTGGTTTTGTCACGTCTAACCCTGAAAACCTCCTCATTACGAAGGTACTTGAGAAGGGCGATGTGTTTGTTTTTCCACAAGGTCTAGTTCACTTCCAGAAAAACCTCGGACATGGGTATGCTCTTGCTATTGCGGGTTTGAGTAGTCAAAACCGGGCGTTATTACTATTGCAAATGCGGTGTTTGGATCAAACCCTGATATCCCTGGGGATATTCTTGCAAAGGCCTTTCAGACTGATATTAACGTGGTTTATCAAATTCAATCAAAGTTCTAAACTAATATGTGATCATAGAATGTTGGTTTCTTTAACTTGTATGCTTAAAAGTTATATGTGTTAAAATAAAAGTTATGTCTTAAAAGTGAATAAAAAGTATGTAATATTTTGATTGTGATTTATAATTTCTTTGTTTTGAGAATCAATACTTAAAAGAAATAAAAATAAGAAAGAACTAGACAAATGTGTTTTGGTAACTATGAGAAATTACACCTTTGATCTACATTTTTTTACTCAAACAATACATTTGGTATTTCACACTAACTAGCGACGGGTTTGCAGCCTCCCGGTATCACGTGTGTATTGAAGGTATTCATTCTCAAGTGATTGAGGTGTTAATTTCATGAGTTGAAATAGATGTAGATTTAGGAATAGTTAATTTCATAAACTTGACAATAAGTTGTGTTAAAAATCAAATATGTTTTTTGTATTTTGACCAAAATACCCATATTTTAAAAGATGTATGTATGTATGCATGTATGTATGTGTGTGCGAGTGTATGTATGTATGCACGTATATATGTAAAACTTAAAACCCTGACTATGTCTCCGTAACCATGATGGTTTCCTCATCGACATTAGTAGAAATCTAGGATGGATGATTCCGTTAGAATTCCATAGGTAATGGTGATTATTGATAGGCCTACGCGCTAAAGTCCATTGACTAAATGGTCATGGGTAATACATTTGCTGATTGATTTTTGACAAACATTTTAGCAATAGAAATATTGATTGAATTTTAAAAAAATAAAAATAAAAATATATTCTTAAGGAAGGTTTATAAAAATTAAAATACATATTTTTCTACCAAGGGAATTAACAAGTGACTTTAAACAAATAAAAAAACTTAATTTTTTCTAGTGAGTTTGAGGGGTAGAGCTCTTAGTTGAGATAGGTTGGGGTGAGTTAAAATTTAACCAATATTTTAGTATAATAAAAGTTAATTCATTAAAATTGTATTAGAATCTTATTTATTTATGTATTTATTTAATTTTGAAATTTCACATCTAAAATTTGAATTTGTAATATACTCCAATTTATGCATATTTAATTTAAATAAAATGATAATTGCCGACTACCAAGGTTTTGTGCCACTATCGTTGAATACAAAATCTTTTATTTGGTCAAGCTACTAGTTTATGAATTTATAGTCATACTTTCTCTTGAAGATTAAGTTTGAGGTTTATCAGATTGAGTAAATTGGATTGATCCACCGAATTATTTTAATATGAAGGGGTGTTTTACGTCTCTTGGATAAACTAGATGTTTAAATTATGAGTAACCCACATTATTTAGATGTGTAATCTTCACCAATTTAAAAGATTACATAATGTTAAAAAATATAAATATTTACGTTTTCGGTTTATTATGTAATCCTCATAAGGTTATTGTTTATCAATTTAGAGATTACACGATAATCTCATGATATTACACAATGAGCTAAAAACGTAAAAAAAACTATTTTATATCAACACTGTGCACATTTTAAAGATAAAAGATATTCGTTTTTATGGTGTATTTTTTTTAAATAATATTGTTATGTAAAAGTTAAGTATGTTTAAAAAAGATGGACATGAGAAAATAGAACCAATTTTGCTCTCAACCTAATCTTAATAAAATATCTTAATCTTTCTTGCATTTTGTTTGGCTTTAAAGATTTTGTAAGTTTGTATCGGAACATTTTCTTCTTCTTTTTATCTAATTTTATAATTTTATCTAAATGTAAAAATAAAATAATTTTACGTCGATTTCAACCGTCAGATCTTGTAGGTAATAATATTTATTCCCAAGTTTGTTGTACACTGATGAATACAAATTTATTTTATACATGCTAACAAGTCTTTGTCTTTATATTCTAACTAGCTTTAGTAAACTCATGTATTACACGAGTTGAATAAATAAAATATTAATATAATAAATGTATTATTTAAACAATGATATTTTAAAATATGATATGACTAAAATAATAAAACAGTGATATCAAACTTTTAAAATTTTGTTATTACTTTTTTTAAAATAAACATTTTGTTTTAAAACAAACCGTATAAAAATGTAATTTTTAAAACTTTTCTTATTACAAATCCCAAAACTGATTATTTTTTGTTTTTAAAAACTTGATTTTAAAGATATCAATTTATTAAATAACCTTAATAAATAAATTTCTTTCTTAATTTATTAAATATTAAAAAGTATAAAATAATATTATTAGTAATTAATGTGATTATTTAATAGGAGAAAAATGCAAGAAAATATTGGTGAGAATAATTGTGAGCTGACACATGACACATCATTTACTAATTTATTATAGTAGGAAGATAAAAATACAACTAAGGGGACCATGACAACATCACATCTTTTCTACTAAATGTTTTTCGTTATATCTCCTATTAAATAAACATATTAATTACTAATAATATTATTTAATTATTTTAGCTTAAAATAGTTTTTAATAAATAAAAAAACTTTTTTTAATGTTATTTATAAAGAAGAATAAAACATCAAATTATTCTAAAACATCAAACTTTTTTAATAATATAAATAAGGGTAACTTTATAGAAATATAATAAAGTTTCAAAATTATTCTAATTATGTCACCCATAAACCTTTTTGTTCAAATCAAGTCACTAAACTTTATGTTGATGTTTTAATATTATGTATTTATCTTGAATAGTAGATAAAAGGGATAGTCAAAGTTGAGAGGAGGTGGTGGTGGGTGACGATGGTGGGGGACGACGGTGGTGGTGGGCGGAGATGGTAGGGGACGATGGCGGTGGGCGACGACGGCGGTGGGCGGCGATGGTGGTGGGCCGACGACGGTTGTGGGCCGACGATGGTTGTGGGCCGGCGACGGTGGTGGGCCGGAGACGGTGGTGGGCCGGCGACGGTGGGGGCGGCGACGGTGGTGGGAGGGTGGTTGAAATATTCAAAACTAGTTTATTAATTAAATAATAATAATAATATTATTATTAATAAAGTTTGGATAACTCAATAAATAAATAGATATAAACATATATAATTAGAGATATATATGTTGCATGTTGACTAAAACTAAATAGTGATATATATATATGTATATTATAAGATTATTCAATATAGAGATTAATGAAATAATAAAACAAACTCATCATCTCAATCTTGATTTTCATCTACCAAACTCCTATAAAAATAGTCATGAATATTGAAACCAACCTCGAGAAACCTTTCAATATAAACATCAGATGGATTCAATAAATCACACGCCCTCTCCGCAAACTCAATCTCAACTGATCGTAACACTATTCGTTCACATGTCTATTCTGATTTTTCAACCTATTGCCGGCGATCCATAGCCGTGGCAATACCAATCGCCAACCGGTCGTATCATTCGGGAAACATCGTTCTTCCTTTTGAGTTTACCGCACCGACTTCGTCACCACCGATCAACTTTACTGGTAAGGTAAGCATCGAATTTTTCTTTGTTAGCGTTACATTTAGATCTTTCTGACCGTTGATTGTGGCTTGTATGGTTGTCAAATAATTCCGACGATTGTTACTTCCTCGACATTCACACGGGCAGAAAAGGAGCGGACCATTAGATCAACGATTCGACCAGTCGAGCCTTCAGATTAACTGTTTTCATTGCTCAAGTTCAGGTACTATCAACATCCCTTGTTTCGTTAACTTAGTCCTCCTTGCGATCCTAAAAAAAGTAAGATTAATACTCTCATACTCTGCAACGTAAATGAATGAACTATCTAAAACACATTATCAACGACCGGATGAAGAGTAACATGATTATAAATCAGTAGGAAATTATTAAACTAAACCATCTTATGCCGTTGTATGAGTTCTCAAATCGATGTATCTATATTAAACACTAAAATTGATTATCCATTGGATTTTTTTTGATACTCTGTTTTATTGTAAACCCACAAGAACTAAAGAAGATACATGTGAAGTGATATTTATATAGGTTAAGCAATAGCTCGTGACCAATTTAACTTTGAAATAGTTATTGTAACCATTGACTAAGGTACGGATTCCGACTCTTTCTCTCTCGTAGCATGAATACCTTCGTTCGTGATATCTATCTTTAAATTGTGACTTGATATGTAGTTATTGAAATCTATATTGTTGTTACAAGTAATGAATCATATAGTTCACATCGTTTGCATGCGATAGGATCTATTTGCTTGTATTCATTGTCGCATGCTCCCTAAATTATGGATTATTGGTATGGCAAGTAACATTGATTAGAGTAACTTATTGGATACTTTGACTTGTTTGTATTGTACTATTGACCTCTATACCCGAGCACATCCACCTATGAGGACATAGGGCGTCATTGTGGCACAAGTGACGTGCTCTACCTGTGGCAGAGCGATTAGACCATAACGTCTCTACATTATAGTTATGTGCTAAGTTGTTGCACTTATAGATTAGTGTTAAAGGAGGCATATGGATCGATCATAGGATATCATTGTTATTGTTATTGATGAGATGGTTAGGTGTGTGTGCCCACATTCCTATCTCACATATTGGTGCATTAGAACTGCAACTAATATACATATTGTTAATTGTTTATTCTGATCGGCTCATATGAGTATTCCTTCTTAGATGATCATTATTATTTGATTTTCAACTTGGTCATCTTATTATCATCGTTATTGATCATTGTATTGCTATTGTTTACTTCCGTTACTGAGCATTTTTTTTGGCTCAACCGTGTTTTCTTTTGTTGTTTTCTCTTATGTCTATAGCAGGTACTCAAGGGAACGAGTGAAGAGAGTTAACTGAAGAGTTAGGATGAGAACATTTGGATTAACAAGTCTTAATAGTATTTTAATTTTAAGACTTTATTTCAATTATCATGGACCTATGTAAGGATTTGAATATTTCTTAGCACCTCAATTTTATTACTCATAAAACTCTGATTACTGTTTATGTGACACGTCAACCCTACTCGGGTTGGGGTGTTACAGTTATGGTATCAGAGCCACTCTTGTGTCGTTTGGGGTGTGGGACATACCTCACCAAGGATGGTGACTTCTTGGGCTCATTGAGGATGATGAGTCCAAACAGGGGGTGCTTGTGACCCTACACATATCCCACATCAGGCGTGAACAGGAGAGATTCCTGATACATAAGGAATGTTTGGCCTCTAATATCAACAACGCGTTTTGGGCGTATTGACTGTGGATGAGAGGGGAACTCCATAGTTAAGCGTGCTCAGGTGGGAGAAATCTAGGGATGGGTGACCTCCCTGGGATGTTTTCAACTGGGCAACCAAAAGAAAATCCGTGAGCTCCTCTTGGGAAAAGCTTATTTCCCATGGATATGAGGGATTCTTAGCTGTTATCAAAGATACCTCAGTGGACACTCCCCGTATTGAAGACTTCCCTATTGTTCGAGAATTCTCTGATGTTTTTCCCAAAGAACTACTAGGGTTACCCCTGAGCGTGAAGTGGAGTTTACTATTGATTTAATTCATGGGGCAGAACCTATTTCTAAGGCACCTTATCGGATGGCCCCAGTAGAGTTGAAGGAATTAAAAGAACAACTGCAAGAACTATTACAACTCGGATTCATTAGACCAAGTGTTTCACCATAGGGAGCACCTGTATTATTCGTGAAGAAGAAAAATGGTAGTATGCGTCTATGCATTGACTATTGAGAGCATAATAAGATTACTATCCATAACCGCTATCCACTACCGCGTATTGACGATCTCTTCGATCAACTACAAGGAGCAAAGTTTTTCTCCAAGATCAACCTTAGATCAGGATACCATCAATTGAGGATCCGAGACCAAGATGTTCCTAAGACAACATTTCACACTCGTTACGGTCACTACGAGTTTCTAGTCATACCTTTTGGATTGACTAATGCCCCAACTGTCTTTATGGACCTCATGAACTGAGTGTTCCATGGATATTTGGACCACTTTGTAATTGTTTTTATCGATGACATCTTGGTATTCTCTAAAAGTAGAGAGGCGCATGAAGAACACCTTCGCACGATTTTGGAGACCCTACACCAAAAGAAGTTATATTCTAAATTTTCTAAGTATGACTTTTGGCTTGAACATGTGGCATTTCTAGGCCATGTTGTATTAGCTAAAGGTATCACTATGGATCCAGCAAAGGTGGAAGCTATTACTAAATGGCCTCGACCGACATCTGTCACTGAAGTTCGTAGTTTTCTTGGCTTAGTGGGCTACTACCGATGTTTTGTGGAAGGTTTCTCTTGTGTGGCATTGCCTCTAACTCAGCTTATGAGAAAGGGTGTAAAGTTTACTTGGAATGAGGATAGAGAAAAGAGTTTCAAAGAACTGAAGAAAAGACTAGTATCTACCCCTATTCTTACTTTACCCTCGGGTTCTGGTGGATACCACATTTATAGTGATGCATCAAAGAAGGGACTTGGATGTGTTCTTATGCAACATGGTAAAGTTATCGCCTACGCTTCATGACAGCTTAAACCATACGAAGTAAACTACCCAACACATGACCTAGAGCTTGCAGCTGTGGTATTTGCTTTGAAGATTTGAAGACATTATTTGTATGGAGAGACATGTGACATCTTCACTGATCATAAAAGCCTTAAGTATATTTTCACTCAAAAAGAACTCAACATGAGGCAAAGGAGATGGTTGGAACTACTCAAGGATTACGATGCCAACATCCAGTACCATCCGGGTAAGGCGAATGTTGTGGCAGATGCTCTCAGCCGAAAGAGTGCAAGTGGAATGGCATGTCTTCAAATCCAACCACAGATTATCTCAAATCTTGATAGAATGGAAGTTGGGTTACAGTCTGGTGAGTCTAATGGTTATCTAGCCAAGATGAGGATAAAATTTGATCTTATCACACAGATCAAGGAAGCTCAAAATCAAGATGGAGAACTTTGGGTTATATTACAAAACTTGAAGATAGGGAAGAATCTGAGTTTCGAGTTGATGAACAAGGAATTATCTAGTGTGGGAATAGGTTATGTGTGCCAGATGATTCAACCTTTCGTGAGTCATCATTGTCAGAAGCACATAGTTCACCATTTTCTATTCACTCGGGAGCCACTAAGATGTATAGGGATCTAAGGCAGAACTTTTGGTGGAGTGGTATAAAAGAAGATATAGCTAAATATGTGAGCCACTGTTTAACTTGTCAGCAAGTAAAGATTGAGCATCAGAGAGCTAGTGGGTTACTACAGCCATTAGATATTCCTGTGTGGAAATGGGATGATATTTCCATAGACTTTGTTACAGGCCTACCCAAAACATTCAATAAGAATGACGCCATTTGAGTTGTAGTGGATAGAATCAAGAAGTCAACTCATTTCTTACCTATTCAACAAGGTTACACGGTTAGCAAATTATTGAAGGTATTTCTACAAGATATCATTCGACTTCATGGCACACCATCGTCGATTGTATGTGATAGAGATCCACGTTTCACATCATGTTTTTGGAAAGGTTTCCAAAATGCTTGGGGAATAAAATTAAGATTTAGTACCGCCTTCCATCCGCAAACCGACTGACAGTCTGAACGTATTATCCAGACTTTGGAAGATATGCTTAGAGCATGTGCACTTGAATGGACAGACAACTGGGATGAGTACTTATGCTTGGTTGAGTTTGCATGTAATAACAGTTGGCAAGCTAGTATTGATATGGCCCCTTTTGAGCTTTTATATGCCCGAAAGTGTAGAGCACCAATATGCTGGAACAAGGTTAGGGAGATGACAATTGAAGGACCAGAATTGGTTAGAATTACTAATGATAAAGTTGTCATTGCTAGAGAGAAGTTGAAAGAAGCTCAAACTAGACAAAAGAGTTATGCCGATCAACATCGACGAGCCTTAGAATTTAAAGCTGGAGATCACGTGTTTCTCAAAGTGTCACCTTGTCGTGGCGTACGTCGATTTGGAATAAAAGGAAAACTAAGTCCGCGTTTCATTGATCCATTTGAAATTCTTGAAAGGGTTGGAAAAGTCTCGTATCGTTTAGCATTGCCGCCACAACTCTCTCATGTTCATAACGTTTTTCATGTATCCTTGTTGAGGGGATACAACTATCATCTGTTGCACGTTATTACCTACCCTCTTCACACGATTCAAGAAGATCTTTCTTATGAAGAAGAACCTGAAGCTATTATTGATCGTCAAGAATGAATTATAAGACGCAAGTCTATACTGTTCGTTAAAGTTTTATGGAAAAATCATTCTGAATGCCAGGCGACGTGGGAGACAGAAGAAATGATTCGTTTATAGTACCCATACTTATTTGACAACTAAGTATATGATTTCTAACCTTAAATTGTTTATGATTACTCTATTTGTAAGTTGTGTGTGCTTAAAGAAATATTAGTTTCATCCGCATTGTACTTCTATGAGGATTCATGCTACGTTAGTTTAGAATTTTGAAGACGAAATTAAATTAAGTGAGATAGAGTTGAAATATTTAAAATTAGTTAATTAATTAAATAATAATAATAATAATATTAATATTAATAAAGTTTGGATAACTCAATAAATAAATAGCTATAAACATATATAATTAGAGGTATATATGTTGCATGATGACTAAAACTAAATGATGATATATATGTATATTATAAGATAATTCAATATAGAGATTAATGAATAATAAAACAAACTCATCATCTCAATTTTGATTTTCATCTACCAAATTCCCATAAAAATAGCCATGAATATTGAAACCGACCTCGAGGAACCTTCAATATAAACATCAGATGGATTCAATAAACCACACGCCCTCTCCGCAAACTCAATCTCAACTGATCGTAACACTGTTCATACACGTGTTCTATTCTGATTTTTCAACCTATTGCCGGCGATCCATAGCCGTGGCAATACTAATCACCAACCGGTCGTATCATTCGGGAAACATCGCTCTTCCTTTCGAGTTTACCGCACCAACTTCGTCACCACCGATCAACTCTACTAGTAAGGTAACCATCGAATTGTTCTTTATTAGCGTTACGTTTAGATCTTCTGACCATTGATTGTGGCTTGTATGGCTGTCAAATAATTCCAACGATTATTACTTCCTCGACATTCACATGGGCAGAGAAGGAGCGAACCATTAGATCAACGATTCGACCGGTCGAGCCTTCATATTAATTGCTTTCATTGCTCAAGTTCGGGTAATATTAGCGTCCCTTGTTTCGTTCTCTTAGTCCTCCTTGCAATCCTAAAAAAAGTAACATTAATATTCTTATACTCTGCAACGTAAATGAACAAACTATCTAAAACACATTATCAATGACTGGATGAAGAGTAACATGATTATAAATCAGTAGGAAATTATTAAACTAAACCATCTTATGTTGTTGTATGAGTTCTCAAGTCGATGTATCTATATTAAACACTAAAATTGGTTATCCATTGGAATTTTTTTGATACTCTGTTTTATTGTAAACCCACAAGAACTAAAGAAGATACATGTGAAGTGATATTTATATGGGTTAAAGCAATAGCTCGTGACCGATTTAACTTTGGAATAGTTATTGTAGCCATTGACTAAGGTACGGATTCCGACCCTTCCTCTCTTGTAGCATGAATACGTTCCGTTCGTGATATCTATCTTTAAATTTGTGACTTGATGTGTAGTTATTGAAATCTATATTGTTGTTACAAGTAATGAATCATATAGTTCACATCGTTTGCATATGATAGCATCTATTTGTTTTGTATTCATTGTTGCATGCTCCCTGATAGGATCTGGTATTTGAACGAAACACCAACTGATTAACGTGTTAAACCAAACTAAATAGTGCGGAATCCTATATGATTGGCGATCCAATCAGTGAGAACGCACGTAGACACAATAAGGTATTGAATCTAACGTCAAGAATCGATTAGGAATCGATCTACAGCGTTCTATGAACTTGGAGTACAAACTTAGAGGCTTCTGGACGGCTAGGGTACGTCTGAAGTCGAAGTGGATCGAATGCTTCTCTATTGTTCTTAATTGTTATGTTTTTCCACGAATTTAGTGGTATTTATAGGTTAGGGTTGCCCATTCGGGTGACTGAACCATGAGCTTGGTTCATTCATGCGATTGAGCCATGTGGTTGATTCATTGGTTCGACTGAATGTTCAGTCGTGCGACTGAGTCAGTCACATGAAGCTGTTCAGGCATATGGACTATTTAGGCGCATGGACACTCAGTCGCATGGCCATTCGGACGCATGACCACTGTTTGGGCGCATGGTCCAGTCGGACGCATGTGAACTTCACTTAACCAAAGTTTGAATGTATTCTTATTATAACATTATGTATATCAATTCAAACAATCACAAACCTATATAATCTAGTCAATAAGCATTACTCAACTCATTAATGAAATATTAAACATTATAAATCACAACCAAACATTATCATTTCATTAAATACCCAATATTACATAAGTGCAAGACATTCAAGACATATACATTGAGATCAAGTTCTAGGTACATAAGTGTATCAACAAAATCCCCCATGGACCTAGATCTATCTATTGTCTTACATCTTTCAAAATTTCCTCAAATTTCTTGTACTTAGCTTCTTTGGTGACTCCTGTATTTATCTCAAAAGAAAAACAGGGTCGTATAACATTCTGGAATTGTAAAGCTTGTACTATATCTCATGAGTCATAAAACAGTGGCCACTTGTATAATGTATACACATCATTAGCTGACAAGTTGGTAAGCCACATTGGGTCAAACACCCTTATGGTTTCCATTTTACAATTTCTGTTCAAGACTATCATGGCCTCTCCCGTTCTCCAATCGTAGTACCACCATTTGAAATGTGGAGTGAAGTCCTGAGGCATCTCACGTAGTGGGATTTTTGACATTGTACGTGGTTGACTCCACTTCAACACGACTTTTGGTTTGCCAGTTATGGCGTCAACCTCAGATCTTCTGATGTACCTCGTTGGTTGTTGAGGTTTGAAGTTGACCCATCTGGTGTGGTACTCCTCTTTAGAGCTGCTTCAAACCAGCCTGACATCTTACGAGAGTCAGCATATAGCAATTTTAACTTTGCTAACTGGTTAAGCTCAAAACCTGGAAGAGTCTTCAGGTCATGTGGAAACCTGAAATACTCAATTCCCTTCTCAAGTTTAACAGCGTAAACGTTGAGGTCTTCAAAATGTGCCCATGCTATGATCCTGCCTGCTACCTTTTGATGTTTCTTGACTTTATACAATTTGGTGTAGACAGTTGACGTTGATGTGCTACGTTGGGCTCTTATCTCCTCAAAACATGCTGCCCATTATGCCTTTTTGATGTTTACTTCAGCATCTGTGGCTTGGGCCTTATCTTTATCTTTTCCGGACGCTTGTTTCATCCTATCCAGAGTCTCAAAAGTATCACTGACAAGGGTGTCTCCCAGATTAGGAATGGCAGTTGCCTCCTTATCAGTGTGCTGTGGATAATTTTGAGCAGTGACATCTTCTATCTCAATCTCATCTACATCCTAAAGCTCATCATCACTCTCTACAGTCACATTAGGGGCATCTTTCACAATCTATTTAGCATTCAGCTTGAATATTTTGGCTAGTTTCTCATCAGTAAGATTGTGAATGATTTCTCCTTCTTCAGGAGTATACGTCACAGATCTCCTTACAATACCTTGCAGATCAAGAATCAACGTCAGTTGAGTCTTGATCTGTTGGAGTGGAGCAATGTCATATTCATCTCATTAAAAATCTGGATCTGCTTGATTTAAACATTCAACATAGCAATCAATAATTAATAATCAAGACATAACCATTTACATTACATATAAACATTCATTACATAAAATTTTATACATTATCCAAATACAAAAGAGTTTAAATAACAATAAAACATCTAAATATTACTCTTGTCTTGGAGCTTGTGTTCTTCTGCTGTCGGGGCTGATGTCGAGGCACCTGGATCTTGAGTCTTTTTGGTCTGCCTCTCACTAGCTTCCTGTGCACCCGAAGCAGATGACTCTCCTCCTCCTTCAATGTCTCCTCCATCCTCATCATCACCTTCATCATCACCATCATCACTCTCATCATCATCACTATCATCACCATCATCACCGTCTCCCTCTCTGATCTTTAGAGGCTCATCCTTTGTGCCCTTCAGTTTGAGCTGGATGGTCCTCTTAGCGTCCTCCAACTCCTCAATCTTCCTAGTAGATAACATATTTTGCTCCTTGAGTTGGGAAATCTCTTGGCTCTGAGCAGCCATTTGCTGAGCCTATTCTTTAATCTGGTGTGCCTGTTGAGAGATCTGCTGTGATTGTGCAGCTGTAAGCTCCACTAAATGTCTGAGTTGAGCAGTCTTCTCATCATCGGCTGCTAATAGTTTCAGCACCACACGATTTAGTGCTGAAAGCTGTTCCTCTACCACACTTGGAGGTAGAGATGATCCTGAGGGAAAGGATGGGGAATATGGTGGTCCTGCCTGGTGGCTAGAGATGGTGGTGGTAGCAGTGGTGAATATGGGAGGTGGTATGTGTGTGGTGGTGAGGGGTAAGCTGAAGTGGTGGTGGAGGTGATGTGGATTGTGTAACATCTTGTTTTTTTTAACTTAAAAGTTAACTTGTTAATACTTGTAAGGACTTTTATGTTTTTTTTTTTTTTTTTTTTTTTTTTTTTTTTTTTAAGATGATGATAACCTTAAATAAAATAATTTTTTTATTTATTTATTTTTCTATTTTATTAATAATACCAAACCATAATAATATTAATATTATAATAATAATATTAATAACAATAATGTAAATGATAATAATATTAAAAATAATAAAGTTGTATAACTTTAAACTTGTAATTAATAAGTTTATTACATAAAAAATAACCTTTTAGAACTTCAGGGACTAATTTGTAATTAATTTTAACTTAATCGAAACTTTAAAACCAAATGACAACATTGAAAACCACAGGGACCAGATGACTTTACCAAACCCAAACCCCCCCCATTCTTTTCTTCCCCGCAATCCGGCGAGGCACCGGTGGCTATTCCGCCAAGCCCGGCGACCATCGTTTTCACTTGTTTCTCGATCCAAAACTGTTTCCAGCCGTAAGTGAGGATGATTCGAACTATTATTGGTCATTTAATCGGGTTTAACAACGGTTACGAAAGCGTTTGGGCTCGAGTAACCGTCGGCCATCAGTCTCAAGCCGTTGAGCATTAAAACACATAATAATCAAATTAACTCAACAAAAACGATCTTTTATCTATCCCTAATCGATTATCACATCCAATTTCACCTGAAATGCACTTAAACCACTCGAACGACTACAGCATCTACATCGAACCTGCAACACAACCGAGAGCCCTATTTCGACCTATCTAACTTGAAATTGTTTGAGGGCTTTCTATCATCATAACCTTTACAAGCTTCACACAAGATTAATTCGAGTATTATCAACGTTTATTGCCATGATCGATGCTCAACCCAGTCGCGACTCGAATGTAAACCCGAGAGCATCAAATCGAACATAATCATGTAAGTTTTACATATCATCATAATCGTTCTAGCATGGAGAAACAAAGCCCCATGAATCTAACCTGTAATTGCATCGAATCGGGGTTCAATTTTGATCAAAATCATTCTAGGGTTCTTATGAATGGGGAATCATTTGAAAAAGGGTTTTTATAATTAATTTCTGTTTGTAAACAAGAAATGGGCTTTAGCCCAACCGGTTACCATCTCACATTATATGCAAGAGGTCACGGGTTCGAACCCGGCCTCCTGCAATTATTTTTTTAGAGGCTTTTTAGCCCTCAAATTAAAATAATGGATTTTTTGTAAACTTCTAATATTTTTAAAATCGTCAAATCATTTTTATATTTTTTTATGAATTTAAATAATTAAATATTCTTTTTAATAAAATACTTTTCTTGGTTATTTTAAATAGTAATAATAAATTAATGGTCCAAACGTTTCCTTTAAATATTCATCGTTTACATCACGTTATTTTAAATGGATATTATTTTCAAAACATTATAATTTTATATGATAAATATTAATCATTCGTTTAATCTTTTAGGTATGTTATATCATAATTAGTAAATAAAGTTATTCGTTAACTTTTATTCTTATATCTTGAAAGTTATGAAACAATATAATTTTCAATGATTCTTTATTCTTAATTTAACAGTTTCATATTATAAAGATCATTTAAAGGCTTAAAAACTTAATAAAATGATTTAAGTAATTATAAATTATCCTACAAGTCTTTAAAAAGGTATTCAATTATCTTTACCAAAATTTAAAAATAATATCGAATTAATCATTCCTTTTCGCACATTGTATTTATTCTTTATGAAATTAATAAATTCAATCATTGAATGTTTCATTATCATTCTTAATCTATTATATATATATATATATTAAATCAAAACGTAAACGATTGTATTATAATATATCTATAAAATGTAATTATTAAAACCCCCCAAATTCCAATCGAAACCCTAATCATTATTTGAATGATAATCATATTATTAATTTTATCTTGTAATACATATTTAGGTGCCTTGTAATGAATACTTGGGAATACTTTGGGTCATCCTTAATCTTTAATTATCATCTTGTAATGCTTATATCAAAGTGAGTATTTCCATACCCCTTTTTGCTTATTTTCACACTTTGGGGTGAAACATGTTAACTTATTATCATTGCACTTGTAAACTCATTTGAGACTTGTAAAACTTTTGGCAATTCATCATGTAGAGTTGTGGTTAGTTGAACTTTTGTGGTTACCATGTTATGGCGTTATATGTACAATCATTACTATTGCTAGCCCAGCGAAGTCATAGATCTATGGTAAGACAAGCCTGCTTGGTTGATCCGAGTTCACTTAGCTGATCGTATATACTTTTAACGTTTGAGACTTGTAAAACTTTTGTCGAGGTTGATTGTTGCATTGTTCATAACATCCCTAATCACTTTATTCACTAACTTATGACTTGAATTGCCATCTTTTATATACTTATGTATTGAAAACTGTGGAATGCTCACCAATTTTTATGTTGACCTTTTATTTTTTTTACATGTTTCAGGTATACCTCAAGTTTGTGTTCCACTCTTTGAAGCTTATTACATCTAGGATTGGACCTAGAGATAAAATGGATGATCATGTTATTTGTAGCTTTTGTACATGATGTGTTCTTTGTTGAAACTTTTGCTTGTAATGTTACCATGAAACTTATGAATATATAATTTGGAATTAATAAATAGCGTTATGTGGCTGTGAACAATCGTAACCCTCACATCTCGACGTTTCCGCCGTCAAGGTTGGGGTGTGACAGATTGGTATCAGAGCCCATAACTATAGGGATTTAGGTTATTAGAAATGGTGGCCTAGACTATAGTTGCCTGAACCTTATAGAAGATCCTTATACCTTTGTGCTTACATGTTGTTTGCATGCTACATAATGCTATGCCTTTTGTGCAACTTGGTGCCTTAGCATAGGATTGCCTTAAGTATGCTTAAACTTAGTTACTTGTCTCCCTAAACTTAACTTTAACTCTTTGATTCTCCCCGACAAATGAACTTCCTAAACCTATTCTTAACGACATGTGGAATCTACACTTAGCATCTTGGTTCATTCCTTAGACTCTATGTCTAATCTATGAAAATCCCATCAAGGTTTGATTTCATAACCCAAAGAAATTTGTGTGACACATAGACACCTGTATTCTCTGGATTTCCTGGCAAAAGGCCTTCGGGCTAAGGCAAGCATATCGTATAAATCTCATTGTGAGACCAGTTATGCTTACCTGGGGATTTCTGGGATGAGTGATAAACTATGGTCAATATACACAATCTCTAAGGCAAATGGGTCAATTTACCTTGACGTGTCAACGATTCCAAATGGTAATGCGTTACCCAATGGAACCATCCTCTTTGTATCTTGAAAAATCCTTGATTTTTTTTTTGAACTGGTTTATCACCAAAGTTTCAATATCTTCTTATTTTTAACATATATAATGTTCCTGTTAAAATTGAACCCATTCTACATTTCAACTTCTACATTTAAACACCGCTATACGTTGAGCGTTTCATGTAACTATTGGTATATCTTGACCAACGTGAACATGGATCTTAATATACCCAAAGATATTGGGAACCTAACCGAATGGTCATCAAAAACTTTAAACCGTTACTCATGGTTCTCAAGTTTTCTTAAAGATGTGTCCCATAACTAAGAACATGCAATGCTATAGGTGGAATTCCTACATCTCGAGATACTTTGTCTAGGCAAAGTGTAAATGGCGATTTGACTCGATCATTGGATCCATTTACTTGACTCGAAACCCTTGAGATGAGTGATCACTTATAAGTACGTGTGTCTTCAATAAGGCTATGGTTGACCTCATATCTTGAGAAGTCCATGTACTCCTTTCGATTGTGAATCGAATGTTCACATCTCATTGTGGTGTTGAATAATTTCATGCCTTGATTTCATCTTCCCTTGAAACCATCCAAGATTTGAACACCACAACAACTTCTGTTATCTTGAACTTTGATCTTAAGCATGATTTTTCCTTTTGTTACATTGATGTAGCTTGAAATTTTCCGAATTTCTAATTGATATTATTTTCCTTCGTCGTTAAGTCAAAATCCGTACCGTCTGCACCGTGAGAGATGCAAGTGTTTGCAAGTCAACCTATGACTAAGAACACCTGTATCTCCTAAATGATTCTAACTCATCAAAACAGGGGTGATTCCCTTACTTTGATGATTCTCTATTCGTTTCGATAAAAGGTTTCCAATTGTGATTTATAAAATTTCATCCTCTGGATCGGGGTGATTCCCTATCCTGAGGATTGACTTCAATTACTTTCTTTGGAATGGCATTTCACAAATGACATGATCTCACCAAAATAGGATTGAAACCCGTACTTTGGTGACAAATGTCAATCTTCGATTGTTTTCTTGCTATTATGAAATTCAATCATCAAGATAGGCGTAAATTCCATACCTTGATGATAATATCATTTTTATGAACTGTTTTTTTTTACAAATGAGACGACTTCATCAAAGTAGGAGTGAAATCTGGATTTTGATGAAGAAGTTCATCTTGTTATATTTTGTTTTCGAAAAACTTCACCGTTAGATAGGAGTGATTTCCCTTACCTTGATGGTGAGTTACCTCGTCTTATTTCTATGGATCCTCAACAAGGAGTTGGGATCGAGCTTTTTGATTGGTAAGTTAGAGGTCATACCTTGAGAAGACACCCTTAAGCTAGGAGTGAAAACCACACCTTGATGACTATTCTCATTTCTTGATCTCCAACTTACCAGGTTTAATCAAGTGACAAGAAACATGTAGTGACTTGAAGGGTGAACCAATTTTAGTGTTGGACCTATCAAGCCAAAGCATGATTTCTGAACTGGAAAGAAGACCTAATCACTTTAGGTTGATTTTGATTTCGAGTTTGGAGCATTTGAATTCTTAAATCGATTTCTTTTCCTATCTTCATGTTTTGACTCGATCTAGCTACATCGAACCATTTATTTCTTACTTAACAACTTTTATTTTGAGTTGTCATCACACATGATTGTGTGATGGTAGCCTTCTTAAACGATCTTTCTGCTAAATAAAGACATTATCAACTGTGTTCATGTCTTTCTAGACACACGAATGTTCTCAGCTGTGCTTATGGGTTTGATGAACTACGTATGCAATCTATACTTGGAAATTTGCTATCTTGCAAAACATGTTTACAAATATTTTCTTAATGTTTGCGTCATTTCTTGAATCGCTTTTGAACCTTAACCTTGAAAAAAAATGAAATTTTATCTTGGTTTGAACAACAAGACTCGTTATTATCCTCATTGTGATGTGGATATAAGGGTTCATAAAATTTCGCAATTTGTAGCCATATGTGTGGCATAAAAGGAAAGACATAACCGAGCATGTGTCCAAGTGTCTTACTTTCATATGACAAAACCTAACATCCGTGTTCATGTGAATCTCCCGTTTAACTTTTCATCACTAAGTGCCTCTTATCTTAGATGCCATGATGACAATGGTGCATTATAGACCGATTAACTAATTTCATATTGACTCATGTGGATTAACGGGTCGAGAATTGGCTCGTATCTATCCTAAATAGTTGTATACCGTGGTATGTCGTTAAACATCGATTAATTTGGATGATCAATTCATTTTCTACTTTAATAATGTTCCCAACCATCGTCGTGAACTTATTTCAAGATCTTCGTATATCGTATTATTCATAGACCGATGATTGGTCAAGGGAGATACATACACACAAGATATGCGTTAAGAGCATTTCATATAGTGACGTTGGGATTCTTAAACCCTGACGGTCAACCTTTCTTATCATTGTTGGTCCTTTATTGATTTCTAGACATCATTTTACTACGAAATTATATTCTAAAAGTTGTGACCTATAAATCTAAGGTACCACGGTAACTTGTTTTTTTCAACGTTTCATCTCAAAACGACTCGCGCTTATTATTAAGGATCTTGTAAGATTCCATAAAGTGAAGCGTGCCACCTGTAATCAAACGTCAAATACTGTTCGTTGAACACTCCATTTCATTTCAATTCCGTTGTTCATTTAAGTTCATTCTTAATTCGGGACGAAATTCTTTTAAGTTGGGGAGACTGTAACATCTTGTTTTTTTTAACTTAAAAGTTAACTTTGTTAATACTTGTAAGGACCTTTTATGTTTTTTTTTTTTTTTTTTTTTTTTTTTTTTTTTTTTTTTTTAAGATGATGATACCTTAAATAAATATTTTTTTATTTATTTATTTTTCTATTTTATTAATAATACCAATAACCATAATATATTAATATTAATAATAATAATATTAATAACAATAATGTAAATGATAATAATATAAAAATAATAAAGTTGTATAACTTTAAACTTGTAATTAATAAGTTTATTACATAAAATAATAACCTTTTAGAACTTCAGGGACTAATTTGTAATTAATTTTAACTTAATCGAAACTTTAAAACCCAAATGACAACATTGAAAACCACAGGGACCAAAGATGACTTTACCAAACCCAAACCCCCCCCTTCTTTTCTTCCCCGCAAATCCGCGAGGCACCGGTGGCTATTCCGCCAAGCCCGGCGACCATCGTTTTCACTTGTTTCTCGATCCAAAACTGTTTCCAGCCGTAAGTGAGGATGATTCGAACTATTATTGGTCATTTAATCGGGTTTAACAACGGTTACGAAAGCGTTTGGGCTCGAGTAACCGTCGGCCATCAGTCTCAAGCCGTTGAGCATTAAAACACAATAATAATCAAATTAACTCAACAAAAACGATCTTTTATCTATCCCTAATCGATTATCACATCCAATTTCACCTGAAATGCACTTAAACCACTCGAACGACTACAGCATCTACATCGAACCTGCAACACAACCGAGAGCCCTATTTCGACCTATCTAACTTGAAATTGTTTGAGGGCTTTCTATCATCATAACCTTTACAAGCTTCACACAAGATTAATTCGAGTATTAAACGTTTATGCCATGATCGATGCTCAACCCAGTCGCGACTCGAATGTAAACCCGAGAGCATCAAATCGAACATAATCATGTAAGTTTTACATATCATCATAATCGTTCTAGCATGGAGAACACAGCCCCATGAATCTAACCTGTAATTGCATCGAATCGGGGTTCAATTTTGATCAAAATCATTCTAGGGTTCTTATGAATGGGAATCATTTGAAAAAGGGTTTTTATTAATTAATTTCTGTTTGTAAACAAGAAATGGGCTTTAGCCCAACCGGTTACCATCTCACATTATATGCAAGAGGTCACGGGTTCGAACCCGGCCTCCTGCAATTATTTTTTTAAGAGGCTTTTTAGCCCTCAAATTAAAATAATGGATTTTTGTAAACTTCTAATATTTTTAAAATCGTCAATCATTTTTATATTTTTTTATGAATTTAAATAATTAATATTCTTTTTAATAAAATACTTTTCTTGTTATTTTAAATAGTAATAATAAATTAATGGTCCAAACGTTTCCTTTAAATATTCATCGTTTACATCACGTTATTTTAAATGGATATTATTTTCAAAACATTATAAATTTATATGATAAATATTAAATCATTCGTTTAATCTTTTAGGTATGTTATATCATAATTAGTAAATAAAGTTATTCGTTAACTTTTATTTTTATATCTTGAAAGTTATGAAACAATATAATTTTCAATGATTCTTTATTCTTATTTAACAGTTTCAATTATAAAGATCATTTAAAGGCTTAAAAACTTAATAAAATGATTTAAGTAATTATAAATTATCCTACAAGTCATTTAAAAAGGTATTCAATTATCTTTACCAAAATTTAAATAATTAAATATCGAATTAATCATTCCTTTTCGCACATTGTATTTATTCTTTATGAAATTAATAAATTCAATCATTGAATGTCATTATCATTCTTAATCTATTATATATATATATATATATTAATCAAAACGTAAACGATTGTATTATAATATATCTATAAAATGTAATTATTAAAACCCCCCAAATTCCAATCGAAACCCTAATCATTATTTGAATGATAATCATATTATTAATTTTATCTTGTAATACATATTTAGGTGCCTTGTAATGAATACTTGGGAATACTTTGGGTCATCCTTTAATCTTTAATTATCATCTTGTAATGCTTATATCAAAGTGAGTATTTCCATACCCCTTTTTGCTTATTTTCACACTTTGTGGGTGAAACATGTTAACTTATTATCATTGCACTTGTAAACTCATTGAGACTTGTAAACTTTATGGCAATTCATCATGTAGAGTTGTGGTTAGTTGAACTTTTGTGGTTACCATGTTATGGCGTTATATGTACAATCATTAACTATTGCTAGCCCAGCGAAGTCATAGATCTATGGGTAAGACAAGCCTGCTTGGTTGATCCGAGTTCACTTAGCTGATCGTATATACTTTTAACGTTTGAGACTTGTAAAACTTTTGTCGAGGTTTGATTGTTGCATTGTTCATAACATCCCTAATCACTTTATTCACTAACTTATGACTTGAATTGCCATCTTTTATATACTTATGTATTGAAAACTGTGGAATGCTCACCAACATTTTTATGTTGACCCTTTTATTTTTTTTACATGTTTCAGGTATACCTCAAGTTTGTGTTCCACTCTTTGAAGCTTATTACATCTAGGATTGGACCTAGAGATAAAATGGATGATCATGTTATTTGTAGCTTTTGTACATGATGTGTTCTTTGTTGAAACTTTTGCTTGTAATGTTACCAATGAAACTTATGAATAATAATTTGGAATTAATAAATAGCGTTATGTGGCTGTGAACAATCGTAACCCTCACATCTCGACGTTTCCGCCGTCAAGGTTGGGGTGTGACAGATTGGTATCAGAGCCCATAACTATAGGGATTTAGGTTATTAGAAATGGTGGCCTAGACTATAGTTGCCTGAACCTAGAAAGATCCTTATACCTTTGTGCTTACATGTTGTTTGCATGCTACATAATGCTATGCCTTTTGTGCAACTTGGTGCCTTAGCATAGGATTGCCTTAAGTATGCTTAAACTTAGTTACTTGTCTCCCTAAACTTAACTTAACTCTTTGATTCTCCCCGACAAATGAACTTCCTAAACCTATTCTTAACGACATGTGGAATCTACACTTAGCATCTTGGTTCAATTCCTTAGACTCTATGTCTAATCTATGAAAATCCCATCAAGGTTTGATTTCATAAACCAAAGAAATTTGTGTGACACATAGACACCTGTATTCTGGTTTCCTGGCAAAAGGCCTTCGGGCTAAGGCAAGCATATCGTATAAATCTCATTGTGAGACCAGTTATGCTTACCTGGGGATTTCTGGATGAGTGATAAACTATGGTCAATATACACAAATCTCTAAGGCAAATGGTCAATTACCTTGACGTGTCAACGATTCCAAATGGTAATGCGTTACCCAATGGAACCATCCTCTTTGTATCTTGAAAAATCCTTGATTTTTTTTTTGAACTGGTTTATCACCAAAGTTTCAATATCTTCTTATTTTTAACATATATAATGTTCCTGTTAAAATTGAACCCATTCTACATTTCAACTTCTACATTTAAACACCGCTATACGTTGAGCGTTTCATGTAACTATTGGTATATCTTGACCAACGTGAACATGGATCTTAATATACCCAAAGATATTGGGAACCTAAACCGAATGGTCATCAAAAACTTTAAACCGTTACTCATGGTTCTCAAGTTTTCTTAAGATGTGTCCCATAACTAAGAACATGCAATGCTATAGGTGGAATTCCTACATCTCGAGATACTTTGTCTAGGCAAAGTGTAAATGGCGATTTGACTCGATCATTGGATCCATTTACTTGACTCGAAACCCTTGAGATGAGTGATCACTTATAAGTACGTGTGTCTTCAATAAGGCTATGGTTGACCTCATATCTTGAGAAGTCCATGTACTCCTTTCGATTGTGAATCGAATTTCACATCTCATTGTGGTGTTGAATAATTTCATGCCCTTGATTTCATCTTTCCAATTGAAACCATCCAAGATTTGAACACCACAACAACTTCTGTTATCTTGAACTTTGATCTTAAGCATGATTTTTCCTTTTGTTACATTGATGTAGCTTGAAATTTTCCGAATTTCTAATTGATATTATTTTCCTTTCGTCGTTAAGTCAAAATCCGTACCGTCTGCACCGTGAGAGATGCAAGTGTTTGCAAGTCAACCTATGACTAAGAACACCTGTATCTCCTAAATGATTCTAACTCATCAAAACAGGGGTGATTCCCTTACTTTGATGATTCTCTATTCGTTTCGATAAAAGGTTTCCCATTGTGATTTATAAAATTTCATCCTCTGGATCGGGGTGATTTCCTTATCCTGAGGATTGACTTCAATTACTTTCTTTGGAATGGCATTTCACAAATGACATGATCTCACCAAAAAATTAGGAAACCCGTACTTTGGTGACAATGTCAATCTTCGATTGTTTTCTTGCTATTATGAAATTCAATCATCAAGATAGGCGTAAATTCCATACCTTGATGATAATATCATTTTTATGAACTGTTTTTTTTTACAAATGAGACGACTTCATCAAAGTAGGAGTGAAATCTGGATTTTGATGAAGAAGTTCATCTTGTTATATTTTGTTTTCGAAAAACTTCACCGTTAAGATAGGAGTGATTTCCCTTACCTTGATGGTGAGTTACCTCGTCTTATTTCTATGGATCCTCAACAAGGAGTTGGGATCGAGCTTTTTGATTGGTAAGTTAGAGGTCATACCTTGAGAAGACACCCTTAAGCTAGGAGTGAAAACACACCTTGATGACTATTCTCATTTCTTGATCTCCAACTTACCAGGTTTAATCAAGTGACAAGAAACATGTAGTGACTTGAAGGGTGAACCAATTTTAGTGTTGGACCTATCAAGCCAAAGCATGATTTCTGAACTGGAAAGAAGACCTAATCACTTTAGGTTGATTTTGATTTCGAGTTTGGAGCATTTGAATTCTTAAATCGATTTCTTTTCCTTTATCTTCATGTTTTGACTCGATCTAGCTACATCGAACCATTTATTTCTTACTTAACAACTTTTATTTTGAGTTGTCATCAACACATGATTGTGTGATGGTAGCCTTCTTAAACGATCTTTCTGCTAAATAAAGACATTATCAACTTGTGTTCATGTCTTTCTAGACACACGAATGTTCTCAGCTGTGCTTATGGGTTTGATGAACTACGTATGCAATCTATACTTGGAAATTTGCTATCTTGCAAAACATGTTTACAAATATTTTCTTAATGTTTGCGTCATTTCTTGAATCGCTTTTGAACCTTAACCTTGAAAATCAATGAAATTTTATCTTGGTTTGAACAACAAGACTCGTTATTATCCTCATTGTGATGTGGATATAAGGGTTCATAAAATTTCGCATTTGTAGCCATATGTGTGGCATAAAAGGAAAGACATAACCGAGCATGTGTCCAAGTGTCTTACTTCACATATGACAAAACCTAACATCCGTGTTCATGTGAATCTCCCGTTTAACTTTTCATCACTAAGTGCCTCTTATCTTAGATGCCATGATGACAAATGGTGCATTATAGACCGATTAACTAATTTCATATTGACTCATGTGGATTAACGGGTCGAGAAATTGGCTCGTATCTATCCTAAATAGTTGTATACCGTGGTATGTCGTTAAACATCGATCATTAATTTGGATGATCAATTCATTTTCTACCTTTAATAATGTTCCCAACCATCGTCGTGAACTTATTTCAAGATCTTCGTATCGTATTATTCATAGACCGATGATTGGTCAAAGGGAGATACATACACACAAGATATGCGTTAAGAGCATTTCATATAGTGACGTTGGGATTCTTAACCCTGACGGTCAACCTTTCTTATCATTGTTGGTCCTTTATTGATTTCTAGACATCATTTTACTACGAAATTATATTCTAAAAGTTGTGACCTATAAATCTAAGGTACCACGGTAATGTTTTTTCAACGTTTCATCTCAAAACGACTCGCGCTTATTATGTTAAGGATCTTGTAAGATTCCATAAAGTGAAGCGTGCCACCTGTAATCAAACGTCAAATACTGTTCGTTGAACACTCACATTTCATTTCAATTCCGTTGTTCATTTAAGTTCATTCTTAATTTCGGGACGAAATTCTTTTAAGTTGGGGAGACTGTAACATCTTGTTTTTTTTAACTTAAAAGTTAACTTTGTTAATACTTGTAAGGACCTTTTATGTTTTTTTTTTTTTTTTTTTTTTTTTTTTTTTTTAAGATGATGATAACCTAAAATAAAATAATTTTTTTATTTATTTATTTTTCTATTTTATTAATAATACCAATAACCATAATAATATTAATATTAATAATAATAATATTAATAACAATAATGTAAATGATAATAATATTAAAAATAATAAAGTTGTATAACTTTAAACTTGTAATTAATAAGTTTATTACATAAAATAATAACCTTTTAGAACTTCAGGGACTAATTTGTAATTAATTTTAACTTAATCAAAACTTTAAAACCCAAATGACAACATTAAAAACCACAGGGACCAAAGATGACTTTACCAAACCCCCCCCCCCCCCCCATTCTTTTCTTCCCCGCAAATCCGGCGAGGCACCGGTGGCTATTCCGGCCAAGCCCGCGACGCGACCATCGTTTTCACTTGTTTCTCGATCCAAAACTGTTTCCAGCCGTAAGTGAGGATGATTCGAACTATTATTGGTCATCTAATCGGGTTTAACGACGGTTACGAAAGCGTTTGGGCTCGAGTAACCGTCGGCCATCAGTCTCAAGCCGTTGAGCATTAAAACACAATAATAATCAAATTAACTCAACAAAAACGATCTTTTATCTATCCCTAATCGATTATCACATCCAATTTCACCTGAAATGCACTTAAACCACTCGAACGACTACAGCATCTACATCGAACCTGCAACACAACGAGAGCCCTATTCGACCTATCTAACTTGAAATTGTTTGAGGGCTTTCTATCATCATAACCTTTACAAGCTTCACACAAGATTAATTCGAGTATTATCAACGTTTATGCCATGATCGATGCTCAACCCAGTCGCGACTCGAATGTAAACCCGAGAGCATCAAATCGAACATAATCATGTAAGTTTTACATATCATCATAATCGTTCTAGCATGGAGAAACAAAGCCCCATGAATCTAACCTGTAATTGCATCGAATCGGGGTTCAATTTTGATCAAAATCATTCTAGGGTTCTTATGAATTGGGAATCATTTGAAAAAGGTTTTATTAATAATTTCTGTTTGTAAACAAGAAATGGGCTTTAGCCCAACCGGTACCATCTCACATTATATGCAAGAGGTCACGGGTTCGAACCCGGCCTCCTGCATTATTTTTTTAAGAGGCTTTTTAGCCCTCAAATTAAAATAATGGATTTTTGTAAACTTCTAATATTTTTAAAATCGTCAAATCATTTTTATATTTTTTTATGAATTTAAATAATTAAATATTCTTTTTAATAAAATACTTTTCTTGGTTATTTTAAATAGTAATTAATAAATTAATGGTCCAAACGTTTCCTTTAAATATTCATCGTTTACATCACGTTATTATAAATGGATATTATTTTCAAAACATTATAAATTTATATGATAAATATTAAATCATTCGTTAATCTTTTAGGTATGTTATATCATAATTAGTAAATAAAGTTATTCGTTAACTTTTATTTTATATCTTGAAAGTTATGAAACAATATAATTTTCAATGATTCTTTATTCTTAATTTAACAGTTTCAATATTATAAAGATCATTTAAAGGCTTAAAAACTTAATAAAATGATTTAAGTAATTATAAATTATCCTACAAGTCATTTAAAAAGGTATTCAATTATCTTTACCAAAATTTAAATAATTAATATCGAATTAATCATTCCTTTTCGCACATTGTATTTATTCTTTATGAAATTAATAAATTCAATCATTGAATGTTTCATTATCATTCTTAATCTATTATATATATATATATATTAAATCAAAACGTAAACGATTGTATTATATATATCTATAAAATGTAATTATTAAAACCCCCCAAATTCCAATCGAACCCTAATCATTATTTGAATGATAATCATATTATTAATTTTTATCTTGTAATACATATTTAGGTGCCTTGTAATGAATACTTGGGAATACTTTGGGTCATCCTTTAATCTTTAATTATCATCTTGTAATGCTTATATCAAAGTGAGTATTTCCATACCCCTTTTTGCTTATTTTCACACTTTGGGGTGAAACATGTTAACTTATTATCATTGCACTTGTAAACTCATTTGAGACTTGTAAACTTTATGGCAATTCATCATGTAGAGTTGTGGTTAGTTGAACTTTTGTGGTTACCATGTTATGGCGTTATATGTACAATCATTAACTATTGCTAGCCCAGCGAAGTCATAGATCTATGGGTAAGACAAGCCTGCTTGGTTGATCCGAGTTCACTTAGCTGATCGTATATACTTTTAACGTTTGAGACTTGTAAAACTTTTGTCGAGGTTTGATTGTTGCATTGTTCATAACATCCCTAATCACTTTATTCACTAACTTATGACTTGAATTGCCATCTTTTATATACTTATGTATTGAAAACTGTGGAATGCTCACCAACATTTTTATGTTGACCCTTTTATTTTTTTTACATGTTTCAGGTATACCTCAAGTTTGTGTTCCACTCTTTGAAGCTTATTACATCTAGGATTGGACCTAGAGATAAAATGGATGATCATGTTATTTGTAGCTTTTGTACATGATGTGTTCTTTGTTGAAACTTTTGCTTGTAATGTTACCAATGAAACTTATGAATAATAATTTGGAATTAATAAATAGCGTTATGTGGCTGTGAACAATCGTAACCCTCACATCTCGACGTTTCCGCCGTCAAGGTTGGGGTGTGACAGATTGGTATCAGAGCCCATAACTATAGGGATTTAGGTTATTAGAAATGGTGGCCTAGACTATAGTTGCCTGAACCTTATAGAAGATCCTTATACCTTTGTGCTTACATGTTGTTTGCATGCTACATAATGCTATGCCTTTTGTGCAACTTGGTGCCTTAGCATAGGATTGCCTTAAGTATGCTTAAACTTAGTTACTTGTCTCCCTAAACTTAACTTTAACTCTTTGATTCTCCCCGACAAATGAACTTCCTAAACCTATTCTTAACGACATGTGGAATCTACACTTAGCATCTTGGTTCAATTCTTAGACTCTATGTCTAATCTATGAAAATCCCATCAAGGTTTGATTTCATAAACCAAAGAAATTTGTGTGACACATAGACACCTGTATTCTGGATTTCCTGGCAAAAGGCCTTCGGGCTAAGGCAAGCATATCGTATAAATCTCATTGTGAGACCAGTATGCTTACCTGGGGATTTCTGGGATGAGTGATAAACTATGGTCAATATACACAAATCTCTAAGGCAAATGGGTCAATTTACCTTGACGTGTCAACGATTCCAAATGGTAATGCGTTACCCAATGGAACCATCCTCTTTGTATCTTGAAAAATCCTTGATTTTTTTTTTGAACTGGTTTATCACCAAAGTTTCAATATCTTCTTATTTTTAACATATATAATGTTCCTGTTAAAATTGAACCCATTCTACATTTCAACTTCTACATTTAAACACCGCTATACGTTGAGCGTTTCATGTACTATTGGTATATCTTGACCAACGTGAACATGGATCTTAATATACCCAAAGATATTGGGAACCTAAACCGAATGGTCATCAAAAACTTTAAACCGTTACTCATGGTTCTCAAGTTTTCTTAAAGATGTGTCCCATAACTAAGAACATGCAATGCTATAGGTGGAATTCCTACATCTCGAGATACTTTGTCTAGGCAAGTGTAAATGGCGATTTGACTCGATCATTGGATCCATTTACTTGACTCGAAACCCTTGAGATGAGTGATCACTTATAAGTACGTGTGTCTTCAATAAGGCTATGGTTGACCTCATATCTTGAGAAGTCCATGTACTCCTTTCGATTGTGAATCGAATGTTCACATCTCATTGTGGTGTTGAATAATTTCATGCCCTTGATTTCATCTTCCAATTGAAACCATCCAAGATTTGAACACCACAACAACTTCTGTTATCTTGAACTTTGATCTTAAGCATGATTTTTCCTTTTGTTACATTGATGTAGCTTGAAATTTTCCGAATTTCTAATTGATATTATTTTCCTTCGTCGTTAAGTCAAAATCCGTACCGTCTGCACCGTGAGAGATGCAAGTGTTTGCAAGTCAACCTATGACTAAGAACACCTGTATCTCCTAAATGATTCTAACTCATCAAAACAGGGGTGATTCCCTTACTTTGATGATTCTCTATTCGTTTCGATAAAAGGTTTCCAATTGTGATTTATAAAATTTCATCCTCTGGATCGGGGTGATTTCCTTATCCTGAGGATTGACTTCAATTACTTTCTTTGGAATGGCATTTCACAAATGACATGATCTCACCAAAATAGGATTGAAACCCGTACTTTGGTGACAAATGTCAATCTTCGATTGTTTTCTTGCTATTATGAAATTCAATCATCAAGATAGGCGTAATTCCATACCTTGATGATAATATCATTTTTATGAACTGTTTTTTTTTACAAATGAGACGACTTCATCAAAGTAGGAGTGAAATCTGGATTTTGATGAAGAAGTTCATCTTGTTATATTTTGTTTTCGAAAAACTTCACCGTTAAGATAGGAGTGATTTCCCTTACCTTGATGGTGAGTTACCTCGTCTTATTTCTATGGATCCTCAACAAGGAGTTGGGATCGAGCTTTTTGATTGGTAAGTTAGAGGTCATACCTTGAGAAGACACCCTTAAGCTAGGAGTGAAAACCACACCTTGATGACTATTCTCATTTCTTGATCTCCAACTTACCAAGTTTAATCAAGTGACAAGAACATGTAGTGACTTGAAGGGTGAACCAATTTTAGTGTTGGACCTATCAAGCCAAAGCATGATTTCTGAACTGGAAAGAAGACCTAATCACTTTAGGTTGATTTTGATTTCGAGTTTGGAGCATTTGAATTCTTAAATCGATTTCTTTTCCTTTATCTTCATGTTTTGACTCGATCTAGCTACATCGAACCATTTATTTCTTACTTAACAACTTTTATTTTGAGTTGTCATCACACATGATTGTGTGATGGTAGCCTTCTTAAACGATCTTTCTGCTAAATAAAGACATTATCAACTTGTGTTCATGTCTTTCTAGACACACGAATGTTCTCAGCTGTGCTTATGGGTTTGATGAACTACGTATGCAATCTATACTTGGAAATTTGCTATCTTGCAAAACATGTTTACAAATATTTTCTTAATGTTTGCGTCATTTCTTGAATCGCTTTTGAACCTTAACCTTGAAAATCAATGAAATTTTATCTTGGTTTGAACAACAAGACTCGTTATTATCCTCATTGTGATGTGGATATAAGGGTTCATAAAATTTCGCAATTTGTAGCCATATGTGTGGCATAAAGGAAAGACATAACCGAGCATGTGTCCAAGTGTCTTACTTTCACATATGACAAAACCTAACATCCGTGTTCATGTGAATCTCCCGTTTAACTTTTCATCACTAAGTGCCTCTTATCTTAGATGCCATGATGACAAATGGTGCATTATAGACCGATTAACTAATTTCATATTGACTCATGTGGATTAACGGGTCGAGAAATTGGCTCGTATCTATCCTAAATAGTTGTATACCGTGTATGTCGTTAAACATCGATCATTAATTTGGATGATCAATTCATTTTCTACCTTTAATAATGTTCCCAACCATCGTCGTGAACTTATTTCAAGATCTTCGTATATCGTATTATTCATAGACCGATGATTGGTCAAAGGGAGATACATACACACAAGATATGCGTTAAGAGCATTTCATATAGTGACGTTGGGATTCTTAAACCTGACGGTCAACCTTTCTTATCATTGTTGGTCCTTTATTGATTTCTAGACATCATTTTACTACGAATTATATTCTAAAAGTTGTGACCTATAAATCTAAGGTACCACGGTAACTTGTTTTTTTCAACGTTTCATCTCAAAACGACTCGCGCTTATTATGTAAGGATCTTGTAAGATCCATAAAGTGAAGCGTGCCACCTGTAATCAAACGTCAAATACTGTTCGTTGAACACTCACATTTCATTTCAATTCCGTTGTTCATTTAAGTTCATTCTTAATTTCGGGACGAAATTCTTTTAAGTTGGGGAGACTGTAACATCTTGTTTTTTTTTTACTTAAAGTTAACTTTGTTAATACTTGTAGGACCTTTTATGTTTTTTTTTTTTTTTTTTTTTTTTTTTTTTTTTTTTTTTTTTTTTTTAAGAGATGATACCTTAAATAAAATAATTTTTTTATTTATTTATTTTTCTATTTTATTATAATACCAATAACCATAATATTAATATTAATAATAATATTAATAACAATAATGTAAATGATAATAATATTAAAAATAATAAAGTTGTATAACTTTAAACTTGTAATTAATAAGTTTATTACATAAAATAACCTTTTAGAACTTCAGGGACTAATTTGTAATTAATTTTACTTAATCAAAACTTTAAAACCCAAATGACAACATTAAAAACCACAGGGACCAAAGATGACTTTACCAACCCAAACCCCCCCCCCCCCCATTCTTTTCTTCCCCGCAAATCCGGCGAGGCACCGTGGCTATTCCGGCCAAGCCCGCGACCATCGTTTTCACTTGTTTCTCGATCCAAAACTGTTTCCAGCCGTAAGTGAGGATGATTCGAACTATTATTGGTCATCTAATCGGGTTTAACGACGGTTACGAAAGCGTTTGGGCTCGAGTAACCGTCGGCCATCAGTCTCAAGCCGTTGAGCATAAAACACAATAATAATCAAATTAACTCAACAAAAACGATCTTTTATCTATCCCTATCGATTATCACATCCAATTTCACCTGAAATGCACTTAAACCACTCGAACGACTACAGCATCTACATCGAACCTGCAACACAACCGAGAGCCCTATTCGACCTATCTAACTTGAAATTGTTGAGGGCTTTCTATCATCATAACCTTTACAAGCTTCACACAAGATTAATTCGAGTATTATCAACGTTTATGCCATGATCGATGCTCAACCCAGTCGCGACTCGAATGTAAACCCGAGAGCATCAAATCGAACATAATCATGTAAGTTTTACATATCATCATAATCGTTCTAGCATGGAGAAACAAAGCCCCATGAATCTAACCTGTAATTGCATCGATCGGGGTTCAATTTTGATCAAAATCATTCTAGGGTTCTTATGAATTGGGAATCATTTGAAAAAGGTTTTTATTAATTAATTTCTGTTGTAAACAAGAAATGGGCTTTAGCCCAACCGGTTACCATCTCACATTATATGCAAGAGGTCACGGGTTCGAACCCGGCCTCCTGCAATTATTTTTTTAGAGGCTTTTTAGCCCTCAAATTAAAATAATGGATTTTTGTAAACTTCTAATATTTTTAAAATCGTCAAATCATTTTTATATTTTTTTATGAATTTAAATAATTAATATTCTTTTTAATAAAATACTTTTCTTGGTTATTTTAAATAGTAATTAATAAATTAATGGTCCAACGTTTCCTTTAAATATTCATCGTTTACATCACGTTATTATAAATGGATATTATTTTCAAAACATTATAAATTTATATGATAAATATTAAATCATTCGTTTAATCTTTTAGGTATGTTATATCATAATGTAAATAAAGTTATTCGTTAACTTTTATTCTTATATCTTGAAAGTTATGAAACAATATAATTTTCAATGATTCTTTATTCTTAATTTAACAGTTTCAATATTATAAGATCATTTAAGGGCTAAAACTTAATAAAATGATTTAAGTAATTAAAATTATCCTACAAGTCATTTAAAAAGGTATTCAATTATCTTTACCAAAATTTAAATAATTAAATATCGAATTAATCATTCCTTTTCGCACATTGTATTTATTCTTTATGAAATTAATAATTCAATCATTGAATGTTTCATTATCATCTTAATCTATTATATATATATATATTAAATCAAAACGTAACGATTGTATTATAATATCTATAAAATGTAATTATTAAAACCCCCCAAATTCCAATCGAAACCCTAATCATTATTTGAATGATAATCATATTATTATTTTTATCTGTAATACATATTTAGGTGCCTTGTAATGAATACTTGGAATACTTTGGGTCATCCTTTAATCTTTAATTATCATCTTGTAATGCTTATATCAAAGTGAGTATTTCCATACCCCTTTTGCTTATTTTCACACTTTGGGGTGAAACATGTTACTTATTATCATTGCACTTGTAACTCATTTGAGACTTGTAAACTTTATGGCAATTCATCATGTAGAGTTGTGGTTAGTTGAACTTTTGTGGTTACCATGTTATGGCGTTATATGTACAATCATAACTATTGCTAGCCCGCGAAGTCTAGATCTATGGGTAAGACAAGCCTGCTTGGTTGATCCGAGTACACTAGCTGATCGTATATACTTTTAACGTTTGGAGACTTGTAAAACTTTTGTCGAGGTTTGATTGTTGCAATTGTTCATAACATCCCTAATCACTTTATTCACTAACTTATGACTTGAATTGCCATCTTTTATATACTTATGTATTGAAAACTGTGGAATGCTCACCAACATTTTTATGTTGACCCTTTTATTTTTTGACATGTTTCAGGTATACCTCAAGTTTGTGTTCCCTCTTTGAAGCTTATTACATCTAGATTGGACCTAGAGATAAAATGGATGATCATGTTATTTGTAGCTTTTGTACATGATGTGTTCTTTGTTGAAATTTTGCTTGTAATGTTACCAATGAAACTTATGAATAATATATTTGGAATTATAAATAGCGTTATGTGGCTGTGAACAATCGTAACCCTCACATCTCGACGTTTCCGCCGTCAAGGTTGGGGTGTGACAGATTGGGGTGGAATCATCGGTGGAGGGAGGCTGTAGTAGTGGAGGTGGTATGGTAGTAGTGGTAGTTGTGGTGGTGGTAGGGGTGCAGAATAGTGATGTGGAGGTTAGTAATGAAAGTAAGTCTTCTTTTCTTCTTCTCCATACCATGGGGCGAGCCATCCTCTTCTTCTCGATCCAGTAGGAGGATGCCCCCCTAGGGCACGACTCGGCTGATTGGGAGCATATGTGGGATCAGTATCATCCTCTCCCGACCTGCCGTGATGTTCACCAATGCCCTGAGCCCCCGTTCTGTGGCAATTACTTTGCTGCCTAAGTACGGGTCATGGCTCCTCATCTGACTCCTCCTCCTCCTCACCAGGTATGAATTCCCGTGGAATCCAGCAGTCTCTGTACATCTCCAGTGGGGGCAGATGCTGGAGATACACTAGCAGTAGTGGTGCCCCTTGGTTGGTGGGCCCTTCATCCCCAGCATCCCTCTATCATCATCATCAGAGTCGTGCTCTGGAGCTGTAGCTGCTCATCATCTGAGTAGCTGTCTACGTGACGCCACTTACGCCTGCCTGGCGCCACGTAGTTCTCTCTTGGCCAAATGGCTGATAAGCCTCTTTACCTGGGCTTTACCTGCTTACCCCGGTAAACTCTGATATGACCCAGAGTCGTATCATCCATGATCTCCA